>CM035421.1:101614514-102012014 GCA_020310875.1 Ceratopteris richardii | reverse complement strand
TCCAAAGGTGTAGGTGCAACCCTGCAATCTTCCATTTTAAACTTAGTTAGCAAATTTTTAAGATACCTTTCTTGGGTCACATATACTCCATGTTGAGTATAAGAAATCTCCATTCCCAAGAAGAATGATAGGTTCCCCAAATCACTGATTTTGAACTCTTTCTCCATCTGCTTTTTGATCATTTGTATCCCTTTATCATCTGTTCCTGTAAGTATTATGTCATCAACATAAATACACACATAAATGAATCCATTTTCACTTGCTTTGACTAGCAAGCTACTATCTGCCTTTGATGCTTGAAATCCAAGATCATTCAAGAATTTTACAAGCCTATAATTCCAAGCCCTTGGGGCTTGCTTCAACCCATACAAAGCTCTCTTGAGCTTACATACATAATTTGGACTCACTTGATCTTTGAACCCATCTGGTTGCTCCATGTAGACTTCATCTGAAATGTAACCATTCAAGAAAGCATTTTTAACATCTAATTGAGACAACTTCCAACCTTTACAAGCAGCAATTGCAATGAGTGTTCTGATGGTTGTCATCTTTGCCACAGGACTATAAGTCTCATCATAGTCCACTCCATATGTCTGTGCATACCCTTTCACAACAAGTCTAGCTTTGTACCTAGACACACTTCCATCTGCAAATCTTTTAGTCTTGTAAACCCACTTACATCCAATGATCTTCTGACTACTAGGTTTAGGAACCAAATCCCATGTTTGATTCTCTATCAATGCATCATACTCCTCTTGCATAGCATCTTCCCAATTCTTCTTCCCTTTGGCTTCTTCATATGTAGAAGGGTCTTCATCTGCTTTTACCAAATAAGCATAATCTTTAGTAGTTAAGAATGAAGTATCATAGCTATACCTTGTAGGTTGCCATTTGTGCCTAGATGATCTCCTAACTTCTGCACTTCTTGAGGTTTCTGGTTCATCACATTCTGGATCAAACCTTGGCCTCTCTTCAACTTCAACCTGCACTTCATTGTTCTCACTTTCATCAAGTAATTGAATCTTTGCTTTACCTTTCCTTTGTTCCACTACTTCTTCATCATCTGCATGTACATTATTTTTACCTGCATACCAAGTACCTTGCTCATCAAATGTAACATCCTTGGATACAATAAATTGCTTTGTGGATGGACTCCACAACCTGTATCCCATTTGCTTATCATCATAGCCAATGAAAACATATTTCTCTGCCTTAGGCTCCAACTTATGCCTCAATTGAGATGGCACATATGCATATGCCAAGCATCCAAATATTCTGCAATGATCCAAGGTAGGTTTCTTACCCCACCAAGCTTCATATGGTGTCATACCCTGCAAAGCTTTACAAGGCAATCTATTAACCAAATATGTAGCTGTATTAATAGCCTCAGCCCACAAATAATTTGGGCAATTCTTCTCTTTCATCATGGACCTTGCAAACTCAACAAGAGTCCTATTTCTTCTTTCTGCTACCCCATTTTGTTGAGGAGAGTACCTGCAAGTAACTTCTCTCTTTATACCTGCATTCCACAAATAATCATTGAACTCATTTGAAAAAGACTCTCCCCCTCCATCTGACCTTAGTCTCTTCAATTTTTGACCTGTAATCCTCTCTGAATATACATGATAGTGTTTAAATGTATTAAACACTTCTGACTTTTCCTTAATCACACAAATTGTGATCCACCTGGTAGCATCATCAACATATATGACATAATATCTTGAACCATTTATACTAAAGTCCTTTGAAGGACCCCACACATCTGTATGCACCAATTCAAGTCTTTCTGAATACATAAACCCATGCTTGGAATAGGATTGCTTATGAGCCTTACCTAATTGACATGCCTCACATCTGTATGTCATGTGTTGACCTGCAATGTTAGGCATTCCAAGTACTGAATCATTGTTAATCATTTCTTTGATACCTCTTTCATTAAAGTGTCCAAGTCTTTTGTGCCAAAGATCCAATTCTGACACCTTCTGCTCTCCATATGTGAACATAGCATGTCCAACATTTCCTTGTACCTTCAATGTGAAAAGCCTTCCTTCTTTCTTTCCTGCAATAACTTGTTTATACCCTTGACTAGGGTCTTCCACATAAACTCCATCATTGGTAAACCTTACCTCATAACCTTTTTCCACAATTTGACCTACACTGATCAAATTCTTTGGAATTGTGGGAACATAGAGTACCTTACTCAGAAGAGTGCTCCCATCCTTAGCTTTGACTGAACCAATTGACTTTACCTTATGCTTTGTATTATCACCTGTCTGAACTGTATGATTAATTGCATTATGATCTAGGTCAGTCATCAAAGCAATATTTCCACTCAAATGATTACTACATCCTGAATCAATATAAAACACTCTCATGTCCTCATGTGAAGTTTCACATGTATTCATAATGAGAGTCGAGTCCTCCTTTTGATCTGATGCATAGTTGTAGTAGGTGTTATTATAGGATTGACTTTGGAAGTTTCTTCCACCACCTCTTCCAAAAGAACTCCTACCACCTCTACCTCTGAAATTTCCTCTCTGAAATCTACCACCTCTTGCTCTTTGATTAAAGTTCTGATAATTACCATTGTTTTGATTATTGTGCCAACAATCATGAGATAGATGATTGGTCTTACCACATATCCAACAAGCTCTTGCATTCTCTTTGTTGTTTCTGCCTCTTCCTCTACTTCTGCCATTTCCTCTTCCTCTTATGAAATTTGCTTGGTTTGATGTACCTTCTTCTTCACCTGATTGTTGCTTCCCTTTGTTAGCTTTCTTCTTGTCTTTAGAATACATTGCATGACCTGCACTCTTATCAACATCTCCTTTGACATCATTCTCAAAAGTTAGCATATGACCTAACAATTGATTCAAATCAGGAGTAAAATGATCTAATGAAAGTTCTGTAGATAAAATGAAAGGCTTCCACTTCTCATCTCCTCTTAGCCCTGTGAGTATTTGTCTTACCAATTTGTCTTCTTCAATGTCTTCATCAACTGCACCTAAAGAATCTGCAATGTCCTTCATCTTTGTCACATAATCAGAAATTGATTGTGAGGCCTTCTTCTTGAAGGTAGTAAACTCTGCCCATAGTGAAGCCTTCCTTGATTTGGTTGTATTTTGGAAATGCTCCTCCAAAGCATTCCAAATGTCACAAGCACTCTCAAGTCCTCTAATGTGAGGAAGCAAATAGTCATTGACTGCCATGTAGATGATGCTTCTTGCTTGAGCATCCTTCTTCATCCAATTCTTCAAATCTGCAAGCTCCTCCCTAGTTGGAACACTAGGATCTCTGAATTCTGGCTTTTCTTCATCTCCTGTGATATATCCTATCAGATCTTTGCTCATAAGGTGAGCTTCCATCCTCATAGACCATGCAGGATAGTTCTCTCTATCCAACTTTTCAATTTGGAGACTATCTCCCATCCTTGCTTCACCTATAGTCTCAAAACTTTAACCTTTACAGATAATAAATGTACCTTTACTTCGAATGTTACTCCTTCTGATCCTTTTGATGCTCTTTGTATGTCTTCCTTCAATCTTTCTTCAACCTTTACCCTTCTGCACCTTCAAAATGTAAAGATTTGTACTTCTGCAATAGTCGGAGTCTTCTTCTTCTCAAATTTGACACAACCTGCTCTGATACCACTGATGGAGAGTGTTAATCTCCAAAAGAACAAGTTGACCTTGAATTTAGATCACCTCTATATCAAGATCAACTTTAGACTCCACCTAATTTAGAGAATCTTCACCAACTTATCAGAAAATTGATTATTCTGAAAAATTCAGTTTCTTCAGAAAAGTCTGCTGCAGATTAGTCACTCATTGACTAATCAATCCTGTAAAGTTTTTGATAAAACTTTGCACAACACTTCGCCTTAAGGTTGCGCAACTTTGCCAAGTTAAATCTCTCAAAAAGATTAAGTACACACTGAGAAATGTGTGAAACACTTTACCTATGTCTGAAAGTGCTTCTCTGCAATGGCGACTTTGACACCTGTAACTTCTTAGCACTAGTTCTCCCAACTCTGAACCCGTTTCATCAAGATCTTCTAGCCATAGATGGCTTACCTTTTAACTTAAATTTTAAGCTCTCATTTGTGTAAAACTTTACACTGTGGACTGAGCACTGGCCATTTCTTTGAAGATGAAATGTGCGCCAGATTTCTCGACTCTCAGAACATCTTCACATATGAATGTTCCTAAGCAAAATTCTCACAACCTGATTGAAATTAATCTCTCAAATTCTAGCCATAGATAGATTAGCTATGGACTTAGATACGTGCAAAAGGATTCTTCAAAAGATTAAGCACAGAAGGAGAATGGGAGAGAAGATCGACGCGCAGAATTCTACAATATTTTCTTCTTCATTACTTTTCATACATATGGTTGATGATACATACAATGTTCATCACCTCTTCACCTATTCTTCTCTATCTGATCTATATCACTCTCTCTACTTATGAATACGTATCTGTAGATATATATACGAGTCTAACTCGTCATCCTTTTCAAAATATTTTGAACTATTTACAAGAGTAATATACAAAAGAAACATTTCTGATTCCATTTTCTTCCTCTGGAAATAATCTTCATTCTTCCATATGTCTTCTCACTTTGATCTTCATAAAATCACTATTGATGATTGTTCTGCTCCAACAATCTCACATTCACGATCTTCATATCACTCCTATCTCTTCCGCGGATTGACATTAAGGAAGTGGAGCTTCTTAACGTGGTTCTCACCATTGTGCTAGAGCAACACCAAATTCGGCGCCGTTGCCGGGGATCGAGTCTAGGACAAATGTGTGATGGTAAGAGTATAGCAAGAAGTAGCGTTGGAAGGTAAAAATTTTAGTTTTTGTTGTTGTTTTTAGCTATTTTTTTGTGTTTTTCACCTCCCCCACACTCCATCTTCATCACCGCATCATCATCTCCAACTCCAAAAAAATCAGAGAATTCACCATATCCACCCATTCTCCTCATTTCCCCTCATTTGTGCATGTGCGAGAGAGAGAGAGCTTTTGTGCTTGTGTGTACTTGTGTGTTTTTGAGTTATCTTGTAGGTACAGAGCTCCAGAGGATCAGGAAAGCTACAGAAAGGTAAGAAATGTACTCTCTGGCAGAAATTGCCGACTGTGTCAGA
The DNA here is from genome assembly GCA_020310875.1 of Ceratopteris richardii. Taxonomy (NCBI): domain Eukaryota; kingdom Viridiplantae; phylum Streptophyta; class Polypodiopsida; order Polypodiales; family Pteridaceae; genus Ceratopteris; species Ceratopteris richardii. Next base: position 102,006,866 of record CM035421.1, on the reverse strand, counting down.
CCATCGTGATGGTATGCAAAGTTTAGAATTTGAGGTAGGCGACCACACCAGTGTGTAGAGCACACTTGCGCACATAGGAATCCACAGACGCATCTTGGAAATTTGCATTTTGGTGGACCATCACGATTGGCTCAGAGCATCGCGATTGTGTCACACCATCGCGATTGGCTCACGCCATCGCGACGGCTTGGCCGAACCATCGCGACGGTCTCGCACCATCGCGATGGCTCACTTGAGCCATCGTGACCGTTCACTTGGACCATCGTGACGATCCCGTCGACCCCACGCCATCGCGATTGGCCCATGCCATCGCCTCGATAGTGCCATGTGTCAAATTAGACCATCACGATTGCTCAGTAGCCACGCCATCGTGACGAGACCCTTACACCATCGCGACAGCTCAAAATTTGAACCATCGCGATTGGCTCACACCATCGCATCTCTGACCATCGCAACGGTTCACTTCCGATCATCGTGACGGTTCACGTTGACCGTTGACTGACACCATCGCGATTGTTCACTCAATCAAACCATCGCGACGCCTCACCCAGACCATCGCGATTGCTCACATTTAGACCATCGCGACCGTGCACTTCAGACCATCGCGACGGTTTGCGCACACGCCATCGCGACAGTTCGCCTGGACCATCGCGACGGTCCCAAACCATCGCGATCATCTTAGACCATCGCGATTGCTCACCCAAACGATAATTTTAGGGTTTGATTTTTTGACCAATTTTGGGGCTATTTTTTGAAAATTTTTGGATCATTGCACTCATAGGAGACCCCTTAGCTCATATTTGGAGAAGAACCTGTTTGACATAGTTGGGACTAGAAAGCCAGGGGGCAATCATTGAAATTTTGGGCAAAGGGAAAGGATCTTTAAAGGTGTATATACTCAAGTGCTTGATCATCCATTTGAGAATTGGTCTAATAGTGGATTTTTCCAGGTCTAGCAAAGGCAATCAAGGGCATTCAAGGCAAGGCAGTGAAGGGCATAAAGCTTGGGAAGCGTGGCTTCTTGGGCAATCAGAGCAACCAACAAAGTTGACTCGAGGTTGGAAGATTATTCAACCCCCTCAGTCAATTCTTAGCTTAGGCTAAACGGTGGCTTTGTGGATTAACGACGATAGGAACACCTCAAGTATAAGAGACTTAAATTTATCAAGTCTAAGACTAAAGATAAAGGTGTGTGATACAAAAACCTAAGGGAAAGAACATAAGTCTGACGAAACGAGAACTCAAAGTACCACGGAAAGTCGATTCTTGACGCATACAATTGGACAAGAATCTAAAGGGGTTTAAAAAGAATCAAGAAAGTAAGATCAAAGAATCATTGACAATCTGAGCGTGTACTGAGTGTGCAAGGAAGTAAATTAATGAACCTTAGATCAGGCAAACATATAGGTAAGTCAGACCGACGAAGCCTTAGATCATCAGAAGCAAGTGTAGGCACTACTACACGTTCGTGGGCTCAACAATTGAATAGTAATTACCCCTACGAGAGCTTAGACACGAGTGAATCAGAAATGGCATTTAGCACAGAAAGACCAGAAGGAGGGTCAAATGTTGCATATTTAGAAAGACCTGAAGGACCCTATAGGACTCAATTAGAATTCCTTCGAACCAACCGCTTAGGTGCTTGCATCTATGAGGATGGTTTGCGAAGACAAGTGGTGCAAATGCACAATCCCGATCAACCCATTGGATTGGAACGTCCAGTGGTGAAATTCGAAAGAGATGCGTACATAGACAAGGAAGGAACGATGTACATCTTAAGTACGCAGCCAAACAATACGAATGAGTTTGGCGTAATTCAGCTAGAGACGGAAACTAAATCTCAAGGAAAAGAACCAATGGAAGAACCTAGGACACCTAGAGGGAAATCTGTACTGACACGAGTACTAGTTCCAGATTGGACCCCTTAGGACAACACGAGCATAGAGCTGTTTGTAAATAAAGAAACTGATGAAGCATTTTGGAGATACAGAACGGAACAACCTAGCGAGGTTGGCTCCATCATAATCTATGAGTTCAAGGACCCGCATACACGTGGAAAGGTTGTATACCTGGATGAAACGTCAGAAAGAGTCTTTGTGGTACTTGACCACGCTAGAAACACGTACACATGGAGAGGTGAGTTGGTATTCCATCCATCACGAACAAACGTAAACGCAAGCCAACAAGGGGCTGGAACAGCCTCAACCCATGGCATGCAAAGAGAGAAGAATAAAGAAAGACCGGAAGTAAGCTTCAATCATCTGATAGGGAGAGATAGAACAACCATGGACACTAATAGAGCTAATAGACAAAGGGAACATGGAATACTAGGTGGTAGAGATGATTTTCCTCTACCGAGACCACGTGAACACGCAAGAATATTAAGACCCACTCAGTTAGTAAAATCCATGAAAAATTACTTTGATGGGATAGGAGATCCCTATGACCACGTTGCAGAATTTAAGCAAGTGTTACGAGCACAGCAAGTCGAAGACATGTTCACACAATATAATGCATTTGGACTAACGTTAAAGAATACCGCTTTAACTTGGTTCCAACCATTGCAACAAAGGCAATTCAGAGACATCCATCACTTTTTAGAGTCATTCATCAGTGAATTCTCTAAAAGTGGGATCAGACATGACACGTCTTCGTTGATTCATAGCTTTAAACAGACCCCTCAGGAAACACTTAGACTCAGAGGACGTAGGTTTAGACAATATGTTGAGAGATGCCCAATGCAAGAGCTACCCTCACAAGCCAAACAAGTGTCATTGTTTTTAGATGGCTTGTTGAGCTCTAAACTACGCTCCTATGTGTACTTAAAAGAACCTAGAACGCTAGAGCAGTGTGTAAGAATATGCATAGACATTGAGGACAACTTAGGAGACGAGTTGGAACTCTCAAAGGTCTATAAAGACTCAGATTGTTCCTCTCTAGCATCCACAAAAGTGTCTAACTCGATAGAGGACCTAGCAGAAAAAGTGGCCCAGAAACTAGGAGTTTCTAGTAAACAGATGCCCAAGTTAACAACTAACGTACGTTGTTACACTTGTGGTGGAAATCATTTGGCAAATGTGTGTCCCAATGCGACACAACCGCAAGCCAACCCTAGTGGCTAATATTGCACTATTGAGAGAAGATACACAAATCACACGGCTCAAGACTGCCCATATAACAAACAGGTAGTGAGACAGAACTACCCGCAAGCATAGCCGCAGCCAGGTAGGTATCAAGGCCAATACAATACTCAACCTCATTACTATAGGCCTCCTCAAAATAACTCGTATCAGGCTCAACAGAGACCTCAACCTGTTTTAGCTCAGCAGGCACCCCCACCAGCGAATGTCATCTCAGTGAAATACGCTGCTGCAGAAGAGAACCTAAGTAGGGCCTTAGTGCCTTCTTCACCTTTGATCACAGAGAGTGACCGAACTCAAATAGTTTTGACTCCACTCATGTAGATAGTCCACCCGCTTATTACACAGAGTCACCAGAACATGCGGAGACATATCATTATGATAGTCCACCAGTGGAACCGAGTTGGGAGCCCGACTATGCTAACGTGATGTACACAAACCCAAACCCGCGGCCCCAATTAAGACAACAAAGAACAACGGGCCCTAGAGGACCATGCTTTAGGTGCCAAGGAGATCATTTCATAAAGGATTGTCCACATCCTCCAATAGCAGGACAGTCACAGTACTATAACATACAAGGTTTTTGTGCCGATTGTGGCAAAGAGCACATAATCAAAGATTGTCCTAAGAACCCTGTGAATGCTTCAAATGTGACACCAATCAACGTGATAGGTATTGTAAACAATGCAGATGGATCAAACCCTACATACATACCTATCCAAGCTATAACAAGAGCCCAGGCGCTCTTACAGAACCAACAACTTAATCAAGAGAAAGTAGCCGGAAGTAGTGAAGTTGCAGAATCTAGCAGTAAAAAGGCAAAATCTTGGAAAGATTCTAGAGAAAGAATCAAGAGAAAATGGAGTAAAAAGATAACTGAGTTGGAAGGAAGTCTCAAGGAATCTAGAGCCAAAATTCTAGAACTGACGTCATAGGAATTGAATCAAGAGAACCTAGCTCGAAAATCAGGATCAGTTTTAGCAGAACCCATACCAGAAAATCTAGACATGATGTTCCGTGCATATCAGTCTAGAATAAAAGAAGGACCTCAAGTAGCTGAAATGAGTAAAAACTACCCTCGAGCAGAGTTAGAAAATGAGAGGACTAAACTTTGCATGAAGATGGTAGAATTAGCACAAGCTTTGTTCGAAGCCTCTAGATATCTTAATTGGAATAACATGGCAAAACTTGAACTACACTTTCAAGGTCTAATGGAGAGGCTAGAATACTTGATAGAAAGCAAAGAGAAAAAGGATTAGCATAGGAATCTTAGTGTCCCAGAGACACAGGAAAGGAATGCACCATCCCTATCTCAAGTGCCAAACACAGAAGGGGAAGACAACTTGTCTTCTATACATAGATATTCACATGAATTTTTGAGAGAAATCCAAGAAGAGAAATGGAGAAAAGAACAAGGAACCCATCCTCCTATTCAAGAAATAGACGACTTGCAGGAACAATTTCCCCAAGACATTCCCTCTATTTACGACGACGTAGAGGAATAACAACTGAGTGAACACAAAGGATTTGAATCTAATTCTTTGCAAGAATTACCTCAGTTCACAGGACCTTGGGAAGACAAGTCTATTAGTATGAGAGCACCCACGATAATAGTGAGGAATGAAGAATCAGTGATCCCTAGAAACACGGAAGTGATCAAGAACACTCAAGTACAGTGTAACCTCACTCTAGAGGAGTTGTTAAAGGTTAAACCAGAACTGTGGAAGCACGTAGCAAATCAATTCCCTGAGCTTGCTACTACTCCCTCACAAATAGGAACACACAAGAAGGTACCAGAGATACCCATAGAAAAGATAGGAGATGTAAGCGAAGGAGAGGAAGGTAACACTTATCTTCCAATAACCCATCGGGGCTACACCACAAAATCCATCTTAGATTTAGGAGCTGGAGTAGCCATTGCTACCACCACTTTATGGAAACGCTGGGTAAGCCAGCATTAAGACCTACCAGGATGAAACTACAAATGGCTGATGGACACATAGAAAAACCATTAGGCTTACTAGAAGGCATATCTCTCACCACTTGTGGTGTGGAGTTTGAGCATGCCTTCGCCATTTGTGATTTTAGTAAAAATCATGCTTATGAGATGATATTGGGACGACTATTCATGCGTCAGTTGCAAATTGTACAAGATTGGGTTACTAATTCTTTGTACTTGCAACATTTAGGAGTGACTACCAAAGTCAATCTTAAAGACTATTCACATCGAGATGTACCCCCAATACAATGGAATACCATCCATAAGACGCAGGAAGAAACAGAATCAATACACTCATTAGAGTCAGACCCCTCATGGTTACACGAGGAGACTCATCTATGGATGTGTAAAGTTGCAAAACAAGAGGAAGAACGGTTAGAAGCCAGGACCTTAGGTGCAGAAAAACATCCAAGAACCCTTCAAGACCTAGCGTATGCACCTATAAAGTTTCCAGATGAAGAATTTGAACCCCATGGTTGGGAAGAAATCCTAGCAACTATGGATGTAGCCATCAATGAAGAACAATGGACACCCCACTGTGACGAGGATGGCTATGACATTTCAGTTTTCACGATAGAGCCAATCATGTGTGATTCAATTTTAGAAGAATGTGAACCTAACACTGATGCTTTCGAGGACGCGAGTGATTTCGATTTAGAGTTAATTATTATGGACCCTCCATTTGCATCAGAGGAAGAATATTTTTACGAAGTAGAAACTCACCCTCAAAAACATGAAGAAGTTATGAATGATGTGAGAATAGCCACTCAAGTGACTAGCAAGAGTGAAGGCAAGAAAAGAAAGAAGAAAGAAACCATGTCAGAAGAAGAAGAATCCTTGTTTGAAGTTCCTGACAATTTCAAAAATGGTACGAATGCCTAATAGAAAAGCTGATAGTGGAGAAGTATATGATAATCGAGAGAAAACCAAAAAAATCATAGTAGCCATAGAAGGAGAAGAAGAGAAATGTACATACATAGGGCATGATTTGACGAATGAAGAAGAAGAAGAATTAGTTGCCCTGTTGCGCGAATATAGAGATGTGTTCACATGGAGTTACAAAGATTTGAAAGGAGTAGATCCAGACATATGTTCTCATAGAATCCGTATGACTCCAGATGCAAGACCTACGAAACAGAAACCATACACATACAATGATAATTATGCTGCGAAGATTAAAGAGGAAATAGATCGCTTGATAGAAGCAGGATTTATTTACGATATTGAGCATACCGAATGGGTATCCCCCATTGTGGTTGTGGTTAACCTTAAAAAAGTTAATGCCGCCACGATTAGAGATAGTTATCCTCTTCCTATCACAGAACACTTATTGGAAAGAGTTGCAGGCAAGGAAGTTTACAACTTCCTTGATGGTTTTTCAGGCTATAATCAAGTAGCCATTGCTCCAGAAGATCAACACAAGATGGCTTTTGCCATAGAATGGGGCATATTTGCATTTCGTGTGATGCCTTTTGGCTTAACAAATGCACCCGCTACTTTCGAGCGACTCATGTGTCATGTTTTTAAGGAATTCTTACGCAAGAATTTGGAAGTCTATGTCGACGACTTATGTGCTCATTCGAATGTAAGATAGACACATATCCCAGAGTTAAAACAAATATTTGACAAATGTCGAAAATACCAGGTTTGTTTGAACCCAGAAAATGCGTTTTCATGGTCAGACAAGGCAAAATTCTAGGACACATTGTGTCAAAGAATGGAACTTCGACAGATGAAGAAAAAGTGAAAGTAATTGCAGATCTACCTAGACCAACTAACGTAAAAGAAGTACAAGCATTTATGGGCCATTGCGGTTATTATAGACGATTCATACACATGTATGCAATCATAGCCAAGCCATTGTACTCTCTTTTGACCCATTTTGAATGGACAAATGAGTGTGAAAATTCATTCAACGAACTCAAACGACGTTTGTGCTCAACACCTATATTGACAACCCAGCCATAGGATGTGTGTTAGCACAACCCACGAATGAAGGCAATATAGATCTTCCCATAGCTTACGCGAGCAGACAGTTGAACGCAGCAGAAAGAAATTACACCACTACGGAACGAGAAGGATTAGGGATGATCTATGCGGTAAAGAAATTCAGACATTATTTGTTGGCAAACAAGTTCAAGTTCTTTACAGATCATCAAGCCCTATTGTACTTAGTCAACAAGCCATGTAACACAGGACGATTAATACGTTGGTTTCTATTACTCATGGAGTACGATTTTGAAGTGGTAGTCAGGAAAGGAAAGACACATCTTAGAGCTGACCACCTTTCAAGATTAACCACAGGAGAAGCTCCTCAAGGAATAGTGGATGAATTACCAGATGCATATTTGTTTAACCTTGAGATAGCACCAGAATGGGCTAAATCGATGGTCCCTATTCTCACATATGGACCCAAGAATCCTAGGATAAAGATCAAAGAAGGAGAGATTACCAAGTCTCAAAGATATCAAATAATAATAGTGACGTACTTGAGGATGAAAACATTCCCTCAAGGGATGACCTTAGCACGACAATGCAGTCTAGAGCAGGAAGCTCAATACTATTCACTTATTGGCGATAACCTATACAAACGAGGATGAGATGGATATTTAAGACAATGTGTTCATGAAAGCGATTACTTGAGTGTACTAGAGACTGCACACCAAGGTGTTGCAGGAGGTCACTTTGGACCAGATAGGATAATCAAAGCCATCCTCTTTGCAGGATTATGGTGGCCCACTCTTCACATGGATGCACATACCTATGTCAAGAGATGTGATGTGTACCAAAGAACTCAGTTTCCTAGTCGCAGAGATGAAATTCATTGAAACCCATGATGGGCGGACGTGCATTTTCTAAGTGGGGCATAGATTTTGTAGGACCCATTAACCCCCCCTACAAAAGGTACTCATGCTGAATACATTATTGTAGCGACACATTATCTTACCAAATGGGTAGAGGCAAAAGCCACAAAAAAGAATGATGCAAAGATGACTGCAAAATTCTTGTTTGAAAATGTCTTTACAAGATATGGATTGCCTATAGAGTTAGTGAGCGATCGAGGAACTCACTTTCTAAACCAAGTCATTGAATATTTGCTACAGGATTTTATGGTGATTCACAAGAAATCCACACCATATCATCCTCAGGCCAATGGTCAGGCTGAAAGCACTAACAAGATCCTTTGTAACATACTGACGAAACTCGTGAACAACAAACGTTTAGATTGGGACAAACAGTTACACCACGCTGTTTGGGCATATCGAGTGGCCTACAAGACCGTACTCAATGCAACTCCCTTTCAGATGGTTTTTGGTCAGAATGTTGTGCTTCCTTTGGACTTCTTGATACCGACCCTTAAGGTTGCACAAGAACATCAGTGGACCGGCCATGAATTATCAGCGAGAATAATGGACTTGGAATGATTAGGAGAAACCAAGCTGAAAGCAGCAGCAGGAATATATGCAGCAAAGAAGCGACAGAAAGCATATTTTGATGCACATGTGAAAGATAAAGGCTTGAAAGAAGAAGATTTAGTTCTAGTACATACGCTGAAACAGCACGCATGGAACTTAGAAAAGCGAGGTTATGGACCTATGATCATTAACAGACTCTCAACAAGTGGAGCAGTACAATTAGCCACCTTAGAAGGAGACATAATGCCTAATTACATCAGTGGCTGTAGAGTCAGGTTATATCAGGAACCTCTTACTGAGGATATGCTTAGACGACTCACGTTGGCAAAGAAGCGTAAGGAGGAAGAAAATAGAATACGAGCTGATGCTTAGGCAGAAGCTATAGAACGCATTAAGCGCATGAAGTTAAGAAGACAAGGACTAGGGAGAGAACATTATAACCATCTGGAAACATCACCCAGATATCCCATGGCCATGTGTCAAGTAAAGTCAACCACTCATCCTAGCATAGTGGACAGGAAAGACCATTCATTACAGTCAGGCTAGAGCACAACAACCCTTGCCAAGAGCTCAGGGCTTTAATTGATTCAGGTGCTATGACTAGTGCGATTAGATGGTCCCACTATAAGGATTCAGGAATAGAAATGCGGCCAATTGAGGCATACCTCATAGGGCTAGGAGGCATGGAAACCCCTTGCATGGGTGAGGTGGACCTTCCTATCCTCATAAACGAAGTGACCTTGACAGTGAAACTACTGGTGTGCCATGACGACGACCTGATAGAACCCCTAATCCTTGGCCAAGATTGGCTATACGATCACTCAGTGGACCTAAATCTTAGACAAGGCTCCTTGCAGATTGGAACCTTAGATCAGAAGCGAGTGATACCGCTTGACTTCCCTAATGGCATTCCAACTGAGATTTGTAGCCCTAGACCCTATGAAATGCATGCGACGGAAGACCGGAAGATCTTTGGTTAGATCAGTCACGTTACGTCTACACCAACCCACGCGGGCTTGGCGATGGACAATTGTCAATCTAAAGGACGTCAGGAGATTTTCCCTTGGGCTTCGTGCAAACTAGAAGGGGTAACCACCCAACAGATGGGTCAGGAGGGTTACATCAGCGGACAAATGGACACTATCACCTGTGAAGAGAGATGGTGGATGCAATCCAAAGATGAGTAGGTGCCGCTACAACCAGCTTCACACCAGCCAACTGAGACTTCAGAGTTGATTAGTAGACCCTTTGAGCTTCCTAAATCCACCAAAATATCAGCCAAGTACTTTGGAAGATGTATCCCAAAAGTTTAAGTCAAGACAGGCTAGTTGCGAAATGACTAGCTCCCAAAACTTGCTATTTTTGGACATACACCTGCTGGAAAAAATGAACAGTGCTCTCAACCTGGAAGGAATTAGAAAAATTCCTTTTGGGCATAGCAAATAGACTTAGCAAGCTTCCTATTCCAAGTTAAAACACTTCAAATGATGGACTGAGCACTGAGAACAAGTTTCATCAAGTTCTAGAACATTCCCACAATTCTCGGGGCTCTGCAGAGATAGACCAGTAAGCAGTAAAATGCAAATATCTCCAAAAGTATAAATCCAATGACCTTGAAAATTTATAGGTAGAAACTAGACAGTGAGAGCTATCCAACGCACTTTAAAACACGGAAAAAGGTTCAGTAAAACTCGAGATATGACCTTCTGAAGTTACTGCTCTGAGTGAGTATAGCAGAGAACAAAACAGAGAGGTAGATGATAATAAATGTATAGATTCACATATGATTACAACCACATTGGCAATGAATCTTTGCACAATGGGAGTAGAATGATAGAGCTATGGAGTAAGCTCTTCAATCTCTACAAAATGACATCAAGTGGTCACGTACAAGGCTTGCTTATCACCTCTTCCTTCTTGCTCCTTTTATAGCTATTCTTGGAGGGAGTTTTGAATTCGAATTCGAATGGCTCCACCTAAAAGTGATCCCCAAAGTTGGGAGAGATTCCCTCAGCTCAAAAATTCGTGATTTTGGTAGTTGGAGCCACGAATTTGCTTTTACATCATGGATGAGGTAAGCCATCCTTTTCCTTTTTTCTTTTTCCATTTACAAGAGATAAAATGTACTCTTTTACAAGAGGTGTTCACATGACTACTCATGTGACTTACAAATGAGGATAATATCAAGCATATCAAGCATGTAGGCTTGGGCAAAATGCACCAACAGCTCCCCCTCAAGCCTAACATGCTTGGCCTCCAAATAAGTCTTCAATTGTCCTTGATTTCCTGCAAGCCAATCATCAACTTGAATCTACTTAACTTCGTACCATCAAGAGCTTTCGTCAACATGTCTGCACATTGCATATCTGTAGAGACATAGGATAGTTGAATATCCTTGCTCAATAGCTTCTCCCTTACATAATGGTAGTGGACTTCAATATGCTTGGTTCTAGCATGGTATACCGGATTAGCTGCTAGATGTAGTGAGCTTGTGTTGTCACCAAAAATGTGAGGTGTTGAAGAATGAAGTCCAAGATCTGTGTACAAAGATTTTAACCACATGATTTCTTGAGTTGCATTAGCCAAACCTCTATATTCAGCTTCAGTAGAAGATAATGCCACGGTTGGTTGCTTCTTCGATGACCAAGAAATGATTTTTGAACCTGCAAATGATATATACCCTGATGTGCTTCTTCTATCATCTTTAGATCCGGCCCAATCTGCATCTGAGTAGACCTTTAGCTCAATATTTGAAGTATATGAATAAAACAAACCTTCATTCATGGTCCCCTTTAGGTACTTGAGGACTCGCTTGGCCGCTTCCATATGTGGTCTTCTCGGCTTATGCATAAACTGACTCAATATGCTAACACTATAGCATATATCCACCCTTGTGAGTGTTGCATAGTTCAAACTTCCAACCAAGCTTTGATAGCTTGTGATGTCTTCAATTGGCTCTCCTTCATAAGCACTAAGCTTATGATTTTGCTCCATAGGTGTACCTGCACACTTGGTATTTTCCATCTTGAACTTGACGAGCATGTCATGGACATACTTCCTTTGTGTGATGTATATACCTGAATCTGTGTAGATCAACTCCAATCCAAGAAAATAAGTGAGTGGTCCGAGGTCACTTATCTTGAACTCCTCCTTCATTTGACTCTTTACCTGTTTGATTCCTTCAAGATCATTGCCTCTGATAATAATATCATCAACATACACACATAAATAGATCACTTCAGATCCATTCCTCTTTATGAACAAAGAGGTATCCGCCTTGCTAGCTTTGAATCCTTGGTCCTGCAAATAAGTAACCAATCTGAAATTCCAAGCTCTTGGAGCTTGCTTCAATCCATACAAAGCTTTCTTTAGTTTGCATACATAGTTAGGATGATGTGCATCCTCATATCCAGGAGGTTGTGCCATATACACTTCCTCAGAAATCCATCCATTCAAGAAAGCATTCTTTACATCAAGTTGATAAAGATTCCAATTTCTAGATGCAGCAAGACTAATGAGAACCCTAATTGTAGGCATTTTTGCAACAGGAGAGAAAGTCTCCTCATAATCAATACCATGGGTTTGAGCAAACCCTTTAGCAACTAACCTTGCTTTGTGTCTATTTATACTTCCATCTGGATTCCTCTTGATTTTGTATATCCATCGAGATCCGATTATCTTCATAGATGGCTTGTTAGGTACAAGCTCCCAAGTGTCATTCTCCTTCAAGGCTTCCATTTCTTCATCCATTGCATCTCTCCAAGCTTTCTTGCTTTGTGCTTCTTCAAATGTGGTAGGTTCTTCATTGGTTGAATCCTTTGCAATGTAGATTGAGTGCTTGGTGACCAAAGAAGTATCATAACCAAACCTCTCTGGTTTCTTCTTCTCCCTCGAAGACCTTCTAAGTGGTTGATGTGAGCTCTCGGGTCCATATGTAGCATCCTGCATCTTTGCTTTACCTTTGTTCTTCCATAGCTTTAGTCTTTCCAAGTCTTCTAGGTCAATCTCCGAATCACTTTCTTCAATCTGCTTTGGCTCCTTTGGTTGAAGTGATGGAAAATCTTCATCCAAGTCATATGGCAGCTTCACTTTCCTGTCATCATCAAACCATGATTTGTTTTCATCAAAAATTACATCTCTACTCACAGAAAATCCTTTATTGGTTGGATTGTACAATCTATATCCTTTTTGGTTTTGATCATAACCAATGAATACACACTTCTCTGCCTTGGGATCCAATTTCCCTCTTACTTGAGAAGGAATGTGAGCATAGGCTAAGCATCCAAAGATTTTACAATGCTCTAGACTAGGTCTTCTTCCATTCCACACTTCATATGGAGTGGTTCCATCTAGTGACTTAGATGGAAGTCTATTTATGAGATATGTGGCTGTCGACACAGCCTCTGCCCATAGGTAGTTCGGCAATCCCTTTTCGTTGAGCATGGACCTTGCAGCTTCGACGATAGCTCTATTCCTCCTCTCTGCTACACCATTGAGTTCAGGTGTATACCTTGTAGTGACTTCCCTTTTAATGCCTCTTTCATGCAAGAAGGCATCAAATTCAAAAGAGAAGTATTCTCCTCCACCATCTGATCTGAGTCGTTTCAAAGTCCTACCTGTTTGGTTTTCAACAAGAGCAATATACTTCTTAAAGCAATTAAACACTTCATCCTTGTGCTTCATGAAAAACAGAATGGTCCACCTGCTACAATCATCTATGAAAGACACATAATATCTTGAGCCTGATATAGATGGCTCCTTACTTGGACCCCACACATCCGTGTGCACTAGATCCAAAGGATTTTGATACATATATCCTTTCTTATTGAAAGGTTGTCTATGAGCCTTGCCGAGTTGACAAGCTTCACACTTATAAATCATGTGTTGCCTTGTGATATTAGGCAAACCAAGTACACTTTGGTCCCTGCAAATCTGTTTGAGTGTCCTCTCACCAATGTGAGCAAGCCTTTTGTGCCATATCTCCAACTCTGTTAGAGTTTGAGATCCATAGCTAAACAAAGCTATGTTCTTTGTATCTTCCACTTCAAAAGTGAAAAGCCTTCCTGTCTTTTCTCCTTTGGCAATCCTTCGAAAGCCTTGCCTTGGGTCTTCAACATATGCTCCAAATCGATTGAATCTAACCTGCAATCCTTTTTCAACAATCTGTCCAACACTTATTAAATTTTTGGTAATTGTAGGGACATACAAGACTTTGCTTAAGAGGTTCATATTCCCATCTGATGTCTTCACATTACCTATCTTCTCCACTGAGTGCTTTGTGTCATCTCCTGTCTGCACTTCATGCTTGTTATGAGGATCTTCCAAATCAGAAAGTAAAGCCACATTTCCTGCTACATGGTTCGAGCATCCCGAATCAATGTAAAATATGTGATCATCATCCTTACCCTTCTTTGTTGATAGATTCATAATCAATAATGAATCTTCTTGACTTTGGTCCTCTGCATAGTTATTGTAATCTCTTCTTCCTCTATGGCCACTTTGATAGTTGTTGTTGTTGTTGTAATTGTTGTTGTAGTAGTTGTTGTTGTTGTAGCCTCCATTGTACCTACCTCTATTTGATCCATAGCCACCTCTATTGAATCCTCTTCCTCTTGAGTTCCTCGGGTTCCTGAAACATTCTTCAGTAGTATGGTTAGATAAGCCACATATGTTGCAAGGTTGAGATGATTGGAATCTCCCCCTGCCTTGCTTTCCACTTCTGCCTCTTCCTCTAGCTCGTCCTCTACCTGCAAAGTTTGCTTGGAAAGAGCTTCCTTCATCTTCATTCTTTCTATTCTTTGACTTGTCCTTGACCTTAGCTTTATCAGAATATAAGGCAGAAGTTTGATTACCTCTTGAGGACTCACCACCTTTGCTAATCTTTGCTTCATGAGTGAAGAGTTGGCCCATGAGTGTGTTGAGGTCGGGTACATGCATATCCATGTATAAATCCATGGCTGTTGTGAATGACTCCCACTTGTCGTCTGCTTTGATTCCATTCATGATTTGTCTTATGATTTGCTCCTCTTCAATTACCTCTCCAATGCTTCCAAGTTGGTCGAAAATCTCCTTCATCTTTGTGACATAATCAGTCACATTTTGCTTCGGGCTTTTCTTCATTGTTGTGAACTCCATCCACAATTGGTTCTTCCTTGCTCGAGTGTTGGAAGAGAAGAAAGAAGCAAGTGCATTCCAGGTTTCTCTTGATGTCTTGCATCCCTTGACATGAGGTAAAAGAAAATCAGAGATTGAGTTTAGAATATAGGACCTTGCAAGTGCATCCTTCGAACACCAATTCGAAAGTCCTTCCACTTCTTCATGTGATGGTTGCCCTTTGTTCCTCATGGTTGGCATTGCTTCATCTCCGGATATGAATCCATATAGATTCCTTCCTTGAAGGTAAGCCTCCATCCTTAGAGACCATGCCGGGTAGTTGTTTCGATCCAATTTGTCAATTGTTGATGGAAATCCATCTCCCATGTTGCTTGACTATGCTCTGATACCACTGTGAAGAGAGATGGTGGATGCAATCCAAAGATGAGTAGGTGCCGCTACAACCAGCTTCACACCAGCCAACTGAGACTTCAGAGTTGATTAGTAGACCCTTTGAGCTTCCTAAATCCACAAAAATATCAGCCAAGTACTTTGGAAGATGTATCCCAAAAGTTTAAGTCAAGACAGGCTAGTTGCGAAATGACTAGCTCCCAAAACTTGCTATTTTTGGACATACACCTGCTGGAAAAAATGAACAGTGCTCTCAACCTGGAAGGAATTAGAAAAATTCCTTTTGGGCATAGCAAATAGACTTAGCAAGCTTCCTATTCCAAGTTAAAACACTTCAAATGATGGACTGAGCACTGAGAACAAGTTTCATCAAGTTCTAGAACATTCCCACAATTCTCGGGGCTCTGCAGAGATAGACCAGTAAGCAGTAAAATGCAGATATCTCCAAAAGTATAAATCCAATGACCTTGAAAATTTATAGGTAGAAACTAGACAGTGAGAGCTATCCAACGCACTTTAAAACACTGAAAAAGGTTCAGTAAAACTCGAGATATGACCTTCTGAAGTTACTGCTCTGAGTGAGTATAGCAGAGAACAAAACAGAGAGGTAGATGATAATAAATGTATAGATTCACATATGATTACAACCACATTGGCAATGAATCTTTGCACACTGGGAGTAGAATGATAGAGCTATGGAGTAAGCTCTTCAATCTCTACAAAATGACATCAAGTGGTCACGTACAAGGCTTGCTTATCGCCTCTTCCTTCTTGCTCCTTTTATAGCTATTCTTGGAGGGAGTTTTGAATTCGAATTCGAATGGCTCCACCTAAAAGTGATCCCCAAAGTTAGGAGAGATTCCCTCAGCTCAAAAATTCGTGATTTTGGTAGTTGGAGCCACGAATTTGCTTTTACATCATGGATGAGGTAAGCCATCCTTTTCCTTTTTTCTTTTTCCATTTACAAGAGATAAAATGTACTCTTTTACAAGAGGTGTTCACATGACTACTCATGTGACTTACAAATGAGGATAATATCAAGCATATCAAGCATGTAGGCTTGGGCAAAATGCACCAACATCACCTGCGGTGCCCATCCTTCCACACTTACTGCGGACTGGCCTAGATTAAAAGTACAAAATGGAGCACTTCCTAATGGGCAGGTTTCGCAAGTGTTGGACCTCCCTTCTTTTCCAAAGCAGAGTGTCCATTCGACCTCTCAACCTCAACCACAAAGGAGTCAACCACGACAAAGGAACCCAGACCGACGACAATATCAGACAACCTAGAGAAAGCAGCAATATCACCACCACAGCGCAAAAGGCACAAGACAAATATGGGTGCCAAAAGGACAAAAACCACCGACAGATTTTAACCATGCAGACAACGATAAGCAGAAGTCAAGGCCGAAGTAGAGACAGTATCCAAGGTCTCCTTGACCTTCTTCTATGAATACGAACATTCGACAAATTTGGATCGCCAAGAAGTACCTTATGAATTGACCCACACCCACGCAGATTTGGGTACCTAAACAGTGTATTATAGCTCAACCCTCAAGCCATGTAATATATAACCCTCAGAAATCACTTCACCCTTCAACCCCACCATGTCCGATCTCATCTTTTGTCCCTCAACAGAGACCTATCACCCGATCACAAAATCTTAGGAAGTGGGTATCGAAACGTATCCAGAAGTCTTCTCCTAACCCATTGTCTAACATAACTCCCACCCCGACTAATCTACAACCTTGTAATAACTCATTCATGACTGAACCTTGTATAAACCCACACTATAACCCAATGTCATCTGTAATAACACCTCATCAAGAAATGTATGTATCATCTGAAAGCATGTAGGTGTCTAGAGACCTGCATTAGTTTGCAAGAAATCATTCAATAAACCACATCACGACACTCGGCTACACGGGTTACACATCGGTTATGGAAAGGGATTGCGGTCTCACTTTAATGGGATCATAATTAATTTCCATACTAATGTGCTAGTCTTTTGTAGCAGATCTTTTCCATTAGCACGTCAATCATCATGCAAACCAAAGAAGGACCATCTGAAGCTGGAACCAGTATACCCAGGGCTACTATTAGTGATTTACTTGTTGAACCCCATCCGACGGCTCCACCCCTAGAATTCTAGGGATTTCCAGGACCCATGCCTATTGACGATCCTCCCAGGGGTTATACTGAGAAGATTCATCATAATTCTCACTAGTTTCAAGGGCTAGCAGGACCCTTGGCGGATGCTGAGTTTATATTTGAGGCTAACTTGACTTTTGATGATCGTACCTGGGGCAAATATCAGTTTCTCTCAAGAGAGTTTGAAGGGCTACAGAACACACAAGACTTAACACATGTTTGGGCAAGAGCCGGCTTCATAGAGTATTTCAGTGACCCTTTGTAGCTCAATGATGAGTAGCACCTCCTTTAATGTCAATCCGGGAAGACGTGAGGATGGTATGAAGACCTCAAGCAAGTGGCGGCACAAGTGCGTGAGTGAGAAGCACACAAGCATGCACACACATACACACACACGCGCACACACGGCAAGACAAAGAGAGAGAATCAATGGAGTTCTTTAGATTACTTTCAATAGCTCTTACAAGTTCGTTTCTATTACAATCTAACCTCAAAAATGAGCTCTCTAGCTCTTTTTATAGTTTTTGACTAGCTTTTGGCCCTGTCCAGACCTAGTGTCCGGCCTAGTTAAAAATTAGGTTCCAGGGCTTATTTGAGGGCTCAAACGAAGTCTAAAAATTATGAAATTTGGTACGATGGTACTTCTAATACTCCTCAAGCTCGAGGACTCCTCGGCTTGCACAAAATGGAGTCTAATCTACCAAAAACGGGATTTACAATGTTTGTGTAGTGATTAAAATCACTTGGGTTGTACATAATCTATGGGAAAAAATGATCTGGCCTTGTTGCCGTATTGTGCATGACTCCTTTATTGCTTTGTATGCCAACACTCCCCCCTTCCTAGCGTCTGTCGCCCCTGACAGACCTTTGTTCCCTCGGGTGGTCGATGTAATATTGGATGACATTGGTGGCCAGTTCATGTTCTCCTATCCTTAAGCCTCTTGCTAGATCGGCTTCCAATGCCTCCCAATTTATTGCACCGGGGGTCTCTGGTTGCGGGGTGGTGTAGTACTCTGAATACATTGCTTGTTCACAAGCAAACAGTTGAAGCAGATGCGTCGGCTTTGGCGCGAAAATCTCCGAGTGGTACTCCCAGAACCCTGATCTGAACATTTCTTCGAAGGTCTGTTTGTAGCAGGCGGGGAGGTATTTGATGCGTGCATGCCAAGCGTAAGCCACACGGATACTGGGGGTGGTGCTCATGTCATACACCAAGTCGTAATTTCCATTGCTAAACCCCGGAAGGCGTACCTGTGGTGCGGCTGCATTTCTAAAGGTCTTCAGCACCACTTGCATCATATCTAAGATTTTAAGCATCATTTGCACTGCTACATCTTGCATGGGCTTCAAGCGCGGCATCCAGTGGCGAATGGTCCCCATCATATATGCTACCGATGGTGGTCCTTGTGGTGGCGCTATGTACGGGTAGTTCAGCCATTCCTTGCATTGCGCATTGTTCTGTACCTTGATATTAAATGCCTTCCACGACCTGCGGCGGGGGACTGGACCGTAGCATGGGTTGTACAGGAGGTGCAACGGCGCGTTGTTCCATGTGCGTAGCATTTCTGGATAAGTCTCTAAAAGTTTCTGCCGCCATGTTGGTTGACGAATCTTGCCTTTTCGCACCTCTGGAGGAAGGTCTTCGGGTTGAAATTGGGTCGCAAAAGTAGGAATCTGACCCGTGACTCTTTGTATTTCTGCATTATAATCAGCCAAGATAATATAATATGGCCTATACTGGAGTTCCGATGAGAGAATCAGGCGTCTCGATGACAAGTTCTTGAAGTAATCTGATTGTAAAACAGTCTCCTCTATGACCCTCATAGCCTGATTTTGCACTACGGTGCGCTCTTCATGCGAGGTCCCTATTTCCTCCACTTGTCGTAACCATGGCGGCCGTGGTGCCTCGAACGTGTCCTGCGCTTCTTCTGTTTGTTGGCCTCCTGGGAATGGTTGCGGATCATATTCTTCATCAAACGTTTGTTCCACAGGAATTTGCACAACTTCTTCGTCCGTGGGAGCCTCCGGAGGGGAAGATGGCCTCTCATATTGTAGTAGGCGTGTCTGCAATTCAGTTACCTGTTGCTGGAGATCTTTTATGGCCTCTGCGTCGGAGGGAAGCGAAGCTGCAGAGGGGGTGGTTGTAGGGGCAGCTGTTGGGCCTTGTTGGTGTTCCTGCTTCAGTTGTCCTAGCTCCTCCGATAGCTTATCATGTGCTTCGAGTAGCATGGCATAATCTTCCAATATAATCTTGATATTATCGGGGGTCACTGCTTGAAACTTGGATGGGCTGATGGGTGCCCCCGGTGTGCTCTCAATAGCTGCCTCCAGGTTCTCTTGATTTTGTATTTGCAGACGTCTGTTCTCTTCCTGAGCAGCCGCAAGATGGCGTTTAAGTAGCGCCATATTTCGCTGAAGTTTTGAGTTGCGTTCCAGTTGTGTCCGTAGGTGACTTTCTACCACCTGCACTGCTTCCTGATCTACGTTCTGTAGCTGTACTTCCAATATATTATGGGCGTCTTGGAGGGTTTGGAACTGTGTGTGGAGGCGAGCATTCTCCTCTTCTAGTACCGCAAGGCGGAGCTGTAGTGTCGCTGAGTGCTCTTGCAGGCGTGCGTTTTGTTGCTGGAGCTGAATGTAATCTGTTCTTAAATTTGATATACAAGCCAACATGGTGTCCAATGCATTACCTATAGATGAGTGGGGGGTGTTTACTGTGGAAGATGCATGGGAAGGGAATTGGGGAAGGGAGACAGTGAATGATGTGTCTACGAAAGTTGTGTGTGTGGGTGAAATTGGTGGAGGGGGAATGGGAGGAGGTGAAACCGTGGGTGGAGGTGCCGTGGGTGGTGAAATGTCCATACCTTCAGGAGTGGGTGTTAGTGTGGGGCCTGCCATATATATTGGTATGGTAGGTGGTGTGTGTGTGGAAGTGGTGAATAGATGTGACATGGGGTGGGGAGCTGAAAAGACAGGGAATGGTTGAGGGCCTGGTTGAAAAGCCCTAGCAAAGATGTCCTGGAGGGATTGTAGAAATGGAGAGAGGGATATCGGGGGTTGGGGTCGTAAATTTGAGGAGGGTGGAAAGGGTGGCATGGTAGTAGGGAAACCCATGAATGTGGATCTGGGGTCAGGATGACCCGTGGCTGAAGGCATTGGGGATGGTTGTCCTAGGGCAGGCTCGGGAAGGGTTTCGGTGGGTTGTGTAGTGATGGGGTTTGCTTCAAAGGTCGGGTTATCAGTGGTAGAGAATAGGGTGGCACTAGAGATGGGAGTACGAAAGATGAAGGTTGGGTCAGTGGGTTGAGTGGTCGATGGGATTTCCACTGTCTCTGTTCTCGGAGGCGATGGTGGGGGAGTAGGTGGTAGTGGTTCGGTGGACTCCTCATGGGTGGCGGGGTGCTGTTGACTAGCTGTTTGGGAGGTTGGTGTAGTAGTTGGCTCCTCTGCAACTGTAACGGGAATTTGGATATTTTTACCTGAGCGAGGTCGTGTCTGGAACCTTCGTGGGTCATATTGAACTGAAGGCCTCTGAATGGCAGTGCGCACAGCTTCTACAACTCCATATGTTTCTGCCATCAATAAGAGACCTTCCCTGTACTCTGAGTCAACTCCCGCTTCTTCCAACAACTGAGTCATAAGTACTCTGCTGCTCTGTTCAGTGAGTAACTGCTGCGATCGCACTCTTTCCATAATCTGATACAGCCTTCGGAGTTCTGCTGTATATGCTGGGGCTTCAGTGGTCTCTTCTTCATATGCTTCTTCTTCTTCCGGGTGTCCGTGTTGTTGGCTTTGCTGAGCGTCACTCCAATGGACATGTCTACCGTCTGTAGACTTTCTTCTTCTCCGTGAGGATGTGCCCTGCTCCTCTGCCTCTGAATAAAACTCCACATCAGAGAATTGTGTGCTTTGTAGGAATGCTTCGAAATCCTGGGGGTCCAGTCCTTCAGCCTCTCCAGTGGCAGCAAACTCGAATTCAGGTGTAACCGGAGGAGCCGATGGGGTGGGTTGTGTCGTAGTGTCAGATTCCGACCTGGGTATCCTAATGGTAAAAGGAGGTACAGTGCCCTCTCTTAATGGTGATGCCTCAGGAGTAGTCAGGACTTCCCTTGTCTGGACACACGGAATCGCGCCCCTCATGCGCTTGGACTGATGTGTGGAT
This sequence comes from Ceratopteris richardii, assembly GCA_020310875.1. NCBI lineage: Eukaryota > Viridiplantae > Streptophyta > Polypodiopsida > Polypodiales > Pteridaceae > Ceratopteris > Ceratopteris richardii. The sequence goes on along the minus strand of CM035421.1, from coordinate 101,985,495 downwards.
GTCTTGAGCCTTTTAAACATTTGTAATTGTGCCCAAGTTAAGGCACGCTCAATGGGGACATCATATGCCAAGCATCGGTAAATGATGCGTGTGAGTGCACAGCATCCGTTCACCACTAATTTCCTAGAAGCCCGTTTGTTCGCTTCATACAACTGATCTATAATCCACACTGGTAGCTTAATAGGTAGCGCACCTGCTTCCGCCAAGTAGAGAGCAAACCAGATCTTCTTGTGTGGTTGCGTGAATCGGTCTTGACCGGGGAAGGCGAAATGTTGCATGCACATGCGGAGAGGGATGGACACATTTGGGGTGAGGGCTGCCATGTCTTTCAGCTTCACTACTTTCCTGTCCTTCATGTTGTTGGGAACGAGAGCATCCTTTTCTGAGGGTACATGCGTGCCATGCATCTTTAAAGCATCACTCACTAGCTCCACAGTAAGTTCAAACCTCTTCAACTCGTTGTTGCCCAGCAATGAGGGGAGAACAAATGATCCGGGTTGGTCCTTATCTTCATGAGCTTGTAATGTAGAGACCAGATAGTAACATCGGAGGAGGTCGGGTTTAGGTAGTGGGGCTTCAAAATATTCCGCCAACCCTGCTCGTTGCCATATGATCTGGAGGTCTTCGGTGTTCTGTAAAGTCTCGAACTCCTTGGAGAAAAATTGGAATCGCACCCATGATCTGTCATACTCGCATTTAGACTCCCAGATATACTTGGCCTCACCTAATGGACCGGGCATGCCATTGAACCAATGAGAATTCGCATGAACTCTTTCCGTGATTCCTGTAGGGGGATCTGGCACCGGGAGTTGCTGGAGGTGTTGCATCTCCACTGGTCGTTCAGTCGGGGGCACATCCACAGGTAGGCTATCCACATCAATTCCTGCAGTAAGTATCCCTACTTGTGAGCCCGAACCTGTCGCTTCTGCCATTTTTCTTCTTGCTTTCTGATTCTGTGAGAATATAGAATCATGTGTTAACATCGTAATGGACAAAATAAATCCGTTGTTGTCCCCGTTACAACATTAACATGAGGTAGATGGTGAGTTAGTGGTTAGTAAGTGCACGAAGACAGTGAGTGTAGTTAACGTTTGTGTATTCCTAGGAGACTAATGCCGTTAGTAAGTGGGGTGAATTTACAAATCGGGGTCGGGGGGTTTATTACAGATCTTAGACTGCCAAATGCAGTGGATGGGCTTTGCTTTCGGTTTCGTAGAGACTCCAGAGAGCTGTGTCGGTGTCGCTGTTTGGGAATGGGGCCTTTTAGGGACCCACTTATAAGTGATTACATGCATAATCATGGGTCTTTGTGTGTTCCTAAGTGTTGAGCACGAGGGAATTCTGGTGGTACTCGTAGATGGGTTATGCTGCATAGGTTGCGGCCTTGGCTTAACTACTTGTGCCCTCAAGCAAGCCTTAGGCACCCAAATTTGTCTAGATTGTGGGCTTGCCTTCATCGACTTCTTGGGCACCCAAATAGATTTTACTTTAGCAGAAGAATTTCTGAAAGACTCTTTATTAGTGTCGTGTTGTTGGTTACTAATAAGAAGCCTTGTCCGTGTAGTTGACGGTGGTGCAGCTGGTCGTTCGCCTTTCCGCACCCACACCTGGTTGAGTTTCTGGGGCATTCTGCTGCGCAGGTACTTTTGATCTCGGACATAGGTAGTACTCTGCCTCTTCTGCTTGTGATCCGCCTTTGGTTGCTGCCTCCTTCGGGCCTTTGGAAAAGAAGGGAGATCCGTTGTATCCCTGACTCCTTGTTTGCAAATGTCATTCCTCTGCAACACAGGGTTTTGAACAAGAACAGCATGGTCATCTTCATGTGTACCCCTGGAAGGACCAGGAGTCTGTGCCTTTCCTAGTTCCTTGAGTGCTCCATTGTCTAATTCTACTGTAACTCGACTATGATTGACCCAAACCTGGAGAAGTCCACTTCTTAGGTTTAAGTTAATTGCTTGGTCATAGATCCAATCTTGACCCAAGACTAGAGGTTCAGTGAGATCTTCATCTTGACACACCAGTACTTTAACTGTCATTGCCTCATCATGAATGTAAAGGGGAAGTTCCGCCTCGCCCATGCAAGGGGTTTCCACTCCTCCCAATCCTATAAGATATGCTTCCACAGGATTGACAGTCAATTGTAATTCTTGGCAGTATGACAATTTAACAGCACTAGTGGCTGCTCCTGAGTCAATCAAGGCTCTTACGGTCCTTGCACTCTTTCCATGTCCTATATCTAAGGTTACGAAAGGACGTCTATCAATTATCCTATGCGAGCTTGTTCCTGCGACTTCACACATGGCCATAGGAAATCCTTGGTCTGCATAGTCATTCGCTCCAGGCTGATCTCTACCTTGCCTTCGTAATTTCATCCTTCTGATGCGTTCTAAAGCTTCAGCTTGAGCTTCTTCTCGAACTCGCTTTTCTTCCTCTTTGCGTTTCTTAGCAGTGTTGAGTCGACTGAGCATTTCCTCCGTGAGGGGTTCCTGATACAACTTGACTCTGCAACCGCTAATATAATTTGGGAGAACATCACCCTCTAATGTGGCCAATTGTACTGCTCCGCTCGTGGAGATCCTATTGATGATCATAGGTCCGTAGCCTCTCTTTTCTAGCTTCCTCGCGTGTTGTTTTAGTGTATAGACTAAGACTAGATCTCCTGCTTTCAAGCCTTTATCCTTCACGTGGGCATCAAAGTATGCCTTCTGTCTCTTCTTGGCTGCATATATCCCTGCAGCAGCTCTCAGTCTCGTTTCCCCTAATTGTTCAAGGTCAAAGATCCTAGAGGAGAGCTCATGACCTGTCCATTCGTGCTCTTGTGCTACTCTCAATGTAGGGATCAGGAAGTCCAAGGGTAGCACAGCATTTTGGCCAAATACCATCTGAAAGGGAGTGGCTTGGAGTACCGTTTTGTAGGCAACTCGGTATGCCCAAACAGCATGGTGTAGCTGTTTGTCCCAATCAGAGCGTTTAGTGTTCACTAATTTCGTCAGTACATTGCATAAAATCTTATTAGTGCTCTCAGCTTGTCCATTAGCTTGAGGGTGATAAGGGGCAGACTTCTTGTGTATTACCAAGAATTCTTGGAGTAGATTTTCAATCACTTCGTTCAAGAAATGAGTGCCTCTATCACTTACAAGCTCTATGGGTAGCCCATATCTCGTGAATACATTCTCAAACAAGAATTTGGCAGTTGTTTGAGCATCGTTCTTGGTTGTAGCTTTTACCTCTACCCACTTGGTGAGATAATCTGTTGCCACAATGATGTATTCCGCATGAGAACCCTTAGCTGGGGGATTAATAGGACCTACGAAGTCTATTCCCCACTTAGAGAATGCACGTCCACCCATCATAGGTTTCAGTGGCATCTCATCTTTGCGTATAGGATACTGAGTCCTCTGACAGACATCACACCGTTTCACATAGGTATGTGCATCCATGTGAAGGGTAGGCCACCAGAAGCCCGCAAATAGTATTGCCTTGATTACCCGATCTGGTCCAAAGTGTCCTCCTGCTACACCTTGGTGAGCAGTTTCCAAGATCTTAAGATATTCACTCTCATGGACACACAGTCTCAGGTAACCATCCTTACCGCGTTTGTATAGATTATCACCAATGAGTGAGTAATCCAGGGCTTCTTGTTCTAAACTCCTTTTTCTTGCCAGAGTCATGTCTCGAGGGAATGTGTTTGTCCTCAAGAATGATACTAGAGGTTCACTCCAATCTGGCACAATGGATACTTGATAGAGGGTGGCATGTTCCACAGGTGGTTTAGTGCAACAGATTGGGCATTCCTTGCACAACTTTTGGACATCCGCTTCCATAGTTGGCCAATGCACTCCGAATCTCTTTAGAGTCTGCAACGTTCGTTGCTTTGAATGGTGTTGCTCTAACGCACCTACATGTGCTAATTGCAACCATTTAGCGTACTCATCCTCTTCTACGCAACAAGCCAAGATCCCTTGATCTGTGTGCTTGTACATGCTTCCTGCCATGATATGGTACTTTTGGGCTTTTACGATCTCTCTATTCCGTGTGTTCACCACTGGATGATTAGGCCCGTATGTCAATACTGGTACTATTGGCTTGGCCCACTGCGGCACCACTTCCAAATTAAACAAGTAAGCATCAGGAAGGTCATCTGACACTCCTTGTGGGGCTTCTCCCGATGTGAGCCTAGAGAGATGATCTGCTCTCAAGTGGGTTCTACCTTTTCTTACCACAACCTCAAAATCATATTCCATTAGCAGGAGAAACCATCTTACTAATCTTCCCGTATTGCATGGCTTGTTTACTAAGTACAACAATGCCTGATGGTCCGTAAAAAATTTAAACTTATTTGCAAGCAAATAATGTCTAAACTTTTTAACTGCATATACCATGCCTAATCCTTCTCGTTCAGTAGTGGTATAATTTCGTTCAACCGCATTCAATTGTCTACTGGCATAGGCGATTGGAAGATCCATATTACCTTCACCAGTAGGTTGTGCAAGCACACATCCAATAGCATAATTGGATGCATCCACATGAACATGGAATGGCTTATTCCAATCTGGTGTGGTCAAGATTGGTGCTGAACATAATCTTCGTTTAAGCTCTTGGAAGGAATTCTCACATTCATCCGTCCACTCAAAGTTTGTCAGAAGTCCGTACATGGGCTTTGCAATGACAGCATACATGTGTATAAATCGTCGATAATAGCCACAATGCCCCATGAAAGCTTGTACTTCCTTGACATTCTTTGGCCTAGGTAGCTCTGCTATGGCTCTCACTTTCTCCTCCTCAGTAGATATGCCATTCTTTGACACTATGTGTCCTAGAATCTTACCTTGCCTGACCATAAAAACGCACTTTTCTGGGTTTAGGCAGACTTGATATTCTCTACATTTGTCAAAGATTTGTCTGAGTTCAGGAATATGGGTTTGTCTAACGTTGGAATGAGCACAAAGATCATCAACATAGACTTCTAAACTCTTCCTTAGGAACTCCTTAAACACATGGCACATCAGTCTCTGGAAGGTAGCTGGTGCGTTGGTAAGCCCGAATGGCATTACTCTAAAAGCAAAAATGCCCCATTCTGTGGCAAAGGCTGTCTTATGCTGATCCTCTGGAGCTATGGCTACTTGATTGTAGCCCGAAAATCCATCAAGGAAGCTGTACACTTCCTTGCCTGCCACTCTTTCTAAGAGATGCTCTGTGATGGGAAGCGGATAGTTATCTCGAATCGTGGCGGCATTAACCTTTTTCAAGTTAATGCACACACGCAGCTTGCCATTCTTCTTGGGCACCACTACGATGGGGGATACCCATTCGGTGTGCTCAATTTCGTAGATAAATCCAGCTTCAACCAATCTATCTATCTCTTCCTTGATCTTAGCAGCATAGTTATCGTTATATGTATAAGGCTTTTGCTTAGAGGGTTTAGCATCTGAGGTCATGGGAATGGTGTGTGAGCATATATCAGGGTCAACACCTTTCAAATCCTTGTAACTCCAAGCGAATACATCTCTGTATTCTCTTAGCAAGGCTATCAATTCGTACTCTTCTTCTTCTGTCAGGTCATGGCCTATATACGTGCATCTCTCCTCTCCTTCTTCTATGGCCACTACTATTTTCTTAGTAGTTTCTTTGTTATCATAGGCCTCTCCTGATTGTGCTTCTCGTTTAGGCATTCTTATCATGACTCTCCTGTCATCTATCTCGTACTTCTTAAAATTTCCTGGGACCTCAAACAAAGATTCCTCCTCTTCTGGTAAGGCTTCTCTCTTCTTTCGTTTCTTTCCTTCTTCCTTAGGGGTCATATGCGTTGCTAATCTTACATCATTTGTAACTTCTCCATGCTTCTGGGGTTGAAATTCTATTTCATGGAAGTACTCTTCATCTGATGCAAATGGTGGGTCCATAATGATTGACTCTAGATCGGAGTCACTTGCATCCTCAAATGCATCAGGGCTAGGTTCGCATTCTTCTAAAACTGCCTCTCCCATGATTGGCTCTATGGAGAAGACTGAAATATCATAGCCATCCTCATCACAGTGAGGTGTCCATTGTTCTTCATTGATGGCTACGTCCATTGTTGCTAAAATTTCCGCCCAGCCATGGGGTTCAAACTCCTCATCTGGAAAGACTATAGGTGCATAGGCTGGGTCTTGAATGGGTCTATGAGTTTCGTTCGCACCTACCTCTCTGGCTTTCTCTCTCTTCTCTTCTTCTACTGCTACCTTGCACATCCATAAGTGAGTATCTTCATGCATCCATGAGGATCCCGACCCTATGGAATGCACCGATTCTGTATCATCTTTGGCTCTATGGATGGGATTCCATTGGATAGGAGGGACATCTCTATGGGAATAATCCTTGAGATTGACTTTGGTTGTAACACCTAAGTGCTGCAGGTACAAAGAATTGGTCCCCCAATCCTGTACCACTTGCAACTGTCGCATGAATGGTCTTCCTAAAATCATTTCATAGGCATGATTTTTGCTGAAATCACATATGGCAAAGGTATGTTCAAACTCGACACCACAAGTGGTGAGAGTTATTCCTTCTAGCAATCCTAGGGGTCTCTCTATGTGACCATCGGCCATTTGCAATTTCATCCTCGTTGGCCTGAGTGCTGGCTTGCCCCAACGCTTCCATAAGGAGGTAGTGGCAATTGCAACTCCTGCACTTGAGTCCAAAATTGCCTTCGTGGTGTAGTCCTGGTAGGTGATGGGAAGATAGGTGTTCCCTTCTTCACCTTCACACATATCCCCGATCTTATCCAAGGGAATTTCTGGCACTGTCCTATGGGATCCTACCTGGGAACGAGGTTTTGCAGTTTCAGTTACTTGACTAGCTACATATTTCCGCGCGTTTGGTCTATCCTCAGACAGCTCTTCCAAAGTGAGATCGCGTTGCACCTTGGTGTTCGTTACTACCTCCGTGTTCCTCGGTATGACTGAGTCGTCGTTCCTTACCATGACTGTGGGTGCTCTCATACATGTGGACTTTGCTTCCCATGGGCCTGTGAAGTGGGGTAGCTCCTGTATGGAATTAGACTCAAAGTCCAATCTCTCGTGAGACTGAACACTCTCATGCTCCCCGTAAATAGATGGGATGTCTTGTGGGAATTGGTCGTGTGCATCGTCCACAAGTTCAAAAGGAGGGGCGACCTCGCTTTCGTTATCCCATTTGTCTTCTTGAATCTCTCGTAGGAAGTCTGGGGCAAACCGATTCATAGAAGAAGAAGTGTCTGGCTCCGTAGAATTGGGCGCATAAGCAACCTGTGAAGGAGGGCTGATTCTATTGTTGACTCTCTCCTCGTTCTCGCAAATGGCTGGAGCACAAGCTTCTTGGGGAGGATTACTTATTCTATTACTTTTCCGAACAGGCTCATACGCTCTCTGGGAAGGAATGTGGGTTACTTGTGGAGGTACATATGCTTTCGAGGGGGGCTCCTGTGACCTTTGGGGAGGAAGATAGGCTCCTTGAGGAGGCACATGGCCTTTCTGAAGAGGCTGGCTTATCTGTTCTCTTGCCCTTTCCTTTCTTTGAGGGGTAGGTTCCTTTTCTGGCTGTGCTATTGGCCTCTCTATTCTTTCTAAGGAGGGGAAGTTGTCCGGTTTAGGGGCATTGGCCACATACACTTCTGATTGGGAATGATTCCTGTTTTTGCTTGCTTTTTCTTGGTCTTGATTTTTTTCTTCCTTGTCAGATCTTGCAATTATCCTCTCTAACTTCTCTAGGAATCCATCCAAGTGTAATTGCGTTTTGGCTGAGCCTGAGTAATTGAAAAGGCGACTGGCTTCAAACATAGTCTGAGCCAATGCGACCATTTTCGCGCATAGTTTGGTTCTTTCTATCTCTAGGTCAGCTCTAGGATAGCACTTGTCATGATCCGTGACGTTTGGCCCTTCTTGGATTCTGGCCTGATATGCCTTAAGCATCATGTCTATGTCTTCGGGAGTGGGATCAGCTAATACTGATCCTGTTTGGGGTGGTGGGTGGGTTGCGTGGGCTGTCTTAGAGGGTGAAGGGATGGAGGGTGATGGGGATGGTAGCGGTGGGAATGTGTGAGAGTGCGGTTGAGACGTGATCTCTATGATTTTAGCCTTGGTTTCTCGTAGACTTTCCTCAAGTTCACTCATCTTCTTTGCCCATTGCCTTTTCATGCGTTCGCGGCTATCTTTCCAAGCTCTTGTTCTCTTTTTATTTTGGCTCTCAGTATCGCTAGCATCTAGGCTCTTTTCCTGGCCTACCCCTTGGTTTTGCTGCAATGCCTGAGCCCTAGTGACTACCTGTACTGGTGCAGTGGAAGTGACGCTTCCTGAGGAGTCTACCACTAACCCAACAACGTTGATAGGGGTGATTTTTGGCATGCTATTGGGGTTCTTTGGGCAATCTCGTAAGAGATGCTCTTTTCCGCAATCTTGGCAGAAGCCTTGGATCGTCACCGACTGGGTTTGCGTAGGTGGAGGCAAGGGACAATCACGAATGAGGTGATCTCCTTGGCATCTGTAGCACGGTCCTCTAGGAAATGGTGGTCGTACTTGCCTAGGTTGAGGTCTAGGGTTGGGGTTTGTATACATGATGTTCGTGTAATCTGACTCCCAACTAGGTTCGTTCGACTCTTCACCATAGTAGGACTCTCCATGTTCTGGGGACTGCATGTAGTAAGCCTGGGGGCTATCCACATGGGTAGAATCAAAGCTATGGTCACTTGGGTCATTTTCAGAGATCAAGGATGTTACAGGGACTATAGCTCTATTCAGGTTCTCTTCTGCAGCAGTATACTTTACTGGAATCACGTTAGCGGGGTTTGGAGGCTGTTGAGCTAGCACCGGTTGGGGTCTCTGTTGGGCCTGATATGGTTGCTGATAGGTTTGTTGGGGTCTAGCATATTGTGGTGGTGGAGGGTACTGGTTCTGGTATTTGCCTTGTTGGTAGGGCTGAGGGTATGGTTGCCTAACTGCCTGTTTGTTGTATGGGCAATCTTGTGCGGTGTGGTTTGTGTACTTCTGTTCTATGGTGCAGTACTGGCTACTAGGGTTAACTTGGGGTTGAGCCATAATGGGACACACATTTGCCATGTGGTCGCCACCGCATGTATAGCACCTCTTCACAGGGGCAAACCTTGGGATTTGTTTGCTAGTTACACCTAATTTCTGAGCTACTTTTTCGGCCAGTTCCTCAATTGATGTGGCTTGTGTGGAAGATTGACTAGATGCACTATCTGAATCTTTGTAAATTTTGGACAGCTCTAGCTCTTCTCCTAGGTTATCTTCAATGTCAATGCACATACGTACACATTCTTCTATAGTCCTAGGGTCTTTCAGATACACATAGGATCTCAATTTTGGGCTCAGCAATCCGTCAAGAAATAAGGCTACTTGTTTAGCAGATGTGGGTAGCTCCGAAATAGGGCACCTTTCAAGATATTGTCTAAATCTTCTTCCTGCAAGTCTCACAGTCTCTTGAGGGGTTTGCTTGAAGCTGTGAATCAGTGAGGAGGTGTTGTGTCTTATGCCGCTCTTAGAGAACTCTATAATGAATGCCTCTAGGAGTTGATCTATGCTCCTGAACTGGCGTTCATCTAATGGCTGAAACCATGTAAGTGCCGTGTTTCTAAGGGTTAGACCGAAGGCATTGTACTGCGTGAACAGATCTTCCACTTGTTCAGCTCTCAAGACTTGCTTGAACTCTGCCACATGATCATAGGGATCTCCTGTGCCGTCAAAGTAATTCTTCATGGACTTAACTAGCTGGGTGGGTCTCAAAGTTCTTGTGTGCTCTCTAGGCCTCGGCAGAGGGAATCCATCTACATTTCTTTGGTTCCTGTGGGCTCTATGCATCTCAGGTTCTACCCTATTCGTCTCTGTTCTCGTTCTTTCTCTGCCCACTGGGTTGGCAAAACTTACTTCTGGTCTATCTCTACTTCTGTCTCTTTGCGTACCATGAGCTTGGGAAGTTCCAGCCCCAGGGTGACCATAGGATACATTTGATCTTGGTTGGGGGAAAATAAATTCACCCTTCCAAGTGTAAGCATGCCTATCATTTTCTGTCACCACAAAGATCCGTTCTGAAGCATGATCTAGGTAGGTCACTCTGCCTGGGCTATCCGGATCCTTAAACTCATAGATCATGATTGTTCCTATATCAATTGGGTGATCCGGTTTATACCTCCAAAAGGCTTCGTCCGTTTCTCGATTGAGAAGCAAATCTATGCACTTGTTATCTTGGGGAACCCACTCAGGCGTGATAATCCTAGTGAGAACTGATTTACCTCGAGGGGTTCTAGGTTCCACTCCCATGTTTCCTTGTTCCAAGTCACCTAAGTCCGCTTCTGAAATTACATTTCCAAATTCATCTGTCCTATCTGGATGACTGGTGACTACGTATATGGTTCCTTCCTTGTCCAGGTATGCACCGTTTTCAAATTTGACAGCTGGGTGCTCTAGTCCTATGGATTGGTCAGGGTTTTTAATCTGGACCACAGATCTTCCTAGGCCATCCTCATAGATGCTAGCACCTAATCGGTTGGTCCTAAGGTATTCCAACTGTGTTTTGTAAGGGCCTTCTACCCTGTACAAGTAAGGCACACCTGAACTTCCCGTAGGTCTGTCCATACCTTGAGACATCTCTGACTCACTGGTCTCCGAGCTAGGGTAATGAGAATGGCGACTCAACTGTTGGGCCCAAGACCTTGCAGTATGATTGACACTAGCCTCTGAAGACCTAAGGCTTTGTCTCTCTCTTACTAGGTGTCGTCCTGATCTAAGGTTCATATGCCTAACGGATTAGCCCAAATTTTTTCAGAGTACAACCTCGTTGCCGATCAATTGGTACCAGTCACTTGATTCTTTTTAGTTATTCCTCGTGTTTAAAGTCTTATCTGCTGTTACGTCGTCCGGAATACTTGAATGTTCTTCGTACTTTCAGGTTGATCGTTCCACTTTAGGTTCTTTCCTTTATGTTGTCGACGGTACAGAGATTAAGTTTTTAGCTTGAACTTGAGTTTTAGGTAGTCTTCAACTTGATAGTGGCCTATCGTCGCCCTGACTTACTCCTACTTCTAATCGCTCTTAGCCTAGGCTAGGAATTGACGAAGAGGAGTTGAGAATATTCCGACCTTTCTTGCCGAACCTTGCTCTTTAGTGCTGGAGAAGTTGATTCTCAAGCGTGTGCCACACCCTTGCTTGGATACTCTCAATTGCTTCTCAATAGGCCTGCATAAATCCCAAGATTAGCTCCAAGTAGATCTTTCAATTGACAGACAATTTATTTCAGACACTTTTTTAATGACCCTTGTTCCCCCTTTTGCATTGTTAGAAATTTACTCTAGAGCTCCCTTGGTGTTCCTACCCCTCAGTGTGTCAACTTCCAAATATCCTATCTGAAAATCAACGCGTTATTCTTATAAAAAACAGTTGAGGGCGTGTAGTATATGTCACGAGCTTTCCGACAAGCCCTAGAGCTCAGAAAATGGATTTCGTATGAAAAAGTTATGACCGTTCAGGGTTTAGGGGGTTACTAGACAGACAGAACCTTTCGGGGATTTTAATGCATTTTCTAAGGCCTTCGTAAGTATATGAGTACATGAAAGTGCAAATATGCCCAAAATTTAGCCTAAATTTCCAAAAATTCACTCCTTAATTTTTGGCCGAAAATGCCTGTCTATCGCGATAGACGGTGTCTGTCGCGATAGACACAATCTATCGTGGGGGCTGTCTGTCGCGATAGACGGTGTCTGTCGCGATAGACGGTGTCTATCGTGAAATTCTGTCTGTCGCGATAGACGGTGTCTGTCGCGGATTTCTGTCTGTCGCGATAGACGGTGTCTGTCGCGATAGACGCTATCTATCGTGGATTTCTGTCTGTCGCGATAGACGGTGTCTGTCGCGATAGACGGTGTCTGTCGCGGATTTCTGGCTGTCGCGATAGACGGTATCTGTCGCGATAGACGGTGTCTGTCGCGATAGACGCTATCTATCGTGGATTTCTGTCTGTCGCGATAGACGGTGTCTGTCGCGATAGACGGTATCTATCGTGGATTTCTGTCTGTCGCGATAGACGGTGTCTGTCGCGATAGACGCTATCTATCGTGGATTTCTGTCTGTCGCGATAGACGGTGTCTGTCGCGATAGACGGTGTCTGTCGCGATAGACAGAAAAAACGCAAATTTTTGAAAAACTTCTAGTGATCTAGAATGCCCTCAAGGTGTAGGTTACAGTGCTACTCATGCATTCACAAAATGTTAAGATTTTCTGTCTGTCGCGATAGACAGAGATCGTCGTCTCGGGAACTGTGCAGAGCCTGTCGTACCTGCGCACACTGCTGGGGATGATGGTACAGCAAAAAACCTGCAAAATAGCTCAAGAAACATGCAAAAACAGCGCATGCAAATTCGCTCTCTCGCTCTCTCTCACAAGTGAAATGAGGGAAATGAGGTGGAGGTGGGGATATAGTCAAAAAACTGAAATTTTCGCGATGATGGAGATGGACATGGGAGATGGTGATGATGATGATGGTGAAGAAAGTAAAAGAAAATCGATGAGAGTGAAGAAAATACCTACAACTCCAACGCGTCAACTCTACGTCTTACCATCACACGCTCGTCCTCAAAGCTCGATCCCCGGCAACGGCGCCAAAATTTGGTGTAGCTCAATGATGAGTAGCACCTCCTTTAATGTCAATCCGGGAAGACGTGAGGATGGTATGAAGACCTCGAGCAAGTGGCGGCACAAGTGCGTGAGTGAGAAGCACACAAGCATGCACACACATACACACACACGCGCACACACGGCAAGACAAAGAGAGAGAATCAATGGAGTTCTTTAGATTACTTTCAATAGCTCTTACAAGTTCGTTTCTATTACAATCTAACCTCAAAAATGAGCTCTCTAGCTCTTTTTATAGTTTTTGACTAGCTTTTGGCCCTGTCCAGACCTAGTGTCCGGCCTAGTTAAAAATTAGGTTCCAGGGCTTATTTGAGGGCTCAAACGAAGTCTAAAAATTATGAAATTTGGTACGATGGTACTTCTAATACTCCTCAAGCTCGAGGACTCCTCGGCTTGCACAAAATGGAGTCTAAGCTACCAAAAACGGGATTTACAATGTTTGTGTAGTGATTAAAATCACTTGGGTTGTACATAATCTATGGGAAAAAATGATCTGGCCTTGTTGCCGTATTGTGCATGACTCCTTTATTGCTTTGTATGCCAACACCCTTTGCCTAAACCTGACTTCTACAGATGCTATTACCTAATCACCACTTTGATAGCTTCAGAGAATAAGGACCTGCCCGAAACTTTTATTTTGCCATCTTTAGTGAATGATCCACCATATAAAAGATTTTATCTTTCTAAAGATCTGATTCGAGCTACCATCAAGATTCATGGAACCCACACGCCCACAGAGCGAGAAAGGTTAGTTCCAGACTTTATGAAACGTGGGGATGTTACAAAGTGGGAAGAGATTTTGGCGATCACACTTGAGCTTTCAAAACCACTGCAGATATGTATGCAGCATTTTGCTTTCCCCACTCAGGACAGATTCACAATGCCTCACAAACGAATATGGTTTGGTTTGTATTTATCTTGTATTGGACCCCAGACAGTTGATCTAGCTAGCTAGATCATTGATCAAATCTATTTAGCACAACATAGATGGGAAAGAAAGAAAGTCATCAATGAATGCTGCGCACTGACTAGAATTGTATATATGTGCTTAGCATATGACTTGCCGATTGAGCGAGCAATGACAAGTGAGGAGCTGAAAGCATTTTAAGGAACATCGAAGAAAGCTAGGAAGTCTAGCAAAGGAAGAGCAGGAAAGTGAATGAGAGGAACTATCCCCTGCCTTCAGGTGCCAGAATCACCCTCACCACAACCCTCTCCTGAACAGTCTCCTACTGAACCCCCTGTACAACCCATTCGCATAAGGTTATCAAGACCAGTTACAATGGAGGGCACTACCAGCACAGTCACTACCCAAGCAGCCACAGTCCCAAGACCTACCACCACTACAGCAGAAGTTCCCACCACTATTGGTGCGGAAGCTTTCTCTTTTCCGATACCCCATTTAGAAGCAGAACAAGCAGACACCACATTTGATTTTGAGATGCAGGATTTATTTTCAAATGAATTTCAGTCTTCAGAAGGCCAGATCTTCTCTCAGGAATATGAAAGGCCCAGCTACCCTACCACACCACGAGATCAACCACAAGGACAAGTAGTGTCTAGTTCCGAGGAAGAAAGAACAATAATCGACGAAGATGAAGGCGATGACGAAGCCAGTCAGGGAACTCATGAATCCCAAGAACATGTGCAAACAGACGAACAAGGACAACAAACCGACACCCAAGGTGATACGAGCACACACGAAGAAGAAACCTTTGAAGCAGCAGCTTATACATTGGCCATCAAAAAGTTATATCGTACTATGGAAAAGGTTTGGGCGCGTAAGAAGTTGACTGACGAAGAGAGCCAAACACTCATAGAACAAGAGCTTGTCTCGGGTGGGTTCGAAGAAGTATACATCAGAGGTTTTAGAGAGCTTGTCAAATCAGTTGGACCCACTCAAGCCTTAAGATATTTGCAGAGAAAACCGCTACCGCAGTATGATCCTCGCAGAATCCGCCTACTAACCAAACCGGGTGAATACATTCGGGTACCCACCGACGGTCAATCTTCAGAATAGGCCAGGGAAGCACGTCTCGTCCCTGAAAGCTCATTGGCAGAGGACACCATTATCGTCAACTCCCCACCCCGTACTAGTGTTGTACATACTACCACAGTTACCGAAGTACCGACCAACCCAACCGCTCCTCCTTCACCTCCCATCCATCCAGTCTCCCCCATACACCCCCCTTCTCCCCGAACAACATCCTCCTTCTCTGGTGGAGTAGCAGAAGTCATCCTTACTCCCATTCATCCCACAATTCCCGCACCCCACTCAACCTAGTCTACCCCCTAACACATCTGCCTTTCTATCCAACCCATTTCTCCATCCATCTTTTCCATGCTTCCCCACACCTCCAAGACCCCTTTTCCCATTCCCACCTCCATTAACCTTCTCCCCAGTCTCGCCTCCCCGACCCACCGTAACCCCTCTTTCCCCTTTCCACCAAGCTGTCCAAGACAACCCCTCTGTAAATTACTCCTCAACCTTTGTAAATCTTGTATTTACACCCACACACTTACCCACGATCACACCACTATTCACAGTCACCGCACTCGACACCACATCCAGCGATATGGACATATCACCCCCCACTGCACCTCCACTCACTTCATTTGTGGCACCACAATATTTAAGCACACCACAATTTTCCACAATCACCACGGCATCCACTTTCCCACCCCCATTCCCCGTTCCCTTTGCATCTACACCCACTGCATCTTCACTTAGCACATCATTAATATTATCACCCACCATAGACACAGCATTTCGACAGATGTTCACGTGTATGACGCAAGTAAGAGATGAGTTCACCTCTCTTGGAAATAATTATCAGCAGTTGCAGAGGACAACCAATGACTTACAGTCACAGCTTAATTCATTGTCGATTGAGAATGCCTCATTGAATACTCGATACCAAGAATTACGCGAGGCATACCACAAACTGGAAGTAGAAAGTGAAGAGAAAGCCAAAGAGGCCACTGCTGATCTTGACAATTTGTTAAGGGTCCAGACAGTTCGCAATGCGACGCTTACACGGAACATTGGCTTACTCAGAAGACATCTAGCACCAGCAAAGGAAGAGAACCAGCGGCTACAAGAGCAAAACAGAGAAAATTTAGAAGCTGCTCTTGATCATCCAGACCAACCATTAAGTCCTAGCCGATTCAAAGCAGTGCCCTTCGAATCAATGAAAATGTTGCTTGATGATCACATCAGATTGCTCGATGAATACGATCGAATGAACGAAGAATATCAGAAGCTAAAAGAAGATCATAAGCTACTCTAGCTCAGAGCACCTGCAACACAAGGACTACCAGCTCTTGCGGACCCATCTCCTGACATCCTAGAGGAACTCAATGCATTCCGGGCCCAGGTATCTACTCTTGAATCGCGGATAGCTATATATGAAGCACCACCAAGGCCAGATTCCCCACCAGAGCTCCCAGTTGATGAAGAAAATGTAACTATTCCGGTGGTGGAAACTTTTGAAGAAGCCTACGAGCCCCAACCCATCCCACGCAGACGAGTCATGGCCGAAGGCCAGATGACTTACGAACTTCCTACTCCCGCATGGATGAAGGCAACTGAAGAGCTTGGAACAACCCACTCAGCACGAGTAGAGGTGCAGTTGCACGCAATGGCAATGATTGAGGAAAGAATTCTACAGTCGCCCTACTTTGCTCATTTGGCCCCGTGCAGATACATATCAGGGCATGAGTTACAATACAAACCATATTTCATGTTAATGGCCGAATATCAGTTGGCCATAGAGAAAGAAACAGGAAAGAAACCATCTCACGCTACTCAATTTGAACCTGAGGATTTGCCACTAGATGCGCAGCAAGGCGAGATCTATCAACCAGATTGGCGTAAAGATCTTTTACAAGAATATCCTGAGATGATGAGTACCTGGGTTAAGGCACCACTACACTTAAAATACAACCCATGTTGGGGACCAGTGCCACGTCGCCGTTCCTGGAAGGCATTTGCGATTAAGATACAAAACAACAAGCAATGCCAGGATTGGCTAAACTACCCATACTTCAGGCCACCTATAGGATCACCCACAAGCGGATACATGATGGCCACGATTCGCCATTGGATCCCTCGCTTGAAACATATGGACGATATAGCAGCGCACATGACTGTCAAGATATTTGACATGATGCAGATGGTTTTTAAAGTCTTCAGACGCGTCAAGGCACCTCATGTAAACACCCCGGGATTTCAGCATGGCAATCTAGATCTTGCATACGATATGAGTACAACGTCATCGCTACGGGTGTGTTATGCCTGGCATTGCAGAATTAAATACCTACCAGCATGCTACAAGCAGACCTTCGAAGAAATGTTCACAACCGGTTTTTGGGAATACCATTCAGAAGTGTTCATCACCAGGCCCACCCACTTGCTTCAATTATTCGCCTGTGAACAGATGGTTTATTCCACACATTATCGACTCCCACCACCTGATGAACCGCAACCAATTGATTGGGAGAAACTCGAGGCAGATTTGGCCCGAGGCATTCGAATATCAGAACACACCCTCGCTCAAGACCTCCTACAGAACTACATCCGATAGACCGCACAACAAGGTTCTGTCGAGGACGACAGAAGCGAGAGGGAGGGGGGTGTTGGTAGTAGCAAGAGGCATAGAAGACGCGGAAGCATGTAAAGATAGAGCAGGGAGCCAGAGCAGGGAGCAGGGAGCCAGTCGATACCAAATTTGGCACCGTTGCCGGGGAGAACCACGTTAAGAAGCTCCACCTCCTTAATGTCAATCCGCGGAAGAGATAGGAGTGATATGAAGATCGTGAATGCGAGATGAAGTGAGAGTGAAGGTGAGAAGCATAGAGATGCACACACACATACACACACACTACGAAGAGACAAGCAAGACACAATGGAAGGTGAGACATTAACTCTATTGCTCAGGATCTCAATTACAAACTCAAAGTAGCTCTAAGCTCACACTAACCACCAAGCTAACCTCAAAAATGAGCTCTCTAGCTCTTTTTATAGATTCTAGACTAGTTTTGACCGGTTTCACATGTAGTGACCGGCATATAGTTAAAAAATAGGTCCTAAGTGCTATTTGAAAGGGTAAACGGTGTCTAAAAATAACCAAAATTGATACGCTCATTCTACCTAAGCTCCTCAAGCTCGAGGACTCGTTGGCTTGCACAAAATGGAGCTATAAATTACAAAAAGGGTTTTTCTATGTTACATATGTTACAATAGTGATGAAAATCACCGTTGGAGGTTTTGAAGAATATTTATAAAACATAAATCTTTGAAAAATCATTCGACTGGCTCCCTGCTCTGTCTTTACATCCTTCCGCGTCCTCTATGCTTCTGGCTACTGATTTATAAAACATAAATCTTTGAAAAATGATTCGACTGGCTCCCTGCTCCGTCTTTACATGCTTCCGCGTCTTCTATGCCTCTGGCTACTGCCAACAATATATATATATATATATATCTCTATATATATATATATATATACATATCACGAATTGAGCTCACATGAAGGTGAACTCATAGAGGACATCACATCATATCAAAGTCTAGTGGGTAGTCTCAACTATGCCACATTGACAAGAGTAGATATATGTTACAGTGTGAGTGTGCTAAGTCAATTTATGCACACACCAAGGAAACCACATATGGATGCTGCCAAAAGGATTCTCAAGTACCTCAAAGGAACCATAAATGAAGGACTTTATTATCCTTATGTATCTGATTTAGGTTTGAAGCTATTTTCTGATGCAGATTGGGCTGGCTCCAAGGAAGATAGAAGGAGCACTTCAGGTTATCTTACCTTTGCAGGTTCAAAGATTATTTCATGGTCATCCAAGAAGCAACCTACAGTTGCTCTCTCTTCTACTGAAGTTGAATATAGAGGTCTTGCCATAGCTACACAAGAAGCTATGTGGATGAAGACATTGTTCAAAGATCTTGGATTGGAGTTTGGAACTCCAACTATTTTTGGTGACAATATGAGTTCTATTCATTTGGCTTCTAATCCTATTTTTCATGCAAGGACTAAACATATTGAAGTTCATTATCACTATGTACGAGAAAAGGTTCTAAGAAAAGAGATTCAAATATCATATGTGTCCACTCATCAACAATGTTCAGATATTCTAACCAAAGCATTGGATGGTAGAAAGCTTTGCAAATTCAAGGCTATGATTGGTTTGCAGGTAATCTTGGAAGATTGAAGACCTCAAGCATACTTGGCTTGAGGGGGAGCTGTTGGAGCAAGTCTATGACAAGCCTAAGTATTGGCTTGAGTCCCACAAAGTCATAGAAGAAGCCTTAAAATGAAGACAATGTAAAGTTCACTTGTGAACTACCTCTTGTAACTTTTGAAGAGTTTACTTAATGTAAAAGTGAAAGAATCTTAAGTGGTTGAGTCTACTTGATCAAAACGGGAAAGAGGAGCCACGAATTCGTGATTTGTGGTAGGTAGAGAATCAAATCAATCACTGATTGATTGGAGAGTGTTTGAGGGAAGTTAGCCTCCCAAACTCAACTATAAATAGATGGTAGTTTTAGTCATGGTTAGAGAGACCTATGTGAAGACCTCTAAGAGCTCAGCTTTATGCCATATCAAGGTGTGATTACAAGGCACACATATGTATCAGTAATTCATTGTATTGTACAAGCAATATACTTTCATTTTCATGATTATTTGAATTCATATTTCCATGTTCTTGTGAAGTATACTACTCATTGCCATATCTCTCAGTTTTCTCAGTCAGATTGCAGAGATGTTTTCTCTGAGCTTGGTGCATCATTTTCAGTGATTTAACTTGGTAACGTTAGCTCTATAAGTCTACTATGTGCTCGCAAATTTTCATGTCATTTAATTGTTGCAATTTTCAGTTATGTTCAATTGAAGTCAAAAGCGACTGTTCATCTTCACTTCTCTGTCAGGTACCCGACTTTTTCACTCACCTTGTCAGAGCCATTTCTCAGTGATTACTTATCCCAATTCAATGATTTAAAGCTTTTTGGATTCAGCGTACTGTTTAGTATAACCATAAAAATTTTCATAATCATTGGAGTCCTACATTTTGAGTTATGTTCATTTTTCTGCTCACTGGTCTCAAACTGTAGCAGCCCGTGAAAATTCGGATGATATCATCACTTGTTAAAACTCATTCTCAGTGTGTAGTTCATTATTTTTAATGATATTACTCTTGAACGTTAGCTCTTTAAGTAATCTAGGCTTCCCTAAGAGGAATTAAGCTAATTGCTGTTGTGCTCAGAGAATTATGCAAAACATTGGACAGGTGTATGAACCAAAATAGCAAGTTTTTCACCTCTGAGCTAACTCCAACTTATCTATTTTGATCTATCTTTTTGAGAGTGATCTTCCAAGGTACATGGGGTGTCTAATACATCCATTGGCAAGCTAAAAGGGTCCACCATATACTCCTGGAGTTCATTTGGCTGGTGTAGATCAAGGATTTTGCAACACCTCTTCATCTTCAAGCACATACCTATCCATCTCTTCACAACATAGACATATACATATACATATACATATACATATACATATACATATACATATACATATACATATACATATACATATACATATACATATACATATACATATACATATACATATACATATACATATACATATATATGTATATACATATACATATACATATACATATACATATTGTTGGTAGCAGTTAGGGCACCCAAGGACCCACAAGACAAGGAAGCCAAAGAAGGGAGTCAGAGCATGGAATAAGCATGCAAAGCAGTTAACGCAAATCTCATAGATAGGCCATAATTTTTACATGAAACAATATTTCCCAAATAGTGATCTTAGTCACTCCACACCATTGTAGATATCATTTTCTATAATTCCTACTCCATTTTGTACAAGTTGAGGAGTCCTCGAGCTTGAGGAGTATCAGTAGTATTTATGTACCAATTTTCATAATTTTTTGAGCTCGTTTGAGCCTTCAAAAATGCCTAGGGATCTGATTTTTAACTAGGCCAGACACTAGGTCTGGACAGGACCAAAGCTAGTAAAAAACTATAAATAGAGCTAGAGAGCTCATTTTTGAGGTTAGCTTGTTGTAGATTTGAACTTGTATGAGAACTCTTTTGCAATAGAAGTTACTCCATTCTCTCCCTCTTTCTCTCTCTCTCCCTCTCCCTCTCCCTCTCCCTCTCCCTCTCCCTCTCCCTCTCCCTCTCCCTCTCCCTCTCCTCTCTCTCCTCTCTCTCTCTCTCTCTCTCTCTCTCTCTCTTTGTTCTTGCCTTGTGTGCGCGTGTGTGTATGTGTGTGCATGTTTGTGTGCTTCTCACTCACACACTTGTACCATCACATGTTTGAGGTCTTCATACCATCCTCATGTCTTCCCAGATTGACATTAAAGGAGGAGCTACTCATCACTGAGCTACACCAAATTTTGGCGCCGTTGTCGGGGATCTAGCTTTGAGGAGGAGCGTGTGATGATAAGACATAGAGTTGAGACGTTGGATTCATAGGTATGTTCTTCACTTTTATCTATTTCCTTTTATTTTCTTCACCATCATCATCATCACCATCTCCCACCTCCATCTCCATCATCGCGACATATTCTGTTTTTTGGTCATATCACCTTCCCATACCATTCCCCTCATTTCACTTGTGTGAGAGCGCGAGAGAGCGAGTATGCGCTTGTGCTATTATGTGTTTCTTGAGATTCTCTACAGGAGTCAGCATCCCCAATAGTTGTACCAGCTCCAACAGGTAAAACTTTTAACTGTGCAGGTCCCGAGGTGTTGACCTTTGTCAATCGTGACCAACAAAAAAATCGACCAAATTGCTAAACTAAGTACATAAACATGATGTGTAAGCCTACAACATCTTAAATATGTGTTTAAAATTCTAAAATTCCTCCGTTTTCTATCAATCGCGATTGACACGTCAATCATGATCGACAAACGACGATGGACACCTCCCGATAGACCTGTCAATCGTGATCGACACGTCGATCACGACCGACAAAGTCAAAAATTGGCTGACCACGACCGACTGAATTTACATGTGCCACATGTCAATCGTGATCGGCCCATCAATCGTGACTTACCCATCAATCACAACTGACAACCCCGAAGGACCTGTCAATCGTGACAGACTAAGTCAACGATTGCTTGACCACGATTGACGAAAATTTTAGGCCACGTCTCAATCGCGATTGACCCATCAATTACGACTGACAGCCAGGACAGACCTGTCAATTATGATCGACACGTCGATCGTGAGTGACACATCAATCGTGATTGACACACCACTCGATCGCGATTGACGGGAAAATTTGGCATATTTCTAGGGTTAAAAAAATTAAACTTATCCTTGGCCAAAATCGGGAAAATCTAGAGCATAAAGAGGCCTTAGAAAACACTGTGAGGTATTATTGAGTACCTGTTTCACCTCTTTTGACTCCCGAGTGCCTCATTGGCCATAACTTCTTCATACAAACTCCGATTGCTATAATTTTTATTCCATTGGAAAGCTTGTTGAGAATCCTGCATGGACATACACAAATACATATACATATACATATACATATGCATATGCATATACGTATACATATACATAGACATAGACATAAACATAGACATAGACATAGACATAGACATAGACATAGACATAGACATAGACATAGACATAGACATAGACATAGACATAGACATAGACATAGACATAGACATAGACATAGACATAGACATAGACATAGACATAGACATAGACATATACATATACATATACATATACATATACATATACATATACATATACATATACATATACATATACATATACATATACATATACATATACATAGACATAGACATAGACATATAAATATACATATACATGTACATATACATATACATGTACATATACATATACATATACATATACATATACATATACATATACATATACATGCTCATTTTTGAGGTTAGCTTGTTGTAGATTTAAACTTGTATGAGAACTCTTTTGCAATAGAAGTTACTCCATTCTCTCTCTCTCTCTCTCTCTCTCTCTCTCTCTCTCTCTCTCTCTCTCTCTCTCTCTCTCTCTCTCTCTCTCTCTCCCCTTGTTCTTGCCTTGTGTGCACATGTGTGTGCATGTTTGTGTGCTTCTCACTCACGCACTTGTGCCATCACTTGTTCGAGGTCTTCATACCATCCTCATGTCTTCCCAGATTGACATTAAAGGAGGTGCTACTCCTCACTGAGCTACACTAGATTTTGGCGCCGTTGTCGGGGATCTAGCTTTGAGGAGGAGCGTGTGATGGTAAGACATAGAGTTGAGACGTTGGATTCACAGGTATTTTCTTCACTTTTATCTATTTCCTTTTTTTTTCTTCACCATCTTCATCACCATCATCATCAGCACCATCTCCCACCTCCATCTCCGTCATCGTGACATTTTTAGTTTTTTGGTCATATCACCCTTCCCATACCATTCCCCTCATTTCACTTGTGAGAGAGAGAGCGAGAGAGCGAGTATGCGCTTGTGCTATTACATGTTTATTGAGATTCTCTACAGGAATCAGCATCCCCAACAGCTATACCAGCTCCAACACGTAAAGATTTTGGCTATGTAGGTCTCGAGGTGTTGACTTTTGTCAATCGCGACCAACAAAAAAAATTGACCAAATTGCTAAAATAAGTACATAAACATGATGTGTAGGCCTAGAGCATCTTAAATATATGTTTAAAATTTTAAAATTCCTCAGTTTTCTATCAATCGTGATTGACATGTCAATCATGATCGACAAACGACGATGGACACCTCCCGACGGACCTGTCAATTGTGATCGACATGTCGATCATGACGGATAGAGTCAACGACTGACTGACCACGACCGACTGAATTTACACGTGCCACATGTGAATCGCGATCGACCCATCATTCCTGACTTACCCATCAATCACGGATGACAGCCCCGACATACCTGTCAATCACGACCGACTAAGTCAACAATTGCTTGACCACGATTGACGGAATTTTTAGGCCACGTGTCAATCGCGATTGACCTATCAATATCGACTGACAGCCACGACGGACCTGTCAATTGTGATCGACACGTCGATCGTGACTGACACATCAATCGCAATTGACAGACCACTCGATCGCGATTGTCAAGCAAATTCGGCATATTTCTAGGGTTAAAAAGATTAAACTTATCCTTGGCCAAATTGGGAAAATCTAGAGCATAAAGAGGCCTTAGAAAAGCCTGTGAGCTATTATTGAGTACCTGTTTCACCTGTTTTGACTCTCGAGTGGCTGATTGGCCATAACGTCTTCATACGAACTCCGATTGTGTTCCATTGGAAAGCTTGTTTAGAATCCTACGTGGACATATACATATTTTTCTATAAATAATACGTGGAGTTCTAGTATAGGTAAATTTGTGTGGACCATCAGTCGCTACTAGGGAGTGAGAACACTTTTTAGGGCAAAAAGGGAAGCAAGGGTCTATAATTTTCAGTGCATGTTGAAGAGTGCTTGTCAATATAGTGAGGTCAAGTCCATTGCTAACTGGTAACATTTCACATGTGTGAGGTGTGCAAGCAAGGAGTTCGAGCAACTATAGCAAGGTGATCATTGAACTTGGGCGAGTGTGTCTTGGGCTCAACTAGCACTCAAAAGGCAAGGAGCTTGAGGTAGGAAATTCTCTCAACTCACTGATGTTGGAGCAAGTCTATGACAAGCCTAAGTATTGGCTTGAGTCCCACAAAGTCATAGAAAAAGCCTTAAAATGAAGACTATGTAAAGTTCACTTGTGAACTACCTCTTGTAACTTTTGAAGAGTTTACTTAATGTAAAAGTAAGAGAATCTTAAGTGGTTGAGTCCACATGATCAAGAATGGAAAGAGGAGCCACGAATTCGTGATTTGTGGTAGGTAGAGAATCAAATCAATCATTGATTGATTGGAGAGTGATTGAGGGAAGTTAGCCTCCCAAACTCAACTATAAATAGATGGCAGTTTTAGTTGTGGTTAGAGAGACCTATGTGAAGACCTCCAAGAGCTGAGCTTTATGCCATATCAAGGTGTGATTACAAGGCACACATATGTATCAATAAGTCATTGTATTGTACAAGCAATATACTTTCATTTTCATGATTATTTGAGTTCATCTTTCCATGTTCTTGTGAAGTGTACTGCTCACTGCCATTACTCTCAGTTTTCTCAGTCAGCTTGCAGAGATGTTTTCTCTGAGCTTGGTGCATCATTTTCAGTGATTTAACTTGGTAAAGTTAGCTCTATAAGTCTAATATACGCTCACAAATTTTCATGTCATTTGGATGTTGCAATATTCAGTTATGTTCATTTGAAGTCAAGAGGGTCTGTTCATCTTCACTTCTCTGTCAGGTACCTGACTTTTTCACTCATCTTGTCAGAGCCATTTCTCAGTGGTTACGTATCCAAGTTCAGTGAGTTAAAGCTTGTTGGATTCATCTTACTGTCTAGTATAACCATACAAAATTTCATAATCATTGGATTCCTACATTTTGAGTTATGTTGATTTTTCTTCTCACTTGTCTATTTATGTAGCAGCCTGTGAAAATCGGGATGATGTCATCACTTGTTAAAACTCATTCTCAGTGTGTGATTTATTATTTTTGATGAGATTACTCTTGAAAGTTAGCTCTTTAAGTTACCTAGACTTCCCCAAGACGAATTAAGCTAATTGCTGCTGTGCTCAGAAAATTTTGTAAAACACTGGACAGGTGTATGAACCAAGAATAACAAGTTTTCTTCTCTGAGCTAACTCCAACTTATCTGTTTTGATCTATCTTTTTTAGAGTGATCTTCCAAGGTACATAGGGTGTCTAATACATCCATGGCAAGCTAAAAGGCCCCACCATCTACTCCTGGATTTCATTTGGCTGGTGTAGATCAAGGATTTTGCAACACCTCTTCATCTTCAAACACATACTTATCCATCTCTTCACAGTTGTATCAGAGCAAGTTTGGACAACATGGCAGATGGATTTCCTTCATCAATTGACAAATTAGACAGAGGTAACTACTCAGCTTGGTCATTAAGAATGGAAGCCTATCTCCAAGGTAGAAGTTTATATGGTTATGTGGCTGGAGATGAAGTTATGCCAAGTTTCAGGAACAAAAGTCAACCAACACAATAAGAGCAAGAAAGATTGAGCACATGGTGCTCCAAGGATGCATTTGCAAGGTCTTATCTCCTCAACTCTATCTCAGATTTTTTGTTGCCTCACATTAGTTGTAAGACATCTCAGGAAGTGTGGGATGCACTTGAAGCTTTCTTTTCTTCAAGTACCAAAGCTAGGAAGCATCAACTATGGCTGGATTTCACAACTCTCAAGAAGGCTCCCAAACAAAATGTGACTGATTTTGTCACAAACCTCAAGGACATAGCGGATCAGTTGGGAAGCATTGGAGAGGTAATAGATGAAGAACAAATTGTAAGGCAGGTCATCAATGGCTTGAAGGCAGATGATAAGTGGGAAGCATTCACCACAGCTATGGATTTGTACATGGACATGCATGTACCTGATTTCAACACACTCATTGGACAACTACTTACTCAAGAGGCAAAGCTTATCAAAAATGGAGAAAGCTCTAAAGGTAATCAATCTTCAGCTTTATACACGGATAAAAGCACGTCTAAAGATAAAAAAGGAAAGGCAAAGAAAGTGGATGATGAAGCAGGTACATATCAAGCTAACTATGCAGGTAGAGGAAGACATGGCAGAGGTAGAGGAAGAGGAGGTAGACAAGGCAGGGGGAGATCCCAAGACTCCAACTCATGTTCTATTTGTGGATTAACTAATCATACAACTGAAAATTGCTTTAGGAATTCCAGGAATCAAAGAGGTAGAGGATACAATAGAGGAAGTTATGGATACTCAAGAGGAAGGTTCAACAACTACCATGGCAACTACAACTACAATCATTCAAACTATCAAGGAGGCTACAAAGGAAGGAGAGACTACAATAACTACACAGAAGACTCAAACAAAGAGGATTCATTATTGATCATGAACATGGCTATGCCACAAGGTAAATCTGATGAGCATGTTTTCTACATAGATTCAGGTTGTTCAAATCATGTGGCAGGAAATGTGGCACTCCTATCAGATTTAGAAGATCCAAGGAATAAGCATGAGGTACAAACAGGAGATGATACAAAACATCCTTTGGAGAAAATAGGCAATGTCTAAGCACCTGATGGAAACATCAACCTACTCAGTAAGGTACTCTATGTCCCTACCATTACAAAGAATTTGATAAGTGTTGGGCAGATAGTAGAGAAAGGGTTGCAAGTCAGGTTCACAAAAGCAGGAGCATTTGTTGAAGATCCAAGTCAAGGATTCAGAAGAATTGCAAAAGGTGAAAAGACAGGTAGATTGTTCACATTTGAATTACAGGACACTAGAAACATTGCTCTCTTTAATTATGGTAGTCAGACACTCACAGAATTGGAAGTATGTCATAAAAGGTTAGCACATATTGGTGAAAGGTCATTAAAGCAAATCTGCAGGGACCAAAGTGTACTTGGACTTCCTAATTTGTCAAAACAACATATGATTTATAAGCATAGTGCATGTCAATTTGGAAAGTCTCACAGGTTACCATTCATGAAGAAAGGTTATATGCATGGAGATCTCTTGGAGTTGGTTCATACAGATGTATGGGGACCTAGCAAGGAAGCTTCAATATCTGGATCAAGGTATTATGTTTCCTTTATTGATGATTGCAGCAGATGGACTATCCTATTCTTTATGAAACACAAAGATGAAGTTTTTTCATGTTTCACAAGATATTTGGCTCTTGTGGAGAATCAAACAGGTAAATCACTAAAAAGGCTAAGGTCAGATGGAGGGGGAGAATACTTCTCCCATGAGTTTGATTCTTTTCTTCAAGAAAGAGGAATCAAAAGAGAGGTAACTACAAGGTACACTCCTGAGCAAAATGGAGTGGCAGAAAGGAGGAATAGGACAATTGTTGAAGCTGCAAGGTCTATCTTAAATGAAAAGCATTTACCTAATTACTTATGGGCTGAGGCTGTATCTACAACCACTTACTTGATTAACAGGTTGCCTTCAAAATCCCTTGATGGGATGACTCCATATGAGGCTTGGAATGGAAGAAGACCAAGCTTAGATCATTGTAAAATTTTTGGATGTATTGCTTTTGCTCATGTTCCTTCACAGGTTAGAGGCAAGATGGATCCAAAGGCAGAAAGGTGTGTATTTATTGGATATGACAACAATCAAAAGGGCTACAGGCTATACAACCCTACCAACAAAGGATTCTTGGTAAGCAGAGATGTAGTTTTTGATGAGAACAATTCATGGTATGAAGATTCATGCAGGAAGGTCAATTTACCATATAATCTTGAAGAAGATTTTCCAAAGCTTGGTAGAGAACAACCAAAGATTGAAGAACAAGACACCTCAGAGGATGATGAAGAATCTCACATGGAAAAGGTCAAAGCATGGAAGTCTAAAGGTAAAGCAAAATTGCAGGAACTTGGACATGAGGCAGAATCATCACATCATGGCCTAAGAAGATCTA
The DNA here is from genome assembly GCA_020310875.1 of Ceratopteris richardii. NCBI lineage: Eukaryota > Viridiplantae > Streptophyta > Polypodiopsida > Polypodiales > Pteridaceae > Ceratopteris > Ceratopteris richardii. The sequence goes on along the minus strand of CM035421.1, from coordinate 101,957,232 downwards.
TGAGGGAAAGGAAAAAACCAGAAAGGTATGGGTTTGACACCTCATTAGTAACTAAACATTCTATCTACATAGCACAGGACATAAACCAAGAGGAGCCATCATCATTTGAAGAGGCCAAAGCAAAAACAGAATGGAAGCATGCAATGAAGGAAGAGATTGAAGCCCTTGAGGAAAACAACACTTGGGATTTGGTGCCCAAGACTTCATCCATGAAGGTAATAGGCTCAAGATGGGTCTATAAACTCAAGAAGAATTCTGATGGTTCAATTAACAGGTATAAGGCAAGGCTTGTTACAAAAGGCTTTGCACAAACTCAGGGAATTGATTATGAGGAGACTTTCTCTCCTGTGGCAAAGATGCCTACTATTAGGGTTTTGCTTAGTATTGCCTCTTCCAAGAATTGGAAGATACTTCAACTAGATGTAAAGAATGCATTCTTGAATGGTTGGATAACAGAAGAGGTATATATGGCACAACCACCTGGTTTTGAGAATCAAGTTTATCCTGATTATGTGTGTAAACTTAACAAAGCATTGTATGGTCTCAAGCAAGCTCCAAGAGCTTGGAATTTCAGGCTTGTTTCATTCTTGCAGGACAAAGGCTTTCAACCAAGCAAGGCAGATCCTTCACTCTTTATTAAAAAGAGTAGTTCCGAGGTCATCTACCTATGTGTATATGTAGATGATATTATATTGACAGGAAATGATGCAGATGGTATGAAGAAGATCAAAGATCAAATGAGAGAAGAGTTCAAGATAAGTGATTTGGGTTCACTTACCTACTTCCTAGGTTTGGAAGTTGTCTACAAAGATCATGGTTTGTTTCTCACTCAAAGAAAGTACATTAAGGACATGTTGGCAAAATTCAAGATGCAAGATTGTAAGATTGCAGGTACTCCAATGGAGGTCAATCACAAATTGAGCTCACATGAAGGTGAACTCATAGAGGACATCACATCATATCAAAGTCTAGTGGGTAGTCTCAACTATGCCACATTGACAAGAGTAGATATATGTTACAGTGTGAGTGTGCTAAGCCAATTTATGCACACACCAAGGAAACCACATATGGATGCTGCCAAAAGGATTCTCAAGTATCTCAAAGGAACCATAAATGAAGGACTTTATTATCCTTATGTATCTGATTTAGGTTTGAAGCTATTTTCTGATGCAGATTGGGCTGGCTCCAAGGAAGATAGAAGGAGCACTTCACGTTATCTTACCTTTGCAGGTTCAAAGCTTATTTCATGGTCATCCAAGAAGCAACCCACAGTTGCTCTCTCTTCTACTGAAGCTGAATATAGAGGTCTTGCTATAGCTACACAAGAAGTTATGTGGATGAAGACATTATTCAAAGATCTTGGATTGGAGTTTGGAACTCCAACTATTTTTGGTGACAATATGAGTTCTATTCACTTGGCTGCTAATCCTATTTTTCATGCAAGGACTAAACATATTGAAGTCCATTATCACTATGTACGAGAGAAGGTTCTAAGCAAAGAGATTCAAATATCATATGTGTCCACTCATCAACAATGTGCAGATATTCTAACCAAAGCATTGGATGGTACAAAGCTTTGCAAATTCAAGGCTATGATTGGTTTGCAGGTAATCTTGGAAGATTGAAGACCTCAAGCATACTTGGCTTGAGGGGGAGCTGTTGGAGCAAGTCTATGACAAGCCTAAGTATTGGCTTGAGTCCCACAAAGTCATAGAAAAAGCCTTAAAATGAAGACTATGTAAAGTTCACTTGTGAACTACCTCTTGTAACTTTTGAAGAGTTTACTTAATGTAAAAGTAAGAGAATCTTAAGTGGTTGAGTCCACATGATCAAGAATGGAAAGAGGAGCCACGAATTCGTGATTTGTGGTAGGTAGAGAATCAAATCAATCATTGATTGATTGGAGAGTGATTGAGGGAAGTTAGCCTCCCAAACTCAACTATAAATAGATGGCAGTTTTAGTCGTGGTTAGAGAGACCTATGTGAAGACCTCCAAGAGCTGAGCTTTATGCCATATCAAGGTGTGATTACAAGGCACACATATGTATCAGTAAGTCATTGTATTGTACAAGCAATATACTTTCATTTTCATGATTATTTGAGTTCATCTTTCCATGTTCTTGTGAAGTGTACTACTCACTGCCATTACTCTCAGTTTTCTCAGTCAGCTTGCAGAGATGTTTTCTCTAAGCTTGGTGCATCATTTTCAGTGATTTAACTTGGTAAAGTTAGCTCTATAAGTCTACTATATGCTCACAAATTTTCATGTCATTTGGATGTTGCAATCTTCAGTTATGTTCATTTGAAGTCAACAGGGTCTGTTCATCTTCACTTCTCTGTCAAGTACCCGACTTTTTCACGCATCGTGTCAGAGCCATTTCTCAGTGGTTACGTATCCAAATTCAGTGAGTTAAAGCTTTTTGGATTCATCTTACTGTCTAGTATAACCATACAAATTTTCATAATCATTGGATTCCTACATTTTGAGTTATGTTGATTTTTCTTCTCACTGGTCTATTTATGTAGCAGCCCGTGAAAATCGGGATGATGTCATCACTTGTTAAAACTCATTCTCAGTGTGTGGTTTATTATTTTTGATGAGATTACTCTTGAAAGTTAGCTCTTTAAGTTGCCTAGACTTCCCCAAGAGGAATTAAGCTAATTGCTGCTGTGCTCAGAGAATTATGTAAAACACTAGACAGGTGTATGAACCAAGAATAGCAAGTTTTCTTCTCTGAGTGAACTCCAACTTATCTGTTTTGATCTATCTTTTTTAGAGTGATCTTCCAAGGTACATAGGATGTCTAATACATCCATTGGCAAGCTAAAAGGGCCCACCATCTACTCCTGGATTTCATTTGGCTGGTGTAGATCAAGGATTTTGCAACACCTCTTCATCTTCAAACACATACTTATCCATCTCTTCACAACTGAGTCAATTCCTAGCTTAGGCTAAGAACACATAGCATTGAAAGTAGTTCAGGGTGACAATAGTCACGAGACAAGTTGAAGACTATCTAAGAAATCAAGTTCAAGTCAAGACATAACCTGTGCATGTGACGATAACCTTAAAGGAAAAGAACTAGTTTTATTGCGATCAACTTCAAATGCGAAATTTCACTCAAGTAGTCCTGACGATGCAAATCAGACAAGATCATAAACATGATAACAAAATAAAAAGAATCTAGCAATTGATAAGAAAGAATCAACAACGAGGTTGTACCTTGGGTAAGAATTTGGATTATTCACTCAGGTATATGAACCTTAGATCAGGACAACATCTAGGGAGAGACAGACAAAGTCTTAGGTCTTTAGAGGCTAGTGTCAATCACACTACTAGGTCTTGGGCCCAGCAGTTGAGCAATTATTCACACTACCCTAGCTCTAAGACTAGTGAATCAGAGATGTCTCAAGGTATGGAGCGACGCACAGGAAGCTCAGGTGTGGCTTACTTGCACAAGGTTGAAGGCCCTTATAAGACTCAACTGGAATACCTTAGGACCAACCAATTAGGTGCTTGCATCTATGAGGATGGCCTAAGAAGATCTGTGGTCCATATCAAAAACCTAGATCAACCCATTGGACTAGAACATCCAGCAGTGAAGTTTGAAAATGGTGCATACCTGAACAAAGAAGGAACCATGTACGTAGTCACCGCTCACCCAGACAGGACAGATGAATTTGGTAATGTCATTCCAGAGGATGACATAGGTGACATAGAGCAAGGGAACATAGGAAGAGAGCTCAAAACCCCTCGAGGTAAATCCGTTCTAACAAGAATCATCAATCCCGAGTGGGTTCCCTAGGACAATAAGAGCATAGACCTGCTCTTAAATCGAGAGACCGATGAAGCCTTTTGGAGGTATAAGCCTGATCAGCCTAATGAGGTAGGAACGATCACAAACTATGAGTTCAAAGATCCTAATAGCCCAGGCAAAGTGACCTATTTAGACAACACTTCAGAGAGGATCTTTGTGGTCACAGAGCATGGTAGGCATGCCTACACTTGGAAGGGGAATTTATTTTTCCCCAACCAAGATCTAATTTCTCTTATGGCCACCAAGGATCTGGAACATCCCAAGCTCATGGAGCTCAAAGGGATAGAAGTAGAGACAGGCCAGATGTAAGTTTTGCCAACCCGTTGGGAAGAGAAGGGATGAGAACAGAAACGGATAGACTGGAAACTGAGAGGCCTAGAGCCCTAAGAAACCAAAGAAATGATGATGATTTTCCCTTGCAAGGCCTAGAGAACACACTAGGACCTTGAGGCCAACCCAGATGGTTAAGTCTATGAAGAATTACTTCGATGGCACAGGAGACCCATACGATCATGTGGCCGAGTTTAAGCAAGTCTTGAGAGCTAAACAAGTTGAGGACCTATTCACACAATATAATGCCTTTGGTCTAACCCTTAGGAACATAGCCCTTTGTTGTAGAGCTAAAGAAAGTACAAAGCAGAGAAAAAGACGGGCCCCAAAATTTTTCCGATTTGGACATCATATTTTTGTATCATATTCATTCTTGTAATATATTTCCATTGTAATTGCACTAGAGGAGTCCTCTAGATGCATCCCCACAGAAGATTAGAGACTTACCCATGTAAAATAGTAGGAAATTAGTCTTTTAGTGAATAAAGTGCCGGTCTCTTGTGTGAAAGGACCATTTTTAGGGCACTAGTATATAAGTCAAATGTGACTCTTTGTAAAGAACTTTTTGCCATTGTGAGAATAGAGAGCACAGAAATTCGAATTTGTGTCTTCTTCACTCCGTATCTTCTTCTTCATGAGCTTGGAAAGAGTGCTTGTGAGTGTTGTCTATCCATGAAAGTGTTTATTTGTTGTAGGTAAGGTGTGTGCGAAGTGTAGGAAGTGCTGAAGTGTAGGAAGGTATTTCCCGCGACTCAGTATTTTGCTCATAACTTGAAGTAGGAGCGTCAGAATTGAGTGAAACCACTGCCATTGGATGCGTCTTCTCGAGAGCTTCGAAACGCATATGCTATTTGCTATATTTGGAGTTCGAAACTGGGAGAAAAGTCCAAAATACTGACGGCTGCTACACCAAGTATCGTTTCGCCTTGACCAACAGTTGAAGCTCGTTTGGATAAGTCTTTGCCTCATTTACATTCTTTGAGTAGTTCATTTGCATTGATCATCACATGATTGCATGTCCTCATACACTCGGCTAGGTTTGTATACTCTTTGGATTGATAATTAAAAGCGTGTATCCCCACTATATGCACTTGAGAGGGGATTGAGGTATAGTCTCTTTCTCCGCAAGTCCCTAAGTTGGTACTTAGGTCAACACACTTTTTGGCGCCGTTGCCGGGGAGTGACGAATCAAACCGAGGCATTCGTGTGATAGTAAGTAGCTTTTTGCATTGAAGTAAGTGGAGGAGTGGAAATTTTCTCTTCTTTGGCAAGTCATTGTCAGCCGCACTTGCTACTTCTCATTCTTGGAGTGTGTGTAGTGAGGCGTTAGTTTAGGGAAGTGAGTAGTAGGAGCAGAGTAGGAAGAGTGAGGGAGCATCGATCACGATCGACAGCCACAATCGATAGCCTCTGTCAATCGTGACCGACAGACCCTATCAATCGCGACCAACAGACCCTGTCAATTGCGATCGATTGACACTGTCAATCGCGATTGACGTGTCGATCGCGACCGACAGCCACGACGGACATCTCCGTCAATCGCGATTGACAGACTTGTCGATCACGATTGACAGGCTTTTTCATCTAAAAATTTAGGGTTTTGTTATTCCAAGATTTGGGGATAATTTTGGGCATATTTGTCTATCAATTAGCATTTTGTGAGGTCCCCACACATGTGTTTTGAGAAAAATCCTGTGAACTGTCAGCCTGTTTGAACCCTGTTTTAACCCTAGAACCCCGAACAGTCATAACTTTCTCATACAAAATCCGTTTGCTGTGATTTTTGTTTTGTTGGAAAGCTCGTGGGGAGTACAACCAAAACTTCCACTGGTTACAGTAAAATTAATATCAAGATTATTAGATACAGTAATTTGAAGTTGACCATATCTAGGGGGAACAAAACCAAGGGATCTCTAGAATTGTTTGCCATAAAGCCAGAGGGTAAATTGATATCTAAATTGCATGAATGGAAGTGATCTATTATGACATTTGAATCTAAGTCTTGAGCTAAGCTTGGGACTTTTACAGGTCCATTGAGATCACTTGAGGGCATCCAAAGCAAGGGCTTTTTGCAAGCTTAAGAATCGGGTTCTTGAGCACCAAAGGGCAAGGGATCAGCAAGTGAGGTTGGAATACTCTCAACTCCCTTTGTCAATTCCTAGCTTAGGCTACACATGAATAGTGCTAGAAGTAAGTCAGATCAACGATAGGCATGAGACAAGTCAAAGACTATCTAAGAAATCAAGTTCAAGTCAAGAAATAACCTGTGTGTGACCGGTAACTTTAAAGAAAAAGAACTTAACGTGGAACGATCAACTTAAAGTGCAGAAATTAACTCAAGTAGTCCTGACGACGTGATATCAGACAAGATCATAAACATGATAATCAACTAAAAGGAACCAAGTGACTGATACAAATTGATTGGCAACGAGGCTGTACCTTGGGTAAAAATTGGGATTGCTCAGTTAGGCATATGAACCTTAGATCCTAGGGAGAGATATACAGAGTCTTAGGTCTTTAGAGGCTAGTGTCAATCATACTGCTAGGTCTTGGGCCCAGCAGTTGAGCCATTATTCGCACTACCCTTGCTCTGAAACCAGTGAGTCCAAGATGTCTCAAGGTATGGAGAGAACTACAGGAAGTTCCGGAGTGCCATATTTACATAGCGTAGAAGGCCCCTACAAGACACAGCTGGAATACCTTAGGACCAACCGATTAGGTGCTAGCATCTATGAGGATGGCCTAGGAAGATCTGTGGTCCAGATTAAAAACCCTGACCAACCCATTGGAATTGAACATCCAGCTGTCAAGTTTGAAAATGGAGCATACCTGGACAAAGAAGGAACCATATATGTAGTCACCAGCCACCCAGATAGGACAGATGAATTTGGTAATGTGATCCCAAAAATGGATATAGGTGACCTAGATCAAGGGAACATGGTGAAGAACCTAAAACACCTCGAGGCAACTCTGTTCTTACTAGAATTATCACGTTGGAGTGGATTCCCCAGGACAACAAGAGTATAGATCTACTTCTAAATCGAGAGACTGATGAAGCCTTTTGGAGGTATAAACGTAACCAACCAAATGAGGTGGGAGCACTCACGATCTATGAGTTCAAAGATCCTGATAGCCCAGGAAAAGTGACCTATCTAGACAATACTTCAGAGAGGATCTTTGTGGTCACCGAGCATGGTAGGCATGCCTACACTTGGAAGGGTGAATTTACTTTTCCCCAACCAAGATCTAATGTCTCTTTTGGCCACCAAGGGGCTGGAACATCCCAAGTTCATGGAGCTCAAAGAGAGCCTCCTGACATCTTCCTAAGCAACAGCCAACCATTGTCAGCCCCGCATGGGTTGATGTAGAGGTACTTTGACTTATTTGACCAAAAATCTTATGATCCTCCTTTGCATTCATTCCATATGGTCTAGGGTTATGTTCCTCAGGCAAGGTATTGTAAGGGAAGTCAAGCAGTATCATTCGCTGCTAGTCTAAGGTCATGAGCTCTAGGGAACCTAGTCTAAGATTTAGGTCCATCGAGTGGTTGTATTGCCAATCCTGGCCAAGATTTAAGGGTTCTATCATATCGTCATCATGTCACACTAGGAGTTTCATAGTCATGGTTATCTCATGTATGAGGATAGGAAGGTCCACCTCACCCATGCAAGGGGTTTCCATGCCTCCTAGCCCTATGAGGTATGCCTCGATTGGCCGCATTTCTAATCTTGAGTCTTTATAGTGGGACTACTTAATCGCACTAGTCGTAGCACCTGAATTAATTAAAGCCCTAAGCTCCTGGTGGGTATTGCCTTGTCTTAGCATGACTGTAATGAATGGTCTCTTATCCACTATGCTAGGATGAGGAGTTGACTTTGTTTGACACATGGCCATAGGATATTGCATTGTTTCTTTGTCAGTGTTTTCATCTATTCGTGAGCCTCTAAAATGGTTATAATGTTCTCTCCCTAGTCCTTCCCTTCTTAATTTCATGCGTTTAATGTGTTCTAGAGCTTTTGCCCGAGCTTCTTGTCATATTCTCTTTTCTTCCTCCTTGCACTTCTTGGCCAATGTGAGTCACCTAAGCATATCCTCGATAAGAGGTTCCTAATAAAGCTTGACTCTATAGCCACTAATGTAATTAGGCATTATCTCTCTTTCTAGAGTGCCAAATGTAACACGCCACTCATCGAAAGTCTGTTAATAATCATAGGTCCATAACCACATTTCTCTAGCTTCTCTGCATGTTGTTGTAATGTATATACTAGGACTAATTCACCTTCTTTTGAGCCTTTATCTTTCACATGTGTATCAAAATAGGCTTTCTGTTGCTTCTTGGCTACATATATGTCTATTGCTGCTTTCAGCCTTGTTTCTCCTAATCATTCCAAGTCCATTATCCTTGATGATAATTCGTGGCTAGTCCATTGATGCTCTTGTGCAACCTTAAGGGTGGGTATCCAAAAATCCAAAGGGAGCATTGCATTTTGACCAAAAACCATCTGAAAGTGAGTTCAAGACATTACAAAGGATCTTGTTAATACTTTTTGTCTGACCGTTGGCCTGAGGATGATATGGTGCCAATGTCTTATGAATCACCATAAAATCCTATAACAAATATTCAATGACTTGGTTTAGAAAGTGGGTTCCTTGATCGCTCACTAGTTCTATAGGCAATCCATACCTCATAAAGACATTTTCAAATCAAAATTTTGCAGTCGTGTGTGCATCATTCCCTTAGCTTCTACCAATTTGGTAAGATAATATGTCGCTACTATGATGTATCTAGCATGAGTACCTTTAGTAGGGAGGTTAATGGGTCCTACAAAGTCTATACCACACTTAGAGAATGCACGTCCTCCCATCATGGGTTTCAATGGAATTTCATCTCTGTGAGTAGGAAATTGGGTTCTTTGACACATATCACATCTCTTAACATAGGTATGTGCACCCATGTGAAGAGTGGGCTGCCATAATCTTGCGAATAGTATGGCTTTGATTATTCTGTCAGGGCCAAAATGACCTCCTGCAACACTTTGGTGTGCAGTCTCTAGTACGCTCAAATAATCACTCTCGTGAACACATTGTCTCAGGTATCCATCTCTCCCTCTTTTTTATAGGTTATCACCAATAAGTGTGTAGTCTTGAGCTTCCTGCTCTAGACTTCATTGTCTCTCTAAAGTCATTCCTTGAGGGAATGTTTTTGTCCTCAAGTATGTTACCATTGGTTCACTCCATTCTGGTGTAAGAGACACCTGGTACAAAGTGGCATGTTCCACAGGTGGTCTTTCACAATAGACCAGTCATTCTTTGCATAGCTTATAGACATCTGCTTCCATAGATGGCCAACACACTCCTAGTCTGTGCAGAGTCTGAAATGTATTATGTTTCGAATGATGTTGCTTTACTGCACGTACATGTGCTAATTGCAACTAGTTCTTGTATTTTGATTCATCTACACAACAAGCAATAATTTTTTGATTATCATGTCTACATATGCTTCTTGCTAGTATCTGGGATCTTTGTGATTTGATATTCTCTCGTTCTCTGATCCTAATCCTAGGACTCTTGGGTCCAAATGTGAGAATAGGGACAATAGTCTTGGCCCATTCAGGTAATATCTCAAGATTAAATAGGTATGCATCTAGTAGTTCATCTGTTATTCCTTGAGGGGCTTCTCCCATAGTTAAGCATGAAAGGTGATCTGCTCTAAGGTGGGTCTTTCCCTTCTTGACTAATACTTCCAAGTCGTACTCCATTAATAATAGAAACCATCGAATCAATCGTCCAGTGTTACAAGGCTTATTGAATAAGTACAACAATGCTTGATGATCTGTGAAGAACTTGAGCTTATTTACCAATAAGTAATGCCTGAATTCTTTTACTACATAAATCATTCCCAATCCTTCATGCTCTGTAGTGGTGTAATTTCTTTTTGCTGCGTTTAATTGTCCACTTGCATAAGCTATGGTAAGATCTATATTTCTTTCATTTGTGGGTTGTGTCAAGACACACCCTACGGCATAGTTGGATGCGTTCACATGAACATGGAGTGTCTTACTCCAATCTGGTGTAGTTAAGATGGGTGCTGAACGCAAGTGTCGTTTGAGTTCATTGAATGATTTCTCACATTTGTCTGTCCATTCAAACTTGGTCAAAAGAGAGTACAAAGGCTCTGCTATGATCGCGTACATGTGTATAAATTTGCAAAATAATAATCACAATGTCCCATGAAATCCTGTACCTCCATTACATTTTTTGGCCTAGGTAGGTCTGCAATCACTCTAATCTTTTTTTTGTTTGTAGAGATTCTATTCTTTCACACAATGTGTCCTAGAATTTTGCTTTGTCTGACAATGAAAACACACTTCTCTAGATTCAGACACACCTGATATTCTCGACATTTGTCAGAAACTTGCCTTCAAGGATGTGGGTGTGCCTCATGTTAGAATGAGCACACAAATTGTCCACATAAACTTCCAAGTTCTTTCATAGCAATTCCTTAAAAATGTGACACATTAATCATTGAAAAATGGCGGGTGCATTTGGGAGCCCAAATCATCACATGAAATGCAAATATGCCCCACTCTGTCGCAAAAGCTATCCTATGTTAACCTTCAAGAGCAATGGCTACTTGATTATAGTCTGGGAATCCATCAAGGAAGTTGTAGACTTCCTTGCCCATGACTCGTTCCAATAGATGTTCCATGATAGGAAGAGGATAACTATCTCTAATCATGGCAGCATTAACTTTTTTAAGGTTAATACACACGCACAATTTCCCATTTTCTTGGGCACGACCACAATGGGGGATACCCATTCCGTATGTTCAATTTCGTAAATAAATCTAGCTTCTATCGAACAATCTATCTCCTCTTTAGTCTTGGTAGCATAATTATCATTATAGGTGTATGGTTTCTACTTAGAAGGCTTAGCCTCTAGAGTCTAGGAATTCTATGGAAGCATATATTTGGGTCGACTCCTTTCAAATCCTTGTAACCCCAATCAAACACATCTCTATATTCTCGCAATAGGGCTTTTAACTCTTCTTCTTCTTCTTGCTCCATCAAATCATGCCCTATGTATGTGCATGTTTCTTCCCCTTCTTCAATTGTGACTATTATTTTTTTGGGTTTCTCTCTATTATCATACACTTCTCCAATGTTTTCTTCTCATTTGGGCATCCGTACCATGATTCTTCTATCTTCTATTTTATATTTTTTAAAGTTCTCTGGTACTTCCATGAGGGGTTCTTCTTCTTCTGTCTTATGTGATTTCTTTCTTTCCTTCTTGTGCCTATTTTGTGTATCTTCTGTGAGTGGCTGGGTTTTTTTAGTTTGATTTTCCTTTCCCATCTCAAGGTAGTGTCTTCCACAAAGTAAAGATATTCCTCCTCTGTCAAGTAGAAGGGTTCCATGATAATGGAATCTAGGTCCTCATAACTCATTTCATCTGGATCTTGGACCAATTCCTTGCATTCTTTTAGGATAGGCTCTTCCTCTAAGGGCTCTATCATAAAGATGGAAATTTCATATCCATCCTCATCACAATGAGGGGTCCATTGTTCTTCATTTACTACTATATCCATGGTGGCTAAGATCTCTGCCCAATCGTGAGGTTCGAATTCCTCGTCGGGAAACACTATTGGTGCATAAGCAAGATCTTCAAGAATTCGTGGGTGTCATTCTAAACCTAAGGTTCTGGCTTCTAATCATTCTTCCTCTTGTTTAGCTACTTTACACATCCATTACATGAGTGTCCTCATGCAACCATGATGGATGTGATTTTAATGAATGCACAAACTTTGTTTCTTTACACCACAGGTGGTGAGAGATATCCCTTCTTGTAAGCCTAGTGGCTTCTCAATATGTCCATCGGCCATTTGTAGCTTCATTCTTGTGGGTGTGAGTGTTGGCTTACCCCAATGTTTCCATAAAGCAGTGGTAGCGATGGCTACTCGCACACCTGAATCTAGGATGGCTTTGGTGGTGTAGCCTTGGTGGGTTATTGGAAGATGGGTATTACCTTCCTCTCCCTTGCTCATATCTCCAATTCTTTCCAGGGGTATTTTTGGTGTCGTCTTGTGTGAGCCTCCTTGAGATTGAGCGGTAGCTGTCTCTGGGAGTTGGCTTGCTACATGCTTCCACAACTCAGGTTTATTTTTCAGCAATTCATCTAAAGTGAGATGACACTACACTTGTGTTTTTTATTAATTCTATGTTTCTCGAGATCACTAACTCTTCATTTTTTACTATTATGGTGGGTCCTCTCATACTGATAGACTTTGCCTCCCAAAGTCTTGTGAACTGGGGTAATTCTTGTAAGGAATTGGATTCAAACTCTGTTTGTTCACTAAGTTGTTCTTCCTCTACATCATCATAGATAGAGGGTATGTCTTGAGGAAATTCTTCCTACAAGTCATTTATATCTTGAATAGGGGGATGGGTTTCTCGCTCTCGTCTCCACTTATCCTCTTGGATTTCCCTCAAAAACCCTTTTGACTACTTATGTATGGAAGAAAGATTTTATGCACCCTCAGTAGTCGACACTTGAGACAATGATGGTGCATTACCTTCCTATGTCTCTGGGACGGTAGGGTTATTCTACAAACTCTTCTTTTCATTGCTCGATATCAAGTATTCTAACCTCTCCAATAGTCCTTGAAAGTGTAACTCTGGTTTTGGTATGTTACTCCAATTGATATATTGAGAGGCTTCAAACATGGTTTGGGCTAATTCTACCATCTTCATGCAAAGCTTAGTTCTCTCAATTTCTAAGTCTACTCTTGAATAGTTGTTACTCAATTCAGCTTCATGTGGTCCTTCTTTTAACCTTGCCTCGTATGCTCAGAACATCATTTCTAGATTCTCAAGTATGGGTTCAGCCAAAACTGATCTTGGATTCTGGTTCAAGGTCTCCCGGTTCGACTCTTGAGAAGTTAGTTCTACAATTTTAGCTCTAGTCTTCTTTAGACTTCCTTTCAATTCATTTATCTTCTTACTCCATTTCCTCTTGATTCTTTTTTCATGAGTCCTTCCATAATTTAGTTTTTCTTCCACCAGATTCTCCAACTTTGCTTGTCTCTTCTATCTTATCAGGGTTAGCTTGTTGATTCTGTAATAGAGTCTGGGCTCTCATTATAGCTTGGATAGGTACATACATAGGTGGAGATCCATCTGAGGTATACACAATACCTATCACGTTTATGGGCATTACTTTTGAGGCAATAGCAGGGTTCTTTGAACAATCTCTTATGATATGCTCTTTACCACATTTTGCACAAAAACCTTGAATGTTATAATATTGTGACTACCCTGCTATCGGAGGATGTCGGCACTCCTTTATGAAATGATCTCCTTGGCACCTAAAGCATGGTCCTTTAGGGCATTATGGTCTTGGTTGTCTCAACTAGGGCTATGGGTTAGGATTGGCATACATCATGTTGATGTAGTCAGGTTCCCATTTGGGTTCCAATGGTGGACTCTCATAGTGGTATGTTTCCATGTGTTTTGGTGACTCAGTATAGTATGCAAGTGGGCTATACATGGGTGGAATCAAAGCTGTTAGAATTAAGATCACTCTCAGTGTAAGGGGTGAAGAAGGCATTAAATCCCTACTAAGGTTTTCTTCTGCAGTATCATACTTGATTGAGATTAGATTGGCTGGTGGAGTTGGCTACTAAGCCAAAACTGGTTGAGGTCTCGGTTGAGTCTGATAAGGGTAGTTCTATAAGGGTCTGTAGTAATGAGGCTGAGCATTATACGAACCATGGAATCTACATGGTTGGGGGTATGCTTGTGGGTAATTCTGTCTAACCACTTGTTTGTTGTACGGGCAATCTTGTGCTATGTGATTAGTGTACCACCTTTCAATTGTGCAGTATTGACCACTAGGGTTGGCTTGAGGTTGTGTTACGTTGGGACATGTGTTTACCATATGATCACCACCAAGGTGTAACAACATTTAACGGATGTTAACCTGGGCATTTGCTTGTTAGAGACTCCTAGTTTCTGGGCCACCTTCTTAGCTAGGTCTTCTATGGAGCTAGAATGCTTCGAGGATGATTGAGAGGAGCTATCCGAGTCTTTTTAGACCTTTGAAAGTTCCGATTAATCTCCTAAATTATCCTCAATGTATATACAAATTTGTACACATTGCTTTAGAGTTCTGGGTTCCTTTACATATACATAAGATCGTAGTTTAGAGCTCAAGAGGCCATCCAAAAACAAAGACACTTGCTTGGCTTGTGAGGGAAGTTTTGGCATTGGGCATCTCTCAATATAATTTCTAAACCTAAGTCCTATGATTCTGACTGTTTCCTGAGGGGTTTGTTTGGAATTATGGATTAATGAGAAAGTGTTGTGCCTGATTCCACTTTTTGAGAACTGAGTGATGAATTACTCTAACAAGGAATGAATGTCCCTAAACTACCTTTGTTGTAAAGGTTGGAACCAGGTTAAAGCCATGTTCTTTAGCATGAGTCCAAATGCATTGTATTGTGTGAACATATCTTCCACTTGCTTTGCTAGCAATACTTGCTTAAACTCGGAAACATGGTCATAGGGGTCCCCTATCCCATCAAAGTAGTTCTTCGTTGACTTCACTAACTGGGTAGGTCTTAGTATTCTTGGATGCTCATAGGGTCTAGGTAGAGGAAATTCAATCCTACCACCTTATTGTCTTGGTTTTCTCAGTCTCTCCAATCTATCAGTGTCCATAGTAGCTCTATCTCTCCCTATGGGGTGGGTAAAACTTACTTCTGGCTTCTCCATATTCTTCTCTCTTTAGGAACCATGGGCTAAGGATGTCCCAGCTCCTTGATGGCTAATGGTTGCATTTGCTCGTGATAGGGGGAATACCAAATTGCCTCTCCATGTATAAGCATGTCTTGCATGATCAAACACTACAAGCACCCATTCTTATGTGTTGTCTAGGTATACTATCTTTCCAGGCATATCAGGGTCCTTAAATTCATAAATGGTGACTGAGCCTATTTCATTTGGCTGTTCCATTCTATACCTCCAAAATGCTTCGTCAGTGTCCTTATTCAGGAAAAAAATGTTTCTGTTATCTTGAGGGATCCATTGTGGTTCTAATATCCTTGTCACTATCGATTTCCCTCTAGGTGTCCTCGATTTGTCTCCTAATGGTTCTTGCCCTAAGGCTCTTGCTTCCGTCTCGAGAATTACTATACCAAACTCATTAATGAGGTTAGGCTAACTAGTTATGATGTACATTGTTCCTTCCTTGTCTAAGTAGGTGTCTCGCTCAAACTTAACTGCCGAATGTTCCAATCCAATGGGTTGGTTTGGGTTGTGCAATTGAACAACCGACCTTCTCAAACCATCCTCACATATGCGAGCACCTAAGTGGTTGGTTCGGATGTATTCTAGCTATGTCCTATAAGGTCCTTTGGGTCTTTCTAAATAAGCTACACTTAACCCTCCTTCGAGTATCTCCATGCCATAAGCCATTTAAGACTCACTTGTTTCTGAGCTCAATTTGTATGGATAACTATTCAATTGTTGAGCCCATGATTGTGTTGTAGTCCTCACACTTGCTTCAGATGACCTAAGGCTTCATCGATCTGCCTTACCTATGTGCTTTCCTGATCTAAGGTTCATGAATTTATCTCCCGTGATCATTCAATATGCATTCTGGTTGCTTCTACTTCTTTGTTTCCAGTCACTCATTTCGTTTTTATTTTTTTTAACTCTTGTCCTTGTCTCAATATACATGTCAGGAATCATCTTTTCATTGTATGTTTAAGTTCTCATACCATTACAATTAAGTTCTTTTTCTATGGTTTCTATTATCGCAATCTCAGTTGGTTTACACTTGGACTTGAAAAATTAGTGCTCTTATACTTGATGCATTCCTATTGCAGTCCTAATTCAATCAACAATGCTACTCACACTTAGCCTAAGCTAGTAATTGATTGAGGGGGTTGAGAGTTCTTCCAACCTCAAGTGAGCTTCGTTGAATGCTTTGGTGCCCAAGAAGATATGCTTCCCAAGCCTTTCCTAGCTCCACCCTTGGATGACTCTTAATAGACCTACAAAAATCTAAAATTTAGACCAATATTCAACCTTAATGAACAGTCACTTTGATGTATACACCTTTAAGCGTCCTCAAGTGACCCTTGGTTTTCTAATCCCGTAGAAGTGTCAACTTCAATTTATCCTATCCAAAGCTCGAAAAATAGATCTTGTATGAGAAATTTATAAATGTCCAGGCTCTCAGGGGCTAAAACTAGAAAACACGATCTCTTCCTATATAAACTAAGGAGCCCCTTAAATGCACCAATTACTCAAAAATTCACTCATTCTGGCCTTGAAATTGCCAAAAACTTCAACCCTAATTTTTTGCATTTTAGTCAAACTGTCGTGATGGTGTGCAAGGATCATGATAGTCTGAGACCATCGTGATGGTCTACAAGAAACAAGTCATCACGATAGTTGCTATGTGTTCATAGTTGCAATGATCCAATCTATCGTATCATCATGATGGTCTAAGTTTGTCGAGTCATCGTGATGGTCAACAATGTTCGAGGCATCATGATGGTCCAAGTCAAACGAACCATCAGGATGGCATGAGCTAATCGTGATGGTGTGGCCAATCTCCAATGACACGTGGGCCTTGAGGCATCGCGATGGTGCAAAGTGGGCATGATCGTCGTGATGGTATATCCAAAACATTTCGATGGCCTTAGACCATCACGATGGTCCACTTGAACCTTCACAATGGTGTGAGCCCGTCATGATGGTCTGGTCGCATCGGTGTGAGCCAATCGTGATGGTAACACCCTGTCACGATGGTGTGAGCCAATTGCAATGGTCCACCAAAATGAGAATTTTTGCAATGCATCTATGGATTCCTCTATGCACAAGGATGCCCTACGCAGTGTCACTGATGCAATGCGAAAAAGTCAAATTCCTCAGACCATCATGATGGTGTGAGGCACACGAGAGATCTGACACAAAATGGGCATTCTTACCTTGTCAAAGCTTCCCTGATTTACTGGAGTGCTTTTCTTGCAAAAAAAACTCAAAAACACACAAGCATGTACTTGAGCAAGAGATCTCTCAATCTCTCACATGCACAAATGAGAAAAATGGAGAATAGGTGAATATGGTGAATTTTTTTATTTTTTGGAGATGCAAGAAGATGATGTGGGGGTGAAGAGGAAGTTTAGGGAAGGTGCAAAACACTAAAACAATGCAAAAACAACAACAAAAATTGAAATTAATTACCTTCCAATGTCAAATCTCACTATACTCTTACCATCAAGCCTTTGTCCTAGAACTCGTTCCCCAACAATGGCGCCAAATTTGGTGTTGTTCTAGGCTAGGATAAGCTCCATGCTAAGAAGTTCATTCTCCTTAATTGTCAATCCAAGGAAGAGATAGGAGTGATATGAAGATCGTGAATGGATGAAGTGAGTGAAGGTGAAGGTGAGAAGCATGAAAATTCACACATACATACATGCACACACACATGGTAGAGACAAGAGAGAAGCAATGCAAGGTCATGAACAAGCTCTATTACTCAGGAACACTCTTACAAGCTCAAAAATAGCTCTAATCTCTAACTTGTCAACCTCAAAAGTGAGCTCTCTAGCTCTTTTTATAGATCCTAGACTAGTTTTGATTGGTTTCATAATATATAGTGTCCGGCATAGTTAAAAAATAGGTTCTCGAGGTCATTTGGGGGTTCAAATGAAGTCTAAAAATTACCAAAATTGGTATGTTCATTCTACCTAGGCTCCTCAAGCTCGAGGTCTCCTTGGCTTGCACAAAGTGGAGCTGTTAAATACAAAGTTGGGTGTTTTATGGTACATATGTTGCAAGAGTGATAATAATCATTATTTGAAGTTTGAAGAGAATATCATGAAATATATTTCTTGAAAAAAATGGAGTGTCTGACCCTCGTAACTCACTGCATTCCCGTCTTTACATGCTTCCTCTCCGTCGATGCCTTTGGCCACTGCCAGATGTACTTCCAACACCACCTATAGGCTAGAATCCTCACAACCCAAATTGAACGTGACATGAAACAACTTTCATATATGTGTGTTTTTGGTACTAAAAGCTTTGCAAGTGGTGTGTGAAATTACTGTAGGTACTTGGTGATTGCTCAAAGTTTTTGGTGTTGTAGTGGCACATCATAGATTCATTTGATTGGACTTCAATGATTTCAGGTATACCAATGATTTGGATTGGTATATTTCTTTTCTTATGTCTAGGCATAAAGAAATCATGTCTAATTTTGAGGAATAGTGTATCTAGAAAATAATCAATTTTATTAAATGTAATAGGGGAAAATTTAACGGGCTAAATGTAAGATCATATCCCATATATTTTGACCAATTAGCATATCAATATGGATTATTTGTGGTTAAGTAAAAAGAAACATTTATGGGTATCTTTAATGGTTTCAATCATGATAGGATTTGATCAAGAGCAATGGCAAAAAATATTTCATGGGATGATTTTAGGAAGCAACTACTAGTTGAGTTTTCATATGAAGACTACAATGAAAATAATAGGGTTGTTGGAGTTTGAGGTTTGTGAAAGCACATGAACAAAACAAGGAAGAAGAAGAAGCTTGGAGCACAACACACAATATTGAATGTATTATCGAGTGAATTTACAAAGATAAGTGACTTGTTAGGGTTATAGGGATATATACAAGCCAAGGGAAAAAAACCTCATAAAGAAGGAAAAAAGTACCCTGATGGTCATAGTGTGTTCACACATCACTACCAAAATATATCAACAAATCCCTCTGGAAGTGATGCAATGAACAAGAAGCTGGCACTCATGTATAAGGAATTGCCAAGCTATGTGGAATCAATCCACAAAAGGAAGTGATCCCAAAGCTTTGTAGGAAGCTTCAAACCTCTCCCTAGGTAGAGCCTTTGTGAAAAGGTCCGCAACATTCTCCTGCATGGGCTCATATGCCAAGCTGAGCTCTCCAGTAGAGAACCTCTCCCTAACATAATGATAGTGCACCTCAATGGAATTAGTGTGAGACTGGAACATAGTGTTCCTCGCAACTTTTAATGTGCTCCAACTGTGAGTGAAGATGGTGGTGGTAGAAGACTGACCGACACCCAAATCAGCCATAAGGCATCTGAGCTACACACACTCAACAGTCATTGTGAAAGCTACCTTATACTTAGCCGTGCAACTAGAAGTAGCCACAATAGGCTGCTTCTTACTCAACCAAGATATGCATGAGCTACCAAGCATGAAGCAAAAACAATTGGTGGACACACGAGTATCATAGCAACCCACCTAGTCAAAGTCGAAAAAAGCATATAAATATGGCAGTAGTGATTCGCCTCTGGATAAACAATCCAAGTAGTCAGGTACCACTCAAGTAGCAAAAGATGCACTTAACCGCCTACCAATTCTTAAAACCTAGGTAATTGTTGTAGACCAAGACAAAGCAAGAGAGAAATAATCAAAGAGCAACAAGCCCCAAAAATTTTTCAAAATTGGGCATAAATTTTTTCTTTAATTTCCATGGTATTACATCAAGAGCTTTGTAAATGCTCTAGAGGAGTCCTCTAGATGCATAATCCAAGATGGTTGTATCATTAGCCTTGTATATTAGTAGAAATTCAGTGATTAACAATAAAAGTGCCAGTCTCTTGTGTGAAAGGACCATTTTTAGGGCACATGTATATAAGTCACTTTGTGACTCTTTGTAAAGACTTTCATCATTGTAAGAAAACAAACTAAAATTTTTGAATTTTCTTCTTCCCACTTGTGTATCTTCTTCCCCATGAGCTTGCATGTGTTTGTGATGCTTGAAATGTGTGTCTAGAGCTGTTGTCTACCCCTTCCCTTCTATATTTGCCGTTGTAGCATGTGTGAAGCTTGGTGAGTTGTGGAGCAAGAGTTGGTATTTCCTACCACTCAACATTTTGCTCATGATTCGAATTATGTTTGTCATATTAAGATAAAAATATGACCATTGGATGTGTCTCTTTGAGAGCTTCGAAAAGAACGTGCTATTGACTATATATTGGGTATTGGTGCTAAAAGAAACGGCATAATTTGTGCTTACAACTATAGCAAGTATCATGACATACATTTTCAATGAGGTAGGTGATGTGAGAGGTACTTAGACCTAATTTACATGCATTGTTTGCACATTCACTTTATTTGACATTACTAAAGTACATGTCCTCATACGATTGAGATGTCCTTTTCCACGAATTGATAAATTAAAGCATGTGTTAATCCACCACGATATGCAGTTGTTGATGATTGAGGTATAGTCTCATTCATCACAAGTCCCTAAGATCTTTTGAGCTTAGGTACACACGTAATTTTGGCACCGGTTCCAAGGACAAGTTAGATCAAGGTACCTACATGATGGCTATAGCTATGGTGTGAAGGTATTGAGCGTGAAGAAGTGATTTCAATTTTCTGGCAAGTCTCAATTATCTTGCACTCGTTACTTCACACACTTGGAGTGTGTGTAACGAGTCTTTAGGTTTAGGAGTTAGAGAGTGAAGAAGTTAGAATTAAGGATTAGAAGGAAGTGTGTAGGAGTAGAGTAGGATAATCATTCCAAAAATTCACAAAAAATTATTCATTTTTTCTTCAAGTCCTAGTCACCACTAGAGGTCAAAAACCCAAAACCTCCCATTTTCAAGTCACTTGTTTTTTGTACAAGTATCATGAGCTAGGCATCGACCTATATCTTGGAGCATGTATTAGCCAAAAGCGGGTGTACAGAGAGAGTTGGGATCTGAATGTCTTGTGAGTAAGAGAGAGTGAGGTGTGTGTATGCCCATGCATGTCTCTCCTTTGTGTGAGTAGAGTAGTTGCATTACTTGTATTTTGCACATGGACAAGGATCCTTGACACCCTTCTCTCCATGTTATCAAGCATGTGGCATAGCATGGGGTTGATGGCCAATGGATTGATCATGTTGGAGGTTGGGTTGGATGATAGGAGAGTCTATCTTGAGCCTTCCTTCTTGCTTCCATGGAAGATGGTGTGGGTCTTGGGAGTAGTAGTACAACTTCAACATTATTTGTTGTTGCCGGGGATCGGCCTTTCATCATTTGGAGAGCTCAAAAAAGTGTGGTAAAGTATTGTGTTGCAATTTTTCTTCTCATTTGCATAGGATTGAGTTCTTGTGTGGCATTTACCCCCTTTCTTTGGACCATTAGCTCCCCATGTCTTGTTTTTAGTAGGTGGTTTCAGTTCACTTTTGTTTGTTGTGCAAGAACACCCCCTTCTCTCCCTTCCTCTCACCCATATACATACTCCTCTACACATCCACCTCCAACATCATCTCCCATTTCTATCATTTCTTGAATTTGGTGTTGGCATAGAATTGAGGGCTGGATTGTACTTTTCCTTTCCCACCATCTATTCTCTTTTGAAAAATCAAAAGAAGTGTTGTCTGCTAGGGGAAACATGTTTGAAAGAACCTGAGTGATAGTCTTTCCTTCTCTCCCACTTAATTAAATATCGGCCTTTCCAATTAGTTAAAACTTGAATTTGATGCTTTAAATTCATTTTCTTGTAGTCGTTGAGCTTAGTGGGATCGAATTTCCTCAGGTGGAGGCCTTTATTCTCCCTTACACCTTGTCCTTATGAGTGCACAAATTTTGTGGTGCATTAACTCTCCGGGACTCGCTTGCAAGTATGTTGGGGGAGCATTATTCTGGTGCTCCTTTGTTTCTTCATTCATCCTCTTGGGACGAGTGTGGGGCTATGGTGGGGTTGAGCTCCACGGAGCTCCCCCTCTAGCCATGCCTGCTCTAGGGATATTGACAAGGCACTTGATGGGACTGTTGGGGGAGGTTCTTCCTCCCACATTCAACTGCATTCGGGGACGAGTCCATGGGCCCTCCATACTCTGTCTAGAATAACTACTTGGGGGACCATTGGGATTCCCCTCCTCTGTGCATCAGCTATAAGACTGTGTCATTGTGTTCCTCATTGAGCCATGGCTGGGAAGTTGGCTTACCTTTTGACCATCTACCATTGTGGTTTGGGCAATGCTCCTATCCTCTTCACTATGTTGGGTTGAGCACTCTAAAATTGCACTTTTTGCTTTAGTTTTAGCCTGCTATCAAGCTCAAACTTTCCCAATCATGCTTCCCTTTCATGCATCTCTGCCTTTGTTCTTCCATAACAAGGATCTATTGGGAGTTATGGGGATTGATGACCTCATGCATGTTCTGATTGGTGTTTTTGTCCTCGCGTTCATGGGAGGAACTATGTAGGCATCATTGTTCTTAATCAATTATCGAGCACATGTAATGTATCTCTGCTCTTGTTTGGTCAGTCCTACAACCCACGCCTTTTTTGCTCGAAGCTTGTAGAGGTGAATGATTTGAAGAAGACGAAAGGAGTTCTTGGCTATTGGGCTCTGAGGCATTGGGTGCTACACTAGGGGAGAAATTGTGCACATTCCTCATTCTACATTCTTCATTGTAGAGGGCTCTCTAACATACTTCCAAACCCCCCAATGTGTTAGACATAGAGCTCGTTCAGGCCCCATGCAAACCTGTTTCATCTCTGTCGGAAGGATGTTACAATTGCTTGTGACGAAGGGTTGTTTTGGGGTGAGGATAAATTTTAACAATCAAATAACTTAGCTTTGCGCCTTTCTTTCCTTCTTGTTATTGCATAGCCATCTTTCATAGCTTCTCCTAAGGATCCAACTACATCAGAGTGGATGTTGATGATTGATGAATGAGATGGATCGGGCAATCTACCACTCACATGACTTGGCTAAAGATAGTTTGGGAACAACCGATTTCACTGATAGAAAACTGGGCATTTCTTATTGTATATCTGTTTAGTACTATAATGGTGACTATTCAAGGACTTTGTTGGTGATCTCATCTCTACCAAAAGGTAATGCTCTAGTGATTCTACGTATTCATGTGTAAGGGTCTACTCAAGTCTCTCCTTTATGCTACTTGAGAATCTAGGAAAACCAAAAAGTTCTGCTTCTTCATGGTGCCAAACTCTCCTCCATCCAGGGTTCAAACAGTTTGTTTAAGTGTTCCATCATTGTTGAAGCTTTATTGTCTTTTCACTTAACCATATGTTGAAAGTTCATGCCCTCGATGTATCTCTCACAGACGATTCCCCAATGTCTCCATGTCTCTGAACGCGGGTTGAGCCACTCTTCTCGAGTCCTCTTCTTCTTGATCAGCTGCCTTGAGGCGGCAAGCTCTTTCACAATGCTTGTGTTATTGCCCATTTATGGGTCAAAGGTATGCTTTCTTCGTGCACATCTCTTTGTGGGCTATGGTTAGCCCATCTTACCCCCCTACCTATCTTGGGCATGGTTGGATTGATTGAATACAGGTCTACGGTGTTTAGCAGAAGCTACAAGAAGATGACTCTTCTATTCTATTTTTTGACTCGTGCACTCAAATGCTCAACCTTATCATGTGCATTGGAGCTATGTCTTCCAGGTCTGATGCTCATGAATCTTGGGGCTCACTTGGGTCTATGGTTTTGTTTTATGATTATCCCTCAAGGGGAATGCTATCCAAACCAACTACCTCTAGATGGCCAATGCATGTATTGTATGTAATAGAACTCTAATTTGGATTAAATAAGACTTCATGTGTGTGACCATATGCAGTGAAGTTTGTGTGATAATTTCCACCACATTCCTTGTGTCCATGTTCACAAGTTTTTGTAAACATCTTCATCTTGCCATATTTGTGTGGTTTTCTGCAACATTGCCTCTCCCATACCCACGAAAGGACTATGTGCTGGTAATTGATTTTATTTGTCTTGACTTTTCTTATTTATTGCCACCAGTGTGCAGGAGTTCACTATTTGAAGTATTGAATGCAATTTCTAATACTATGCTAACATCTTTGCATCATTGCGGCTTTATTTCTGGGACCAATATAGGAATTATCTCTATCGATGCAAAGTGTCCTATGCCTTTTTGTGTGCAATAGATCTCTTGCCTTTTCAATCCACTATGGGGCCAAAAGAATAAGTATGAGAAGGACCCAAGGATAATCTCTGGATCAGTAACATTGCATACCAATTGGGATATGGTGTCTACCTTTTTTACAGATGAGAATCAGATCGCATACCAATTGGGATATGGTGTCTACCTTTTTTACAGATGAGAATCGGATCTTGATGCTAGCGCTTCAGCAAGCTACACAAAGTGTTCAAAAAAAGCAAGAATTAAGGAATCATCCTCATAGAAATATGCAAGCTGGAAGTTGAGTACGCTTGGGATGGATCAGCACACATGGTTAGTGGGAAGGTAGAGGATGGCTCTTCAGCTTGGATGCTTACTATTGTTGTACTTCAAGATGCCTCCTCCAGACTATATGATTGAAGGACCAATCACACCTCATAACACATGGTATCAGGTGATGGCAGGTTCTGAATATGCCTTCTCTTGGGGCCACTATCATAACTATCAGAAGATGAAGTAGTTTTTCATGTTCTTATGTCTGGCAGAAACAAAGATTGTCAATGCTTTGTTTATTTTCACTTGCAGGTCTATCTAACACAGGGAACTTGGTCCATGCCTTTTTCTTACAGATGCAAGGGTCGCTCTTTTATAAATGAAGGAGTGTTTGGTTTGTTAGGATGTGGAACATTGAATGGGTTCTGAGTGTTTGTGATTGCCGTATGGGAACTCCATCTAGACTACCAAAGGAAATCTATGTCTGATGTTGGATAATTGATTGTATCCATGAATGCCTGAGGAATAATAAAGGTTTTGTTTTCACTTCTATATAGTCATTATGTTTGGATACTTCATTTTCATGGGCTACAATGATATATGGACAATGTGTTGATTCATGTGGTTGCTCATATCATTCTAGAGCTTGAGTGTTCACACCATTTGGGCTCTCAATTCGACAATGTTAACTGTCATTTCTCTCATAAGTAATTGTTTAATATTATAGCAAAAGACTTAAAAATATTTTGATGCTATTGTGTTCATCTTGCTTAGCTTCTTATGATAGGGAGATGCAGGGATTTAGACCTATTCTCTATTGATTACTCCCATTTTGGGTCTTCACAATCAAAAAAGCTTGGGAGTGGTGTTGTGTGATTAAAACACTAGGGATTCCACCTAAATTGGGCCACAATTTATTTTGATTTGTATGATTGGGCAAGGATCATATGTTTACTGTATGCTTGGTCACTATGCTTCCACTTTCACACACTGCAAAGACAATATGATTGACTCATTTGATTGTTCACATCATTCTTGTACTCCTATGGTCACATGAAAATACATAGTCCAATGCACTTTCATTCAAGGCACTAAAAGAAAAACATTTATCTGATAATTTTCAATGTAATGTCTCCCACCTGCACTCATTTGATGACACAATAGCATTGATTGTGGCATAGTTGAGGTTTGTGAGATATAGAGAACTACAAGGCTATTGTTGTTTATGGGCTCCTTCGAGCTATTTTTTTCTTGATATGCAAGGATATGAATATCTTAAAGCCAAACCATGCTAATTTTGTGGCTGCTCCCTATGGGAGTATGTCCACAATCCAACATGCCTACTAGAGAAGTAAATACACTACTGAGAGAAGATCTTCATGATGACTTCTCTCTCTACGAGAAAGTCTTGTAGAAACGGATGCTCCCTGAAGTGGAAACTAAATTTGGAATGAATGTTTTTTTTGTCTACTACCAATACAATCTACTTATTGTGTATGTTTTAAATTCAGGTTTAGGAGCTCCCTAGGAAGGCTCTATTTGTTCGACATAGGACTACACAGTGGGATGTATGTTGGGCTGACTGTCCCCCAAGGGGATTGTGTCACTCAGATCTGAAGACTGAAGACTGAAGTGTTGTAGATTTAAAGTGTTGTAGATTTGAAGATCATTGAAGACCTATAGACCTTAAGACTTGCATATTTGAAGACTTGCAGACTTGAAGACTTGACGATTTCTAGACTTGAAGACTCCAACTTTGAACAATTGAGCTATGTATGTTCCTCTTTCCTAGCTTTGTCGAGGGCGGCAAAGTCTAGGGGGGTGCCAAATAATGTTGAAGTTGTAGTAGTACTCCCAAGACCCACACCACTTTGCATGGAAGCAAGAAGGAAGGCTCAAGATAGACTCTTTTCTCATACAACCCAACCTCCAACATGATCAAGCCATTGGCCATCAGCCCCATGCTATGCCACATGCTTGATAACGTGGAGAGAAGGGTGTCAAGGATCCTTGTCCATGTGCAAAATACAAGTAATGCAACTACTCTACTCACACAAAGGAGAGACATGCATGGGCACACACACACCTCACTCTCTCACACTCACAAGACAAGATACAAAAATGTACAAAGCCTATGAGTAAAAGAGAGTATTCTTCCATTCAAAAGATATACACATGAGAGCACGTTGAACAAAAAGCCCCCCTCTTTACAAAAATGAGCCTCTATATATAAGCTAAGCACATTTCTTGATGTGCTCCTTTTGAAAAGTCAAAAAGGGAATATCTCTAACTAACATATCTTCTAGGAGATTCCAAGATCTCTTTTGTAACCAACAAATCCCAACAAAGGGCATGCATGGGATTTTCACGTGTAAGCTTCTATATATATGCAAAAGTAAGCTATTTTCCAAGGCTTCTCTATCATAGTGTTAGAGAAATATTAAATAGAGGCTTAGGAGAGTGTTCACATGGACACTTCTCCTTTATACAAAAAAGGGGTATTTCTTGAGTAATAGAGGAGTTTCTATGCCCAAGAGAAATTGTGAGCAACTCCAATAAGCCAACACACAACTATTGGAATAAGTAATTTCTGTTTTGGTAGACTTGTCAACTCCTGCGAGGATCAGAAACATCGTTGGATTACTGCCTCCTTCAGAGACCCCCTCCAGTTCATTGTGGTCTCCATGTATACCCCAAATTGGGTTCAGAGTGGATTGACACTTGGGCCTCTTTGGACTTGCTTTCCCACAATGTGATGCTTTGTAGGGACTTTAACATGGTCGAAGACCCTTCGGATCTGTGGGATAACAGGGGACATACCATTGATGGCCAAGAGAAAGATATATGGGATAAAATCAAGCTCCACCTAGACCTAGTTGAAATTAAAGATACGAATGGTTTCTCTTGGCCAAACCTCCAATTTGGGAATGACCTAAGGAAAGCAAGACTAGATAGTAGCTATCTTGCATAGAACATTATCAGTCAGTGGGGTCAGCCTGACATCTCGCAACACATTGACCTCACCTTGTTGGACCACTACTCTATTACTCTCACTTTTAAGCTGATTGCCAAATTCAAAAAAGCACCTTGGTTTCATACTTGCCAAACATCCTTCTCCTTCCCTCTGTCCATCATGAAATTACCTTGGTATGGAACATGGCTTTTGCCAATGGCACCTCTCTGACCAAATGTTGGAGGATTGCATTTGAGAAGAATCACCAAATTCTAGTCAAGACGCACAAGATGCTTTGCAATGTTCGATGGAGGTGAAGAAAGAAGCTCTATGAGAGGCTCTGGAACCTTGAGGAGGAAGTGAAGAAAGGGAACTACCAATACCAGATGGGACTAAGGAAAACTAGAGGCATGTTAAGATACGAGGAAGAAATTCAAAGGAAAAACTTGCAAGTATACTTTAAAGATTGGTGGGTAGGCAAGGCTGACAAACCAACAAAAGAGATGTGTGGCATCCTCAAGAGGAAACAAACTAGAGACTCGATTCCCTTCTTTGTTGGTAGCCATGGAGTCGAATGCAAAACGAAAGAAGAAAAGAGTACTATTATTGTCGACCATTTTACTCATCTCTTGGGGGTTTCAATGCCTCTCTCTCTCCACAGGAGGGATTGCATGGAAACCATCTCGAGAGTCTCTCCCTCGAGAATAGTGTATAACGTGAAGTCTCTTCTTGAGGCCCCGATCTCAGATAATGAGATTCTCGAAGTAACTGATATGCTCCCCAATGGGAAAAGCCCAGGTCCTGACGGCCTCACAAATGAATTTTTCAAGTCCTTCAAACAAGTGATGGCCATCTCATTGTGTTGGGTTTGGCAAGAGGCATTGGCTTTTGGTGCCCTCCCTGAATGCCTAAACAATGGGTTCATCAAGCTTATCCATCGAAAAGGTAACAAGAATAGAATTGAAAACTGGCACCCAATCACGATGCTCCAAACAGGATACAAGATCCTTGTGAAAGTAAGTGCCAACAGAATCTCCTATCCCTTGAAGAGATGCCTTAGTGAGGATGAAAAAGGATTCATCAAGGGCATATCCATACTAGAAGCTATTATTGATATCTGGGAAAGTCTCGATTATGCTGAAGAGTCTAAGAAAGACATAGTATTCCTTAAAATTGACTTTGAAAAAGCATACAATAGGCTAGAATGGGACTTTGTTCTCCAATCTGCTAAAGACCTCGGGTGTAGTCAAAAATTCACTAAGATGATTGCCACTTTGTTGGGGAATGCATCGATGCAAATAAACATCAAGGGTCAGCTATCAAAGGCTATCAGATTCAAATTATCTATTAGGCAAGTATGCCCATTGTCCCCTCTACTCTTTGCTATCTCCACGAAAGGTCACAGTCGTCTCGTGCAGCATCACATGGAAATGGGCCATATCAAACGTCACTCCCTACCTCTCAACCACGGACAGATGATCACAAGACTTTTTGCTAACAACATGAATGCATTTGTGCATAATGACGTGACCAACATTGATGCCTTTTGGGGGTGCCTTGACACTTTTTGTGAGGCATCTGTTTCTCAAATCAACCACTCCAAAACTGCTTTTTGGGACATCATTGAACCACCTCCCCAACTGCTGGTTGACCATGGTTGCCAAATTATCCCTTGGGGACAGGTCTTCCACCTACTCGGTATTCCCATGGGTTTTGGTGTCTTGATGGTGCAGAGATGGGATTGGGTCCTGTCTAAACTTGATTGCAAGTTAGCATACTGGAAGAGCATGCAAATCAACCTTGTGGGTCATGCCATGGTAATCAATACCTCCCTCATCTCCTCAACCATTTACTTTCTATCTTGTTGGAGACTGAAAGGTCAAGAGCTTAGCAAAGTGGAAAGAATGTGCAAAAACTTTTTGTGGAAAGGGGACCACAACAGGAGAGGGGTTCCCAAACATAAATGGTCTACATGCATCAGCCAAAAGGAGTGTGGGGGCTTGTCACGAGGAAGGAGATAAGGAAGAGGGCTCACACACACACCCTCACTCTCAAGGAGAAGCATACACACAGATTGAGGCAAGGAAGAATAATCTTCTTCTTCTTCTTCTATTACATAAAAAAAGGAATGTACAAGAATTGTTGGGAAAGATGGATGGATGCTCCAAGAGACTGAGTAGGTACTGCTAAACCTGCTTTGTACCAGCCCTCTTTTGTTTTAGAGTTGATAAGTAGACCTTCTTAGCTTTCCAATAACACCAAAAAATGGCCTATGTACTTTGGAAGTGATGTGTGTAATAATTGAACCAAAACAGATAACTTTGAAGTTCACAAACTCAAGAAAACCTTCTATTTTAATCTTGACACCTATTGACTGTTTTGCTTAGTGTGACCAGTACAGTAGAAATTGATAAAATTCCTTCTAGGGGTATTTAATTAGCTTAGTAAGCTACCATTTGCAAGTGGAATTATGTAAAAAGATAAACTATGCTAAGAGAAATCAATTTAGCAAGTTTAGTTATACCCTCAACTTTTTAGGACTGTAGCAGAAATTGACCAGAGTTCACCTCGACGCAGATTTCTCTGAAATGGCTGAATAGAATCACTTCAAACTTTGAGCTGAATAGAATCACTGTAGATGACTTTGAGCTCAATCCAACAAGCTTTGAATCACTCGATTTGGTGGAGAATTGACCAAGATATGCTCTTGACAAGTTGATAGACTTTTGAGTAGACTAACAGAGAACTCAGAGATTAATGATGTAAATGTATCTATTAATTAACACTTGTATACAATCCCATTGGCATGAATAACATTGCCTAATGGTGTAGAGAGGTGTAGGCTATGGTATAGTCCTCACACACACTCAAACTCAGTAGAATGAGGCTCGGGAATGATCACTTTTTTCCACGACTTTTCAAGATCATTTTTATATGTGATGAGCAAAGATTTGAATTCAAATTCAAATTTTGGCTCCCTATGATCAAGCTCCTAAAATCTTGGAGATATTCCTTCAATCAAATGAGCTACTTTTCCACGACTCATTGTGGTAGGTGATTACAAAAAGATTCTAAGTCAATTTGACTTTTACAATGAGGTAAAGTGGTAATTAACCACTAGCATATGTTCCTATGCTTCTTCATGTATGTGTATCCTTTGATGTATCATTTGATGTATCCTTTGATGTATCCTTTGAGCCAAATGTGTAGGCTTGCAAATTACACCAACAAGAATGACCTAAAACAAGAATACAACAAGTGCAATATATAAGACCAGTACATAAGGAAAAAACTAATGTCGGCGAATGAGTGAGCTGGCAAGAAAAAAATGTGCCATCACTCTCGGTAGATAAATCTAATAAAGCTCAATGAAGTATCCCTGACATATATCAGCATGACCACTATACATGTCAGAGAAACGAAAAACTGATACGTGTCATCTTGGATCATCACATGTTGATCTTGATATCTCAACACTTCCCTTCAAGCTTGTTGGAGTTTATTGACCTCCAAAATATAGCTAGAAGTAGGTGGAACCCCCTAGGAACAAGTTGACCTTCTCACAAACTTCATCATAAAAAACTAGTCATGCTTGTAGAGCTTACTGCTCTCTACTCACACAAAAGTTTTTAAAACGGTTTTAACCATATATACTAGAGACCAAGAGCTTTCCAATGACACAAAGAACACTCAATTTGGATAAATAGACAAGGAGATATGACCTCTGCAAGTTTGAGGTTTAATGGAGACCTTCAGTAGAGGTGAACCTGAGAACACACACTACTTGCAGAGAGTACTTCTCTCCGCTCACAAATCCAATGATTATGAAAATTGACAGTATGAAATTAGACAATAAGAGCTTTCAAATGAGCTATTAAACATGTAATTTGAATATATAAGGAGGGAGATACAAGCTCTGTAATCTCTGCATACAAAACTATAGCAGTGTAGAGATACACATATGACTCTCTTGGACTTCCCACAAGATCACGACTTCTCTCCTCTTTTTATAGCATGGGAAACTAATATAAAAACTTTCTAATACATCTAAATTTGTGGTAGACACTTGGGTGGATATATTACATGACTCAAGTGCTCAAATAAGCAAAGTATTGATGGACTTTGAGAACTAGCCACATCAACCTTCCACTAGGACACCACTTCAGCTCCCTTGTGACTCACTAATTTGACTCATCATGTTCTAGAACTCACGTGGTATTTTGGCTATCTTTTATGAATAATATGAGCCTTCTTGAAGTATTTGAAGACTGCCCAAAGGTATTTACATAATTTGAAACTTGTACCATACATAAAACAAATGTTCACAACAAAGCTCAACACCATATCCTATAATCCAAGCATCTCTTGAAACTTCTTCAACTTCTCAGCTCCAAGTGCTTTGGTGAAAATATTAGCAACCTACTCATATGTTCTCACATAAACAAGATCAATATCACCTGCTAATACCTTCTCTCTGATGAAGTGATAATGTACCTCGATATGCTTTGTTCTAGCATGGAAAATAGGATTCCATGCTAACTGTATGCTACTAAGATTATCGCAATAAATAGTGATAAGCTTTTCCACTTCCACACCTAAATCTACAAGTAGCATCTCCAACCATGATGCCTCACATGCTGCCATTGCAGCACCTCTATACTTGTTGGTGCAGGGCAATCAACAATTGAAGTTTTAATGAAGGCTTGGAAGTCAAGGACTGAAGAAAAGTTCAAGTTATGAAGCATGGAGGAAGTGCATATTCAGAAGATGAAAATGTGTACACATATGTACATTAATTCAGAGATAGTTCATTTATACTTTTGTATAGTCATGATATTGTAAATATTTGACTATATATACAAGTAAAAAGTTGGGGAAAATATGTGAGAGCATGTGGATAGAGAAGTCAGTAGTTGTATGAGTCATTAGACATCTTAGAAGTGAGTTGAGTCTCACTCATCACTCAGTTGTAAATTCCTTAAGGAATGAAAGAAAATTGCACCCGATGTTTCTGAGCATTCTCCTTCTGTGCTTGATCATTTCAAGAATCCTTTTGTAGATGTCTAATTCCATAGTTAATGAGTCTATGGTTAAAGTTTGAGAGCCTAATTGTAAACAGGCTGTGAGAATTATGAGTAGGAACATTCATATGTGAAGAAGTGTTCACTGTTTCCTGAAATAGGCGCAATCTCGATGGTCAATGATTTGATCATTTCTTAGTGCACAGGTTAAAGTTTTGCATGACCAAGGAGTCAAAATTTAAGTTAGAAGGTAAGCCATCTATGGCTAAAAGTATTTGCATAAACGGGTTCCAGATGGAGAGAACCAAGTGTTAAAAGTTAGAGGTGTCTGAATTGACTTTTCAGAAGAGGAGTTTTAGACATAGGTAACTTGTTGAGATCATTTCTCAAGATCTACTGAATCTTTTGGAGTGATTCAACTTGGACAAGGTGCGCAAACTGTAGGCGACACCTTGTGCAAAGTTTCATCAAAAACTTTACACAATTGATAAGTTAATGAGAGAGATATGTGCAGCAGACTTTATGTGTAGTCATCTCCTTCACAGATTTTTCAAAATCTTCATAATTGATCATTGATCCTCTAAAATTGGTGAAGGTTTGAGTTACTCTTGTTATAGAGGTGCTCTAACTTCAAGAGTAGCTTGTTCTTTTGGAGATTAACACTGTCCATCAGTGGTATCAGAGCAGGAAGCATCAGAATTGAAGGAAGGAGGATCCTGACTGCTGCAGGTGCAAAGAATTCAACATCTGAAGGTTCAAAAGGTGAAAGCTTGAGGGCAAAGCTTGAGAAGGAGTTCATATGACATCAAGGAAGACAAAAGGAACATTATTCGAAGTAAAGGTACATCTATTACTCATAAAGTTTGAAGAAATCAATATACAAGTGAAGAAAGGATGGGAGATTCTCTTCAAATAGAGAAGTTGGATAGAGAGAACTATCCAGCATGGTCAATGAGGATGGAAGCTCATCTTATGAGCAAAGACTTGATAGCTTATATTACAGGTGAAGAAGAAAAGCCTCAATTCAAAGATCGTAGTGTTCCAACTAGGGAAGAATTATCAGATTTGAAGAATTGGATGAAGAGAGATGCTCAAGCTAGGAGCATTATCTATATGGCAGTCAATGACTACTTGCTACCTCACATTAGAGGTCTTGAAAGTGCAAGTGATATATGGAATGCTTTGGAGGAGCATTTTCAAAACACCACAAAGTCAAGGAAGGCATCTTTGTGGGCAGAATTTACCACTTTCAAGAACAAGGCCTCTCAGTCCATCTCAGACTATGTAACAAGGATGAAGGACATTGCAGATGCACTAAGAGAAGTTGATGAAGACATTGAGGAGGATAAATTGGTAAGGCAAATCCTCAAGGTTGAGAGGTGATGAAAAATGGAAGCCATTCATTTTGTCTACTGAATTATCACTTGATCATTTTACTCCTGACTTAAATCAGTTGCTAGGACATATGTTAACCTTTGAGCAGGATGTCAAAGGTGAAGGTGACAAGAGTACAGATCATGCAATGTATTCAAAGGATAAGAAGAAGAATATCAAAGGAAAGCAACAAGCAAATGAGAATGAAGGTACAACTAGCCAAGCTAACTTCCTGAGAGGAAGAGGAGGTGGCAAAGGTAGAGGAAGAGGCAGGAGTAATAAAGATTGAGTCAAAGCTTGCTGGATTTGTGGTAAGACAAATCACTTAGCTAATGATTGTTGGCATAATACTCAGAGTAATGGTGGATATAATCAGAATTTTAATTCAAGAGGAAGAGGTGGCAGAAATCAAAGAGGTAATTTCAGAGGTAGAGGTAGTAGAGGTTACTTTGGAAGAAATGCAGGTAGAGGATTCCAAAGTCAACAATACAACAATACCTACTACAATTATGCTTCAGATGAGAAGGGGGATTCAACATTGATAATGAATGCAACTTGTGAAAGGAAAAGTGAAGACCAAAGAGTCTTCTACATTGACTCGGGGTGTAGCAATCACCTGAGTGGTAACATAGCATTGATGACTGATTTGGAGAATAAGATAACTAATCATGTAGTTCAAACAGGTGACAATACAAAGCACAATGTGAAGTCAATTGGATCAGTGAAGGCCAAGGATGGTAGTACTCTCTTGAGTAAGGTCTTGTATGTTCCTAGCAATGGGTATAAACAGATTGTTTCAAGGAAGAAAGAAGGAAGATTATTCACATTGAAGATCCAAGGCAATGTTGGTCATGCCTTGTTCACTTATGGAGGACATAAGATCTCTGAGTTAGATCTTTGGCACAAAAGGCTTGGACACTTTAATGAAAGAGGTATCAAAGATATGGTTAATAATGGTTCAATGCTTGGATTGCCTAATGTTGCAGGTCAACATATGACATACAGATGTGAGGCATGTCAATTAGGTAAGGCTCATAAGCAATCTTATTTCAAGCATAGTTTTATGTATTCAGAAAAGCTTGAATTGGTACACACAGATGTGTGGGGACCATCAAAAGATTTCAGTATCAATGGTTCAAGGTATTATGTGATTTATGTTGATGATGCCACCAGATGGATCACTATCTATGTGATCAAAGATAAGTCAGAGGTATTCAATACATTCAAACATTATCATGTGTATGCAGAGAGAATTACAGGTCATAAGTTAAAGAGACTAAGGTCAGATGGAGGGGGAGAGTATTTCTCTAATGAGTTCAGTGATTACTTGTGGAATGCAGGTATAAAAAGAGAAATTACTTGCAGGTATTCTCCTCAACAAAATGGTGTAGCATAGAGAAGAAATAGAACTCTTGTTGAGTTTGCAAGATCCATGATGAAGGAGAAAATTTGTCCAAATTACTTGTGGGTTGAGGCTGTAAATACAGCTACTTATTTGGTTAATAGGTTATTACCATGTAAAGCTTTGCAGGGTATGACACCATATGAAGCATGGTGGGGTAAGAGACCTACATTAGACCATTGCAAAGTATTTGGATGTTTGGCATATGCATATGTGCCATCACAATTGAGGCATAAATTGGAGCCTAAAGCTGAAAAATATGTGTTCATTGGATATGATGATAAGCAGATGGGATATAGGTTGTGGAGTCCATCCACAAAACAATTTCTTGTATCAAAGGATGTTACATTTGATGAGCAAGGTACTTGGTATGCAGGTACAATCAATATTAATGCAGGTGATGAAGAAGTTGTGAATCAAAAGAAAGGTAAATCAAAGGTTCAGATATTTGATGAAGAGCAGAATAATGAAGTACAGGTTGAAGTTGAAGAAATGCCAAGATTTGATCCTGAGTATGATGAACCAGAAACCTAAAGGAGTGGAGAACTTAGAAGGTCATCAAGACACAAGTGGCAACCTACAAGGTATAGCTATGACACTTCTTTTTTGGCTACCAAAGATTATGCTTATATAATAAAGGCAGATGAAGACCCTTCTACATATGAAGAGGCAAAAGGTAAGGAAAATTAGGAGAAAGCTATGCAGGAAGAATATGATGCATTGATGGAGAATCAGACATGGGAGTTGGTTCTTGAACCAAATAGCTAGAAGATCATTGGATGCAAGTGGGTCTATAAGACAAACAGGTATGCAGATGGAAGTGTGTCTAGGTATAAAGCTAGACTTGTTGTGAAGGGTTTTGCTCAAACTTATGGTGTAGATTATGATGAGAACTATAGTCATGTGGCAAAGATGACAACCATCAGGACACTCATAGCTATTGCTGCATGTAAAGGTTGGAAATTATGTCAATTAGATGTGAAGAATGATTTTTTGAATGGTTATATTTCAGATGATGTTTTCATGGAGCAACCACAAGGATTCAGAGATGGAAGGTATCCAGATCATGTGTGCAAGCTCAAGAGATCTTTGTATGGTTTGAAGCATGCCCCAAGGGCATGGAATTATAGACTTGTGAAGTTCTTGAAGGAACTTGGATTTCAAGTATCTAAAGCAGATAGTAGCTTGCTTGTCAAAGTAGGTGATGATGGGTTCATTTATATGTGCATATATGTTGATGATATAATTCTTACAGATACAGATGAGAAAGGCATTCAAAACCTAAAGAAACAAATGGAGAAAGAATTCAAGATCAGTGATTTGGGAGACTTGTCATATTTCTTGGGCATGGAGATTTCATACACTCAACATGGAGTGTATGTAACTCAAGAAAGGTATTTGAGAAACTTGTTGATCAAGTTTAAGATGAATGATTGCAGGGTAGCACCTACTCCAATGGAGGTGAATCACAAGTTGAGCAGATATGGAGGTGAAGAGTTCAAGGATATGAAGCTATATCAGAGTTTGGTTGGTAGTCTGATATATGCTACATTAACTAGGCATGATTTGTCATATGCAATTGGAGTTTTGTCTCAATTCATGCATTGCCCTAGGAAAGAACATTGGATTGTAGGACAAAGAGTGTTGAGGTACATTAAGGGTACACTCAAAGAGGGTTTGTATTATGGTTTTTACATCAGATACAAACATCAAGATATATAGTGATGTAGATTGGGCAGGTAATCCTGATGATAGGAGATCAACTTATGGATACTTGTGTTATGTGGGAGATAAGTTAATTTCTTGGTGTTCAAAGAAGCAACACACAGTTACTTTATCATCTACAGAAGTAGAGTACAAAGGGATGGTTGAAGCTGCAAAGGAAGTGATATGGCTTAAGACTCTGATGAAGAGTTTTGACATCATTCAGAGTACACCTACTATTCATGGAGATAACATGAGTTCATTGTATTTAGCTGATAATCCTGTGTTTCATGCCAGGACTAAACACATTAAGATTCAGTACCATTTCCTAAGAGAGAAGGTGATGGATAAAGAGATTGAAGTCATACATACTTCAACAAAAGATCAGATAGCTGATATGCTAACCAAAAGCTTGGATGGACCAAAGCTACAAATATTTAAAGACATGGTAGATATAAAGAATAGAAAAAACCTCAATTGATGATTGAGGGGGAGCTGTTGGTGCAGGGCAATCAACAAGTGAAGTTTTAATGAAGGTTTGGAAGTCAAGGACTGAAGAAAAGTTCAAGTTATGAAGCGTGGAGGAAGTGCATATTCAGAAGATGAAAATGTGTACACATATGTACATTAATTCAGAGAGAGTTCATTTATACTTTTGTATAGTCATGATATTGTAAATATTTGCCTATATATACAAGTAAAAAGTCGGGCCAAATATGTGACAGCATGTGGATAGAGAAATCAGTAGTTGTATGAGTCATTAGACATCTTAGAAGTGAGTTGAGTCTCACTCATCACTCAGTTGTAAATTCCTTCAGGAATGAAAGAAAATTGTGCCCGATGTTTCCTTCTATGCTTGATCATTTCAAGAATCCTTTTGTAGATGTCTAATTCCATAGTTAATGAGTCTATGGTTAAAGTTTGAGAGCCTAATTGTAAACAGGCTATGAGAATCATGAGTAGGAACATTCATATGTGAAGAACTATTCATTGTTTCCTGAAACAGGTGCAATCTCGATGGTCAATGATTTGATCATTTCTCAATGCACATGTTAAATTTTTGCATGAATAAGGAGTCAAAATTTAAGTTAAAAGGTAAGCCATCTATGGCTAAAAGTATTTGCATAAATGGGTTCCAGATGGAGAGAACCAAGTGTTAAAAGTTAGAGGTGTCTGAATCGACTTTTCAGAAGAGCAGTTTTAGACATAGGTAACTTGTTGAGATCCTTTCTCAAGATCTACTGAATCTTTTGGAGTGATTCAACTTAGAGAAGGTGTGCAAACTATAGGCAACACCTTGTGCAAAGTTTCATCAAAAATTTTACACAATTGATAAGTTAATCAGAGAGATATGTGCAGCAGACTTTCTGTGTAGTCATCTCCTTCACAGATTTTTCAAAATCTTCATAATTGATCATTGATCCTCTAAAATTGGTGAAGGTTTGAGTTACTCTTGTTATAGAGGTGCTCTAACTTCAAGAGTAGCTTGTTCTTTTGGAGATTAACACTCTCCATCAATACTCAACCTCTGTACTTGACAAAGAAATAGTGGGTTGCTTCTTGCTCCTCCATGTAATAGTTGCACCTCCAAGTGAGAATAGAAAACCACTAGTAGATCTTCTATCTGGAATGCTACCAGTCCAATCTACATTGGTGTATCCATAAACCTGCGAATCTACACCAGCTTCATAAAATAATGCATAATCCAAAGTATCACTCACATAACGTAGAGTGTGCCTTAGAGCATCCAAATGTGGCTTCTTTGGAACCTGCATAAATTGACTTTCAAGTCCAACATTGTAGCTTAGATCGGGCCTCGTAATTGTGAGATATATCAAACTTCCCACAATTTTAGTGTACATAGTAGCATTTTCCAATGCTTCACCTGATGTAGTATCTAACTTCAAATTCTGATCTAATGGCATAGAAATTGGCTTGCAATCAGCCATACCATACTTTTGCAGCATATTCAAGGCATATTGCCTTTGCGACATCCATATACCTGTTTCTGTATGTATAAACTCAATGCCCAAGAAATAGTGCAGCACACCAAGATCTTTCATGTCGAATTCTTGCATAAGAAGTTGCTTTACCTCTTTGATGCTTTCTTCATTATCACCACCTAAAATCAGGTCATCAGCATAAATAGCCACAATCGTGATGCCATCATCAGCCTTCCTTGCATAGAGTGAATGATTTGCATCACACATAGAAAACCCAATGTTGGTTAAGTAATCAGCAATCCTTGCATGTCATGCACGAAGAGCATGCTTCAGCCCATACAAAGCCTTTTGCAACCTGCAAACATATTTTGGATGCGTTGAATCTTCATATCCTTGTCACTGGTCCATATATACTTCTTCGTGTAACTCACCATTTAGGAAAGCATTCTTCACATCCATCTGATGCAAAGTCCAGCCTTTTGATGTAGCTAATGCAACAAGTGTTCTGACAATAGACATTTTAGCTACAAGGCTGAATGTTTCCTCATAATCAATGCCATATCTCTATGCATATCCTTTAGCTACCAATCGTGCTTTATACCTGCTTATGCTACCATCAGCATTATGTTTTACCTTGTAAACCCATTTGCATCCTATGGGTTTCTTTCCTTGCGACAATGGAACCAACTTCCATGTATCATTTCCATCAAGTGCAGCCATCTCATCCATAGCTTTTTCCCAATTTGCATTTCCAATTGCATCTTCAAAACAAGAAGGCTCAGCATCTTGTATTACCTTGGTCATGTAGGCACAATGACGAGCCATATAACTATCATACGTCAATTGTTGCACTGAATTCCGCATCCTCCAAGATCTTCTTGGCCCTGGGTGACTTCTCCTTGTATCATCTGCATGTGCCCTTCTTACTCCTAGAGTCTTCACAGAGGGCAATCCAAGTTCTTCATCAAGACTCTTTTTTGAACCACTTGAATCTCCATCAACATCTTCTCCATCTACGTAGAAGCTTGACATTTCATCAAATACCACATCTCTGCTCACCTTCACCTGTTGTGTGAGTGGGTTATAACATTTATATCCCTTTTGCTCAAGGGAGTATCCAATGAAGACACACTTTTCTGCTTTTGGATCAATCTTCATCCTCAATTCATCTGGAACATGTACATATGCAATACATCCAAAAACTTTCATATGTGATAAGTTTTGCTTTTTACCTGTAAACTTCTCTTCATGTGTAACTTGATGTACAGTAGCAGTCGGAGTTCTGTTCATGATGTATACAGCAGTATGAACAGCTTCTGCCCAATAACAATGAGGCATATTCTTCTCAGCCATCAAGGCTCTTGCTACTTCTGTAATATTTCTATTTTTGCATTCAGCAATGCCATTCTGTTGTGGTGTGTACCTGCATGAAAATTGACGCCGAATTCCATGATTTTTTAGAAAACTGTTGAACTCATTTGGCATGTATTCACCTCCTCCATCAGATCTTAATGTCTAAATGTACTTCCCTGTCTGCTTTTCTACCATAGCTTTAAAATTCTCGAAGTGAGTGAACACCTCGCTCTTCTCTTTCATGAAATATACCCATACTTTGTGTGTATGGTCATCAATGAAAGTAACATAAAACCTGCAACTTCCCATAGATGTGGTCTTTGCTGGACCCCAAACATTTGTATGTACTACTTCTAGTACATTCTCACTAACATGCTTGTCATGTGGAAATGATGCTCTTGAATGCTTACCAAATTGACATGTTGCACATACCTTTTGCATTTCTACAACTTTGAAATTTGGTAGTCCATGGACAATCTCCTTTGACTCCATCAGTTTCAGCCTTTGCAAGTCTGCATGTCCAATCCGTTTGTGCCACATCTCTATATCTGCAATAACTCCTGCACCTTTTGCAAACATGGCTGCATTCATTTCAGGGATCTTCACATTTAAGGTGAACATCCTACGCACTTTGTTTCCTTTGGAAAACAGTCGTCCATCCTGCTTGTACTCTTCTACATATAATCCATCAGCATTGAACCTGACTTGTAATCCCTGGTCAACCATTTGTCCAATAGAAACCAGATTCTTTGTTATATTTGGAACATGTAGCACATCAGCAACATGTTTCCTGTATGCTCAATAGGATGTGATGTGGCATCACTTGTTTCAACATATCCAGGAACTGGCAATTTCTACAAAGTACTAAACCATTTTGCATGACTCGTCATGTGATTTGAAGCACCTGAATCAACATACCAGACATTATCATTTGATTTTGAAACACCAGCAAAAATTGTATTCACCATGTGATGTTGAACCATGAACATCTTCTCAGAATCATCTACACTTGTGGATGTATAGTTATTTTGTTGCCTTCTATTATTTTAATTCTTCAACTTGCAATCATGTTCAAAGTGTCCACGTTTACCACAATTCCAACATCCTTTATTGTCATTGCCTGAATTATTTCTTTGGAAATTTTTGCGGCCTCTTTGGCTCCCCCTACCTCGAAATTGTCCTCTTCCTCCTGCATGATTCTGTTGTTGACCTTGGTCTTGGTTACTTTTTCCTCTTCCACTTCCGAAACCTCTAACTCTGCTTCTTCCTCTGCCAGAGTAGAATACCAACTCAGAACTGGGCTTTCCTTGGGAGTTTTAATCCTCACCAAGATTCTTTTCTTCAATAATCAGCATAGATACCAGATCAGCAAAATTTGGAATATTTTCCCTGGTCTGTATAGAAGTTCTGAACTACTTATATGCAGCTCGTAAACCACGAAGGCATAATTCCACCTTATGATCAGCATCTACATTCATGCCAATAGATGCAAGTGAATCACATATGCTTTTGATTTCCAAGGTGTAGTCACTTACCGACATGCTCTTCTTCTCCAATGTATGCAGCTCGTTCTTGAGTTGCAATTTTTGTGCCTTTGTATCGGTCTCATACAATGTGACCAAACTGTTCCAAGCCTCTTTTAGAGTCTTGGCATCCTATATGCTAACAGATAGCCAGTACATTACCTTTCATGCTCCTTGATTCCATTCCTCATATGGTCTTACGTGATCTACAGTCTGATTCCTTTCTGGTAACTGCGGAGCATTTTCATACTCTCCTTTGATGTACTTCCAGTAGCCTTTTCCCATCAAGAAATTTGTCATTCTGAATCTCCAAGCAGGGAAGTTGTTCTTGTCCAGCTTATCACTCATAAGCTGACTCATTCCATCTGTGTTTGCCATTTCTACAGCAATTCACAACACTGCAAAACACTACAAGTAGCACTTACACTTGAACACTATCGCACTATGACGTGACAGTTTGATCTCAGAAAAACACAGTTTTCATGTATCAACAGTACACGGAATTGCTTGAAATTCTAGATCTCGAATATATGAGCGTTTCCGACCACAACACAAGTTACAATTTCTAAAACTGACCTAGTTTTTCTACAAGCCCCACCTTGCGAGCTCAAAACGAAGATCGAGATGGCTCTGAAACTTCGATGTGAAAAACATGAGTGACCCTAAAGGGATAACTCACGAAAATATTTTGAGGTCTTCTACCTTCATGTCGATTTTTGTAGCAACTAGAGGTCGTTTTTGAATCACGTTTTCTCCACGCCTTGTTGTGTACTCTTCACCATCGCCTTCTCCATGAGCTCTCTACAGCCACGCTGGCTCTGATACCATGTCACGAGGAAGGAGATAAGGAAGAGAGCTCACACACACTCTCTCACTCTCAAGGAGAAGCACACACACAGATTGAGGCAAGGAAGAATAATCTTCTTCTTCTTCTTCTTCTTCTTCTATTACATAAAAAAGGAATGTACAAGAATGACCTAAAACAAGAATACAACAAGTGCAATATATAAAGACCAGTACATAAGTAAAAAACTAATGTCCGCGAATAAGTGAGCTGGCAAGAAACAAATGTGCAATCACTCTTGGTAGATAAATCTAATAAAGCTCAATGAAGTATCCCTGACATATATGGGCGTGCCCACTAAACATGTCAGAGAAATGAAAAACTGATACATGTCATCCTGGGTCATCACATGTTGAGCTTGATATTTCAACAGGGCTTGGGCATTATGGATATTGAAGGCATGGCTTACAAGTTGGTAGCAAAACGGATCATCAAGGCTTGGTGTAATTGTGAGACCTCTTGGGCCAAGCCCATTTTCAGGAGCAAGAACCTACCTATGTTGGTGGGCCTCCCATGTTGGAAGGACTTGGACCTCCTTATCCTTTTATTCTCCCCGTTTCCAATTTCCCCTAAAAGCTCAAATCTTGTTCATTCACTATGCAAGAGTTGGAACAAGTTCAAACAATTTGTCAAGTCAGTGAAGATTGGAAATGGGCAACCGGTATTAAACAAAATGACGCAATATGGTTCCCGATGGTAGGCATCAGAGGTGTGGCCTCCTAGAACCTCCAAAATTCTAAGAGGATCTAGAACAAGGGTTTTAGATAGTGGAAACACCTCTAGAAATAAGAAATTGGCTAGTGGATCAGACTTGAGGACTTAGACCCTGAAATAAGAGTGAACTATGAAGAATGGACTCCCCTACAGAGAAAATGCATCGCTTGGG
Organism: Ceratopteris richardii; assembly: GCA_020310875.1. Classification (NCBI taxonomy): domain Eukaryota; kingdom Viridiplantae; phylum Streptophyta; class Polypodiopsida; order Polypodiales; family Pteridaceae; genus Ceratopteris; species Ceratopteris richardii. The sequence goes on along the minus strand of CM035421.1, from coordinate 101,913,867 downwards.
AACATTCAAAAACCCAACTCCTCATTGGGAAGGACCTGCCTTTCCATTAGGGTCTTAGGTGGCACAACAGCAATTGTCTTCCCAAAATTCCTAGAATCAAGGTGAACACAAACTATCACATCACACTTAACAAGAAGTGGTGCCTGTCTTGGACAAGACTGCGCTAGGATTTGAAGTTCATGTCTATCTGGCATCCCCTCATCAAGATCAAAAAGTCAGTTCTCATGTGGCAAATTCTCTATTGTGGTATTTGGACCAACCTAAAGGCTAACAAAATTTGTGGGGCTCCATCGTGGTGTAAGCGATGCCACCATAGCATCGAGGACCTAGGTCACATCTTCTTTGCTTGCCCCAAGTCCCTCCTACTTTGGTGGACCCTCGGGAATATCTTGAGACTACAGGCACAAATCACCTAGAAGCAAGCATTACTTGGCAAAGCGATCAACTTCTCAGTGGCACTTTGGAATGTGATAAAAGGGTAAACCCTCTGGAAGATTTGGAGGGAGCAATGTGCCAATAATTTCGAAGACCCTCCTAAAGAGTGGTCGATCAAGAAGTCTATATTCCTCCTTGGCAAAAGAATCTCCAATTGTAAGAGGTCTCCACCCTTTAGGCACCATAAAGTGTTTCTCATCGAGAACAACAAGCTTAAACTCAAGTCGGCCCCGCATGAGGGGAATGGGAGGATCATTAACCTCCTTTGTAACACGCTCTAGTCTAGCAAGTTCCACCCCTGTTTTGTGGGATTCGAGGGGTCCCAAGGGCACTAGTCCCATTCACTTGTAATTTCTTTTGTTTTCTTTAATTAAAGTCTCGGAGAGGAGGCCATGGTTGAACTTCCTTTTATTTTAAAAAAAAAACTTCAGCCATACAACTACGAGAAACACTTATAGATGCACAAAAACCCTAAAATGCAAGGAACCAACAAAAATCAAAGCTTATGGTACAATGGATCAAGGATACTACAAGTATGGATACCCAAATGATTAATGAATGCTCAGATATCACAAAGGCAAGGATGGATCCCAAGGAAGACAATAAAAAGAGTAAAGCAGGGAATAAACACTTTAGACAAAGCAACTCGCAGTGTTATCAAAAACTTCAAAGCCTTCCCAAAAGGCAAAGGGTGAAGAGTACCAGCAAAGAAAAAGAAGCTCTAGAAGAAAGACAAATACATAGAGGATTAAAGCAAAGGATTTAAATTCAACATCACAACGAAAGAATCGGAGCACAACATTAATGTGGAGACCAAAGGATCGACAAGGAATGTGCCAAACCAACAAACAAGATCAGTCTTGCACTCATGTTGGGTTGGATGCACCTAGAGTATGAATTATAGGGCCACACTACAAGGCCTTGCATTTGGCACACAACTTCTTCAAGTGGTTTAGTGGTGCACATTTCCTTCCAACTGCAATCAAAGTGAGAGGACATTGGTTCCTCAAAGAGCAACCAACGGGTGATCATTTATTCTTGATCACAATTAGAATCGTGGACAGGGATCATTAGTTCCTTATGATGTCTCAAGATTTCAAAGTGTTGCATGAGCTACCAAGAACAATAGAAACATGGACAAAATCTGGTATTGAAAAATATTTGGTGTTTCCAACCTATAAGCCAAATTTTGAATGGTGTACCCAAGCCATGAACACCCTACACCATGTATTGGATATGCCAATAGTACATAAAGCCAAGGTGATGAATTTACAAGGTGATTGGAAAACGATCAATTTCACACATGAATTGATCAAAGAATCTTTTGGATGGAGAAAGGATGGACTCACTGACCTAAAGGACGAGATTCATGAAGCAAAGAAACAAATATTTTTGGACATCAACCGAATAGATATAGAAGAATTTGTGTGGTTGGTGCATCAGCACTTTTGTTTCCCCAATATGCATAGATACACAACACCACAAAATAGTAGTCCAACTACTCTCGCATGTTGTGAAACAAGTGGGAAATCAAATCAATCTAACACCATATATGCAAGAATGAGTTTTTGAAGCAAAGAAGCAATGGGGTAACAAAAAGTTTTTCAATGGCAGTGTGGCTCTAACAGTATTAATATATCATGCACTAAACATCCGGGAATACCTCAAAGAGATGCCATCAACAATAGAAATGGCCAAGTATGTGAAGTATGCCACTCTCCCCAAGAAGAAAAAGGTATGATAACTATAGAAGAGGCAGGCACCAGCTCGAAGCCATTGATGAGAGGTGCAAAAAGAATGAGTGAAGAAATCACAGGGGATGTACCTCCATCTTCAAAAAGAACACATCTAATTCTGAATTCCACTTTGGTGCAGCCAACACCCATTAAAAGCACTAAATTACAAGAAGCCCTACAAGAAAGGCATGCATCTATAGAAGGTTAGGTGAACCTTATAGTCCAAGGTCACCATTACTGACATACAAGTGAATTAAAGAAAAGTCAACTGGGTAAAAGGTTATTGCAAATGGGCAGATACAAGGAGTTGGGTTTAATGAACTCAAGCTCATCTTAGGACTCTCAAGATGAAAAAGAAAAATCCACCATGAATGTAGATCTTCATACAAAGCGTCCAACAATGTAAAAGAAGTACTATCAACAGTATTCAAAATGATCTTACCAACTCCCATGATAGGATAAAAGGAGTTGTTGGCACATGCTATAGTATTCTTTGTAGGCACAGGCTCAAGTGAAGTGAAGAAAATGTGTTGCAAGGTAATATGTTTGGTTGCCCCACTATCAAAGTACAAAACATCTGAGTCTACTACAGATATGCATTGTTCATGAGAAGATGGGTCATAACTAGAAACAATCGTAAATGCCCATTCTTTATTCTGCATAAGATTTGTAGACTCTAATTTGGGTGTAGAGGCCTCTGCAACAATTATTCCAGCCTCTTTTTTCTTTGCCTCTTTTGCAGCTAGTTTTGGACAAATCTTTATGACAATATCATTTCATTTACAGTATTTGCAAAACATTTTCTACTTTTTTGTTTTCTTCTATTCTTTGTCATCCTTCTTTGATTGTGCAAAATTAGCAGATTTTTGCTTACTAATAGATAAGCTTAATTTACCTTTACCCTTCTGACTAGCCAAGAAAGCTTGATCTACAACACGTATTGGACATGTTCTACCTAGAATAATCTTCTTGCAGTAGAACAGACACTAACTCCTCAATTGTTAAGGCATTTGGATTGTCTTTCATCATCAATTGAAGAGTAGAAGCAAAACTCTGATATGAAACAGGAAAACCATTTAGAATAGTCTGCACAAGTGAACTGTCTGGCAAGACTTCATGAGCGAAAATCAACTACTCCTTCAAATCTTTGATCTCTGTCAAAAAATTTGCATGGAATCTCCTTCATTCATGTGCTCACTTTCCAACTATTTTAGATGTAAGTAACAAAAGCCTCATTCCTTGCCTAGTATAAAGTGGTAAGTGTATCCCAAGCATCCTTTGTTGTTTAGTAAGAGTGAATGTGAGGAATAATGGCATGTTTAATAGAGAAGGCTATCAATGCATGTGCCTAAGCATCTCTGCCATCCCGATGAAGTTGCTTTATGGTAGGTACAGTAGGAACCGCAGCACAAATCAGAACCTGAAGAACTTCATCTTCAATGCATTCCACACCACCTTCAGTAATTGTATTTGCAAATGAGGTAGGACATTTTTCAACACCCTACACAATATTCCACATTCCTTTTGTGAACAATACATGATGCATCATATATGCCCATAATGGGTAATTGGTACCATCTAACTTATCCTCAACACATACAAAATACATCATTGCTTTCATCCATGGCCGCTGACTAAAATACCCTAATGTACAAAAATGATTGTATCTCAAAACATTGAACAAAACTACCCTGTTGAGTTATGTTAAACCTATAACAGACTTCAAGGTTCTTATAGTGGCAAACCAAAACTTGTACATATGTTTGGCACAAATAGATGAAATATCTTGCACACACACACGTTGTGATAGTGCATTCAGAGGTCGAAAGGAGCTCATATCACATTTTTGATACCACACAACGAAACTGTTTTGAACTCCTAATTGCCTTGAGTATGCTCACAAATTTCATGGGATTTCGAGACTATGACCAGAGGGATGTTGACGACACCATAGATGAAGTGATGACTTGATTTGATACCAATTGTTGGACTTCGAGGTCTGTGGAAGCACATGAACAGCACAAGGAAGACGAAGAAGCTTGGAGCACAGCACACAATACTGAATGTATTACCAAGATAATTTGCAAAGATAAGTGACTCGTTAGGGTCATAGGCATATATACAAGCCGAGGCAAAAAAGCTCCTAAAGAGCGACAAAAGTGCCCCGACAGTCCTAGTGTGTTCACACACATCACTACCAAAATATATCAACAAGGGCTACTTTTCTTGGGTGGATAGAATCTCCAAAGATGGATATGCATATTACACAATGTTTGATAAAATTTGAAGTTAACTTCAACCAACTGGCTCAAATTCATAGGACTTACCTAGAGTTGGACAAGTTAAATACCTTTCTAAACATGCTTGATGAGACTCAAAAATAAGAGTTAGATCCTAGGTTGGAAAATGTAGAAACTAGAAATGGGCTCACTAATAATTCAGATATAGTTAGGATAGAGGTTCACTGTTGTATAACTATGGGTCAAAGTGGCCAAATGGGAAACCCTTGGGAAAGTGTCTCCAAGAGTGTGGTTTGAACCCTTGAGTTATCTGGATTTATTTGCTCCCAATTGAAGGGTTTTGACCCTTAGGATTGATATTTCCTAAGAGTATGATATTTAACCCTTAGGGAGGCCTCTCAAGCCTTGAGACTTGTATGTACAAGCTTGGGAGAAGTCCTTTTAGAATCCATGTGAGAGCCATGTGATTCCATGTGATTTCCAAGGTTAGAAGGCCTTGGATTAGCATCCATGTGGAGAGGACACTTGGCAAGCTCTCCTCACATTTCCCCCTTGGCCTTGAGGTATATATATGGGTGGAGTTGGTTGGGTGGATACCTCCATCTCTCACCCCTTGTGGGTTTGATTAGACTCTTAGAGTTGCTTAGATAGGTCTCTCTTAGAGTAGTTTTGTTGTTCATACAACATTCACCATTTAGCACAACACCAAGAGCAACATTTCAACCATGAAACCGATCAATTGCTAGGGTAGAACCAGCTAAAGTTGAAATTGGGCAACTTATTCAAACTAGGGAAGATCCAAAGACAGCTTAGCTGGATTCCAAAATTGTTTCTCTTGCCAAACATATGGAAACCTTAGTCATTGAGATTGCATCTATCAAGAGTGATCAAGAGTTTAAGCCCAAGGACAAGAGCAAACTATAAGACCATTCAACTAGCCTAAGAGATGTATATGGTGAGATGACTTGGACCACCCATACTGGATGTGTGCTTCTCTTTGAGAAACAAAAGAAAAGAATTTGGTTATTGAAATAGAAAGGTGGATTTGTGACTATGTTATGAAGTAGCCTTCATGAAGGAATTTTGAAAAGGGTGGCCTAAAGAAATTTTAAGAGGTTTCTACAAGCTAGTCTTCATACTCCTACAAGTTAGGATGAGAAGAGGATGAAGACCAATTTAGGACACACATTTAGGATATTGCATATAGACGTAAATTGAATGTACAAACTCTTCAAGAGTGCAATTCAAATATTCCTACAAAGACACAGTTAAATGAACGAGTTGTCCTTCTTTCACTGTATACACATGAGGTGAATATTGAAGATAAATTCAAGAGAAGTGAGGAGAAAGAAGTACAAAGTAAGAGAGTAACTAGATCTAGAAGAGAGTTTGAGGCTCAAACACCACCGAATGATCAAAAAAATGAGATAAAAAGGATTTTAAACAAAGGATAAGTAAGGCAAGCCATTGATACAATGGAAAGAAAACCCAAGAAGTTGAAAGGAAAGAAAAACAAGATTAGGAAGAGAAGGGAGAGAAATGGGCTAAGAAACCATCAGCCTTTGGATTGATCTCTCAATAAGAGAAGCTTATTGATATTAAAAATGTGGTGTATGAGATGATGCTTAAAGTCGAAGTGCCTCTTTCATTATAGGAAATTTTGGCTATGTCTTGAGCGGATGCAAGAGATGAGATCATTAATAATATAATAAGGAAGAGGCAAACCATTGAAAGCAAAGAGAGAGATGAGAAGATAGGGGAAACTAAGAGAGAAGAACATAAGGTCAGCATTGTAAAAGTAAATGAATATGAATCTAAAAACCAAAATGGAAGAAGGAATTATTTAGGTCCAATGGTTGAAAGTATAGAAAAAAAACAATAGAAACCCCAAGAGCCATTATACCTAGAAACATTGGTCTATAAGCATGATAAAAATGATGGTGAAGATATGCAATAATTGTAAACCATATGTTGCCCTAATAGATTATGGCTCCGAAATTAATGTAGTGTCAAAAGACTTATATGAAGAAGGAAGATGGAAATGTTGTAATTATGCATCACGTTATCTTTTAGGTGTATGTATCAATGTGTCCCTAGTATTCGTGATGTGAAGGAAGACCACTAGTTTTTTGTGCATGGAGACTGTTCGTACCCAATTATACTTGAAGAATTGTTCATATGTGAGTAGAGGATGGGAAGGTGTTAGATGATAGTAGTGCTTCTTCCAAGATTTTTTCTTGCAATGGCCTAAATTCAATAGAATTTATGATAATTGGTGTCAATCATCCAAGAAATCGACAATTATTAAGGAAGTTTTCTCTAATGCACATGGAACAATATTTCCAGTAAGTGGCATTATTATGCAGGTAAATAGTGGTACATATATTCTTGAATACCTATATGACAATGTTATTGCTTTAGAATGATTTTTTATTTGTCTTTTCTTTATACATAGCAAATCACTTCAAAAGAAAATGAATAAGTTAATTAATTAACATGAAAAAAATTCAAACTTGATGGCCTACTTGAATATGCTAAAAACTTTGTGGGATATTTGAATATGTTTCTTGCACTGATATGATGGAAGAAATTGAAGATTACATGTCTGAAGAACAAGTTCAATAAAAGATTATGTCATTGCCATCATCAAAAATGTATGCTATTTTACATGAATGTATCAATGAGCTACATGATTTTGATGAATCTGAGTTGAAAGTTGAGACTAAATATAAGACAGATGATAAAAGGTTAAGCAAGTAGCACAAACTTTACCAAAATTGAGTGATGAGATGATAAAGATGGTAAATCATGATCCAATTCTTTGTGATAAATATAAGATTGGACATGGATTTACATATGAAACTATTCAAAAACTCCAAATTGATTCTAATGCTTCCTCCTACCCATGGAAAAATGCAATTTTGAAAAGTTCATAAGAGTGCATGGTAAGGGATTTTCTCTTTATGCACATAAAACAGGATGTGCACATTCTAAGATTGTTGATCATTTTTATGGTTCCTCATGCACCGTGGAATCTGCACTCTATTTTTATACCTAAAGCACATCTTCTTGAATTGATGAGATTGCTCAAAATAAAAAAGATAAGCATGTGTATCTTCGAATCCTCAACTTCTCATTACTCAAGGAAAAGATAAGCATGCATATATTAGAATCCCATCTTCTCATAAGAGTGTATCTCCAATGATCATTTTATGATCCCTCATGTACCTTGGAATATGTGCCCTATTTTGATACCTAAGCACATCCTGAATTGATAAGATTACTCAAGGAAAAGGTATGCATGCATATCATAGAATCCTCATCTTCTTATTACTCGAATCTATGTTTTATCGTGGCAAAAAAGAATGGTAAACTTAGGTTTGTTTAGGATCTTCACTGCCAGTCAATAAAGTGACAATTAGAAATGTGGGCATTGGACCAATTGTATATGATTTTGTAAAGGCATTTGAAGGACATGCCATATATTTTATGGAAGATCTCTTTTTTTTCTACGATCAACTCCAATTGGTAGTTGAAAGTAGGGATATTACTACAATGCAGATGCCTCTACGGTTGGTTCAGTTGCACACATGATGAATGCAATGAATTTATTGCCACATGATTTTATTTTGCACATTACGATGCCATTTATAGATTATAATTCTATTAAGGGTTGTGTTGAGAAGGATAAAGACCTTACTATTGATAGTGATAAATATTTGAAATTTGTTAAGCTCACATTCATGACTAGGAAAAGATCTTTCAAAAATCTCTTGAAGTGGGCTGAAATTTTTCAATTGGAAAATCTACTTTTGGGGTGAATGAAGTGTTCATAGTTGGATATCAATGAGGCTTTTATGTTCATAAACCATATCCTCCAAAATTTGAAGAAATTGGAAAGATGAAAAATATTTGCAAGTCTGTGAGAAAGTGAGAAGATTCTTGGGAGCATGTGTCTCCTATTTGATATGGATTCTTCAATTTGCACACTTTGCAGATGATTTTTATTCCTTATTGAGGAAACATCAAAAGTTTTCTTGGCTTGATAAGCGTAATGGAAAGACCCTCTTCTTGATATTTGATATTCGTCTGATTGGTATTGGTTGGATCATTGGTCAAGAGGATGAGGAAGAAAAAATATATGTTCTTGGATTTGGTGCTAAGATACAAAAGGATCAACAAAAATATCCTCATGTTAAAAGGGAAATTTCATTAGTATTTTTATCAAGTGGTGCAAATTTTATTGTAGAGATAGATTTCTTGCCTTTGCTTGGCATGACAATCAATTTCTCAACTCTAAATATTATCGTAAATTTATAAATTTTTTATTTACTACATGTTACTGTTAGTATCCATGTGAAAGGCCAAATGGCCACTGGACACTTTTTTATATGTTCTTTAATAAAACAGTGGTTTGTTCAGGCATAGATTGTAAGTTTGACTGCATTTGGAAAACCTAAGAAATCTATGTCCATGCCCCCCTGTGCATTGTGTTTTCTGCATATTCTATAGCCTCTATGTGGAGTATTGTGTGTGACATCTAGAGCTTGAATTTCTACTTCAAGGGTATCTTTGTGGAGCTCTCAAGGAGAGTCCACTATTGTGTTTCACCATTGAAATACCTCACTGGTATCACAGCTTTTTGAGGCAAAAGCTTTCCTCCTTTTGTGCGAGTGTAGTGAACACCCAGCCACCCACCCAAGGCTTTCTCGAAGGCTTATGACTAAGGTGACAACCAAGGCATAGACCTTGGCATACCTTGTCATCCGAGTCATCGAAGTCACCATTGGCACCATTGGCACCATTGGCACCATCGGCTACATGCAAGGGAGGACCTCAATGATCAAGGAAGACAAAGATTCATAGTACTTTCCGAGAGGTCACCCATCCGAGTTTGTTTCCCCCAGAGCTCGCTTAGCCGACAATCTCTTGCCACTAAGCTACACTCTTGTGGTGCTTAAGAAAGGGGGAAGTCTAAGGTTTACATTACCTTGAACATATTTTGGGCTCTCAAAGCTTTAGTCTTTGCTTTCAAAGCTTATTTTGAAGCATTTTTGGGGTGATTTTTGGAGTTATTTTGGAGTAATTTCATGCATAGTTCTCATTATACAGCTTCAAGAACATCACAAAGAGTGCTCTTTTGTACTTCTCCAACAACAAATATTCATCTTTGGGGATGTGTTTTTAGCCACACTATCAAATCTATAGGTGTCTTGAAATGTTTTCAGTTGTTGCGGGAGCAACCACTACAAATTTATGTAGGCTTTTGAGACTACATAAATTTCTAGATATTATCCGCTATTGTTTGAGCTGTGAATTTAGCCTTTCAGTGCCATTTTATTGCATAGATTGAGCACATACATATTATATATTCTTTTGTGTATACCGCTTATGTCCATCCATGTGGCCATTGATATAGCGGTTATGTATTTACATAAATCCTTTGATGTTGATAAAGAGGGTCATGGTGAGGTTTTCTTAACTAGGAGACACCCAGATGTCGGGGTTTCTTTGATGATGCAGGTGGACACTTACCCAGCCTCACCATAGGAGATGTATGATAGCTATTCATAGGTTCTTTGTAAGCCTAGTTGGCTTCTTTTGGTTAAGTGGTTATATGCAGTGGAGTTAGTGATTCACCATGCAAGCTCACATGTCAATACTTGCATTTTATTGAGTTTTTATGGCACTGATCATTGCTCATTTGCAAAGGAGGCTCTAGAAAACGTTTTCCATATTTTGGTTTTTTCAACTATACAATGGTCAATTTTACTCCTTGACACACCTATTCATGTGAGCACATAGATTCTCACATAATTCTTTTGGTTGGTCATTACTATTCATTAATCCATTTTTTAGGAGATTCTATTGAATTTTTCCTAGAATTTGATACTTGGTCATCCTTTTTTGAGCCTTAGTGGTGTTTGGAATATTCTAGCTCCATTATCATTCTTTTCACTTCTCTATCATCATGGCATCAGAGACCTCAGGCATGTCTGGTAGATCAGGGTCTAGTGCCAGTGTTCCTAGGAGGAGCTACAACTTGCAGGGCAAAGACCGTTTTGAGATCCAAAAATTTGATGGCACAAACTTTGCTCTGTGGAAGAATCATATTGAAGATGTGCTGATTCAGAGGAGGCAATGGAAGTCAATAAATGGAATATCAAAGAATCTTGCTGACATGGATGCAAATGCTTGGGATGAGTTGGATCAAATGGCTAGGTATACCATTTGATTGCACCTAGCAGATAATGTTTACTTTAGAATATTGGACTCTGGAAGTGCAGAGGATCTTTGGAAGAAGTTATGCAACACATATGGAAAAGAAACGGCATCAAATAAAGTGTATTTGATGAGAAAGTTATAGAACGTTGGATGGACACAAATAGTGTTGTTGCTCATCTAAATGAGTTTGATGCTTTATTCTCTCAGTTATAGGTTTAGAAAATGGAGATGGATAATGAAATGAAAGCAGTCTTGTTGCTATGCACCTTGCCATCATCATAGGATACATTTTGCATACTACTTGTTAGCAATAGTGCACTTAGTGGTAAATTGTTCTATGATGACATATGTGGAGCACTCTTGAGAGAGGAGATTCGTAGGAAATCTATGGTTTTTTTTTAATGGAAGTTTGGTAGAGCCTACTCTTCCAATCTTTAATTAATAGATATTACAGTTGTACAAGTGAATGGTCCTAGCACCCATGGGAATCTGCGTATCCCACAGATCAGGGGTTTCCTATAGATTACTAGAAAATCTTACAAAGAAGGTTGATAATGTTCTCGTCCCCCTTATGTGGGACCCACTTGGATTTGATCTTTTTTTCTTCCTAAAGAACACTCTATGATGTCTAAGGGGCAGTGGCTTCTTACAATTGGAAATTGTTTTACCTAAAAGGAAAAGAGATTTTTCCATCAACCATTCTTTAGGAGGGCTTCCAAATTTGGTTGCACATCTCTCTTTCCATATTTTCCATAGAGTCTCCCCTCTTATAGCATACCATAGTGTTGAGGAACATCAAGTTGATTGCCCATGTAACAGCATGATTTTCTCAAGGGCCTGCTAGACCGATATTGATTTGGGGCACAAATAGAAGAGGTGTCCCAAGTCTTCCATGCCACGAACGCATCGTTTGCGCCATGGGGGGACCCTGCAAATTTCATTAGCTTTTATATTGGTCCAAACTCCATGGTGTAGGATTTTCCACATAAGCACATACTTTTTTATCTCGATGAGGGGGGGCCAAAGGGATTGCAACTTAAAGTCCCACCTCTAGCTTAACCAATCCAAACACCAATTCCTATTGAGAGTGACATGAAATTCCACATCCTTCTTCAATCTTGAAATTTTCTCAAAGCTATTTCCATTGTACCATCTGAGACCCTCAGGGTGAGAAGATTCCTGACTGATGAGGAGTCAAGTCCTCGAGCATTTCCAAGCATTGAATCTGCTCTACAATAGACACCATTCTTCATAGTCCACTCTTTTGGCCAGATCAATGTCCTCGAATCTAATCCATTGACAAGTTTCTTGGTTCCAGAGGTGTTTCCACAAACATAAGCTTTGTTCCAATGCTTCCTAGATTTTTGGAAGTACCAAGACTCCACACTTCTGATGCCCTTGATAGGGAACCAGATCGAATCATAATGTCTAATTCCGGCCACCCATTTCCAATCTTCATTGATTCTGATAAATTGTTTCACCTTGTTCCAACTCTTCCATAGAGAACAAACCAAGCTCAAGCCTTTGGGAGTCACCGAAAATGGGGAGATCAATATGGTGAGAAGTTCAAGACCCTTCCACCCTGGGAGATGAAGTATTTCGATGGTGATGATACCAACATGCGCTCTCCTTTTTGAGAGCTCCACAATGATATCCTCGGAGTAGAAAATTGAGCTCCAAGCACCACACACAGTACTCTCTACAGAGGCTATAGAATATGCAAAAAACACAATATACACAGACTTGTTAGGTGTTACAAATGTGGTCGAACTTATGGCTTGTGGTTGACCAAGCCACTGTATGTTTTATTAACGAACATATACTAAGAAGTGTCCAGTGGCCATTTGGCCTTTCACATAACCACTAGTGGTAATAATCTCCCACTAAAAGCCAAGATGACCAAAGTAACTATGGGAGAAAAATAAATAATCATAAAGAATATCTGAGTGTAAGTATACAAACTATAGCTCCCACCTAATGGGCATGTTACACAGTATACAAGTAACTGTGTAAGATAATGAATCAAGTAACCCCCATCAAGTGACAACAATGTCGAAATATATCCTATGGTAGAGCTTTAGTCAAAGCATCTGCAACATATCTCAAGTGTAAAACTTCTTAAGCATAATGCACTTAGTGGCTAAGCAATCTCTAATGAAGTGATACCTCACCTCAATGTGTTTGGTCTTTGCATGATAGACCAGATTGTTAGAGAAAGCAATGGCACTCTGACTATCACTGAGCAAATGAGGTACATGCTGAGGTAAACCTATATCACAAGCAAGACGAGAAAGCCACAATGCTTCCTTACATGCCTCATGTGCTGCAACATACTCTGTTTCTATGGTGGAAACAGCTATACATTCTTGAAGACGAGATCTCCAAGAGATAGCATCTCCAACAAAATGAAAAATGTATTCTGATGTAGACTTATGATTGTCTACACAACCATCATAGTCAAAATCTGTGTCACCAATAATGGATGCTTTCCCTCTACCTAAGCATAGGCACTTGTCCTTAGTGCCACTCAGATATCGCAAAATCATCTTAACTGCTTCCCAATGTTTCTTACCAGGATTAGACATATATCTGCTCACAACTCCCATTGCAAATGCAACGTCTGGTCTCCTAGCTACCATAGCATACATGAGACTACCAATAGCAGACTCATAGGGAATTTTGGTCATGAATTCCTTGCTCAATCTCACATATGTGGGTAAAGGTGTAGTCAATGCCTTTCCACCCTGCATATTGAACATGTGAAGTACTTTGGATATGTACTCAATTTGAGACAAGCATATGCATCTTTTAATCCTATCACGAGTAATGTGCATATGTTTGGCATCCCCAAATCCTTCATATCAAATGTCTAACTCAACTTCTTCTTTAGAATTGACAAGTCATAAGAGGACTTCCCAGCAATCAACATATCATCGACAAGATGACATATGAGCATCTCTTTAAGTAGAGACAATGATCCTCATTGCTTCAAGATTAGCCTTGAGACTTCATAAAGGCATCAAAATTTTGGTACTATTGTCTAGGGGACAGCTTAAGTCCATACAAGCTCTTCTTGAGCTTACAAACTAGAATTTCCTTGCCAAGAACTACATAACCCTCAAGTTGTTCCATATAGATATGATCTATAAAATCTCCATGCAAGAAAGCAGTTTTCACATCCATTTGGACTAGATCTAGGTCCTCCATTGCAACAAATCCAAGCAACATGCATAGGGTAGTCATCTTGACCACAAGAGAGAAGATTTCCTCGAAATCAACACCATGTTGTAGCAGTATCTAATGTGAATTTCAACTTATATACCCATTTCCATAGTAAAGCTTTCTTGCCCTTTGGCAAAGGTACTAAATCCCAAGTAGCATTCTTGTGAATAGAATCCAACTTACTCTTCTCTTCCAAAGCCCCTCTGCACTTTCCTAGTCTAATACTATAAACATTATTTGCCAGGTGCAATCGAATGGTAGACCTCGCCATTTCATCTAGCTCATCCAATCATCTTCATCCATGTCAGTAGGCTTCTTTGAGATTCCATTTACTGGCTTCCATTGCCTCCTTTGAATCATCACATCTTTAATATGATTCTTCCATAGAGCAAAGTTTGTGCCATCAAATTTTTGGATCTCAAAAGGGTCTTTGCCCTACAAGTTATAGCTCCTCCTCAGAACACTGGCACTAAACCCTGATCCACCAGATGTTCCTAAGAACTCTGATGCCATGATGGTAGCCAACTGATTAGAATGATAATGGAGCTAGAAGAGTCCGAACACCACCAAGGCTCAAAGAAGAATGAGAAAGTGTTAGATTTTGGGAGAGAATTAAGAAATCTTCCTAGAAAAATGAATTAATGAAGAGTAATGACCAACTAAAATGATTTTGTGAGAATAAATGTGCTCACACCAAGAAGTGTATCAAGGAATAAATCGACCACTGTGTAGTTGAAAAAACCAAAAAATCTAGAAAACTTTTGTCAAAGTATCCTCTACAAAATGAGCATATGACTACTGTCAAAATCTCATAAAACTACAAGTACTAACATGTTTACTTGCATAATGAATCACTAACTCCATAGCATATAATCAATCACCCAAAAGAAGCCAACTAGGTTTATCGAGCACCTATGAACAACTATCATACATCTCCTATGGCGAGGCTGGGTAAGTCTTCCACCTGCATCATCGAAGAGACCCCAACATATTGGTGTCTTCGAGTTAAGAAGACCTCACCACGACCCTCTTTATCAAACATAAAAGCCTTTATGTAAAAACATAATTGTTATATCAATGACCACATGGACATACATAAGTGGTATCTGCAAAACCGTACATAGTGTGTATGTGCTCAATATATGCATTAAAATGACATTGAAAGGCTGAATGCACAGCCCAAAGACTAGCCAAAAACACCTGCAAGTGTCTGTCAACTCTGTTGTTTAGGTTCAAATACCTGCATAAATTTGCAGTGGTTGCTCCCACCACAACTGAAAAACCTTTTGAGAAACCTGTAGTTTTACTAGTGTGGCTGAAAACATGGCCCAAAAGGTGAATACTTATTTTTTGGAGAAGTACAAAGAACACTCTTCTTGATGTTCTTGAAACTGTGTGAAGAGACCTATGCACGAAAGTACTCCAAAATGGCTCCAAAAATCACCCCAAAAATGCTTCAAAAGTAAGCTTTGAAAGCAAAGAATGAAGCTTTGAAGGACCAAAACATGTTCAAGGTGATGTTAACCTTAGTCTTTCCCCTTCTTCAGACACCACAAGAATGTAGCTTAGTGGCAAGAGATTGCCGCAGTTAAGCGAGCTTTGGTGGAAACAGTACTGGGATGGATGATCTCCCCAGAACTACCGAGAACCTCTATTTTCCTTGATCATTGAGGTCCTCCCTTGTACACAGCCAATGGGGCCAATAGTGAATTCAGTGACTTGGATGACAAGGTATTCCAAGGTCTATGCCTTGCTTACCACCTTGGGGAAAGGCTTGGGTGGGCAGGCGGGTGCTTGCTTCGCTCGCACAAAAGGAACAAAGCTTTTGCATCAAAATGCTCTGATACCAGTGAAGTATTTTGATGGTGATACACCACATTGCATTCTTCTTTTTGAGAGCTCCATGATGATATCCTCAAACTAGTTAACCGAGCTCCAAGCACTACACACGGTACTATGTACAGAGGCTGTAGAATATGTAGAAAACATAGTATACAGGGACCACAAACACAGACTTGTTAGGTGTTACAAATGTGGTCAAACTTACATTCTGTGGCTGACCAGGCCACCATATGTTTTATTAACAAACATATACAAAGAAGTGTCTAGTGGCCATTTGACCTTTCACATGGACACTAACGGTAACAGGAGACCCACAAGCTTAACAACACTCCTGTTTCTAAAAATAATCTTGGCCCAAAAGTCAGCACTATTGCACCATGCTTTAATTTACCATTTTGCCACTAACTTATTGGCCATTCCTTTGATGTCTAGAATGCCTAAACCACCTTGATCCTTTTGGTTAATGCAAGTAGTCCATTTAATTTTGGGGATACCCCTTCGGTTAGGGTCACCCGTCCAAAGGAAGTTCCTACAAATTCTCTCTAGTTTGAAGATCTCTTGGTCATATTTATTCACAGAATGAAAGTACTCCAATGCTTTGATTGTAAAACTACTAACTTGAGTGAGAATTACCTAAAAATATCCACATCTCATAAGTGGGTTGGTTTGGCACTGGCCTCTTGAGGTAGAGGTCCTGTGCTCAACTCTCGGGTTGGACATGTAATGGCTTTGACTAGTTTAAACTAGTTGTAACCAATTATAACTTTGACTAACTCCTGCTTTGTGGGATACAAGGGATCCCATGGGTACTATGCCCATTCACCTGTACTTTCAAAATTAAATCTAGGGGATTAAGCACCTACTAAATCTCAATTAAAAAATTTCAAGAACAAGGATACCAAATAACAGAGCAATGCCTTCTTTCATACCAACTGACAAAATAGGAAAGAGAATAGATAATACATGGCATAAGAGAGTGGTAAGAACATGTAGAGTTCCATGCAGTTAGGGGCTCAAATAATAAAAGTTCATGCTTTTCTGGGATACATCATCTATGAACAACTGAAAGTGTCTTTTGAAATGCAACCGAAACTTAAATTGGTCAATTAGATTTTTAACCAAAAAAACTAAGTTGTTTTGAATGCGTCATTGGTACTAGTAAATACCAAATGAGAACACTATAGAATTTATGTTTTCAAGTTGGTTTGCGAGTACCATGCTCCACATTACATGCACTTGTTCTCAAGCTCCTATCCCCTTGTTGTCTCCCATTTGTGTTCAAAACGAAATAACATGGATATCTATCACGCAAGTTGAAACCACTATGCTTGCTGAGCAAGATTCCTTGCGATTCAACAACTATTGAAATGGGAAAAAAGTACTTAGGACAAGCAATATCAAATAAATAAGAACTGTTTATGGAAATTGTGCTCATTCTCTCATGTTTTTTTTTATAAAAGGAAGTTCCGCAATAGCCTACTCTCCCATACTTTAATTAAAATAAAAGAAAACAATTGTACAGGAGATCACGTCTAGCACCCATGGGACACCCAGAATCCCACAAAGCAGGGGAACAACATACAAAGCTAGAGTGTTTTACAAAGGAGGTTGATAACCCTCTCATCTTCCTCATGTTCTAGACTTTATATTGGTCCATATTCCTCAGCGGAGGATTTGCCACATAAGCATCGACTTTTTTATCTCACTGAGGGATTATTAGAGAGACATGAACTTCAGATCCAATCTTCACTGGTTCTGACAAACTGTTTGACCTTTTTCTAGCTCTTCCACAGAGAGCACACTAGATTCGAGCCTTCAAGTGACATCACGAGCAGGGAGAATGGAAGGGTGAGAAGTCCCAGATCCTTCCAACCCAAGAGTCCCACAAGCGTAAGAGCCCTCTTATTCCTGAAGATAAGCATGGCCCAAGAGGCCTCACTATTGCACCTCGCTTTGATAAGCCATTTAGCTGCCAAATTATTTGCCATGCCTTCAATGTCCAAAATGCCCAGACCCCCATGATCCCTTTGGCTAATACAAGTAGTCCATTTGAATTTGGGGACACCCCTTCTATTGGGGTTGCCCATCCAAAGAAAGTTTCTGTAAATTCTTTCCAATTTGGTAATCTCTTGATCCTTTGGTCTCCAGCAGGAGAGAAAGTAAATAATCGATGAGATAAGAAATGTATTGATTACCATGGCATGCCCCATGAGGTTGATCTACATATCTTTCCAGTAAACCAGCTTGTTATTGAGCTTAGAGAGACCCAGTTCCATCGTTGTTCCATCGAAATGCCAAGCCCCATCGGGATACCTAATATGCAAAAGATTTGTCCCTTGGGGATCATCTGAGAGCCTTGGTCAACAAGAAATCGGGGCGAAAGTCTAATAATGGCTCTGAAAGTGGTGGAATGGTTTATTTTGGATCCGGATGCAACACAAAATGTTTCCAAGCATCCCCAAAAGGTATCAATGTTGGTCATATCATTATGCACAAAGGCATTCATGTCATCTGCAAACAGTCTCATGATCATCTGGCCTTGATTGAGCGGCAGAGAGAGACCTTGAATATGTCCTAAGTCCATATGATGCTTCACAAGGCAGTTGAGCCCCTCCGTGGCAATAGCAAAAAGCAGAGGGGATAAAGGGAATCCTTGTCTGATAGAGTGTTTTAACCCAATAGCCTTCGACAACTGGCCATTGATATTTATCTACATAGATGCATTTCCCAATAGGGTAGAGATCATCTTAGTGAATTTTTTATTGCAACTGAGGTCTTTATGAGATTGGAGAATGAAGTCCCATTCAATCATATCATAAGCTTTGTCAAAACAATCTTAAGGAAGATAACATCTTGAGCAGAATCTTCAACAAAATCTAGACCTTCCCAAATATCAATAATAACTTCTAGGATGGATCTACACTTGATGAAGCCTTTTTGGTCCTCACTTAACCAACTTTGTAAATGGCAAGAAATTATGTTGGCAATTACTTTAGCAAGGATCTTGTACCCTGATTGTAACATCGTAATCGGGTGCCAATTTTCAATCCTGTTTTTGTTTCCTTTTTTATGAATAAGCTTGATGACACCTTTGTTTAGACATTCAGACAGTGCTCTGAAAGACAACACCTCTTGCCACACCAAGCATAGTGGAATGGCCATCACTTGTCTGAAGGTCTTGAAAAACTCATTGGTGAGGCCGTCAGGACCCGGGTTTTTCCATTAGGAAGTGAATCAATAACTTCTAGAATCTCCATATTTAAAATGGGAGCTTCAAGAAGGGTCTTCATATTATGTGGGATTCTTGTTGATTTAACTCTAGAAATGGTTGCCATGCAATCATGCCTGTGGGGAGAAAGAGGCATCGAAACACCCAGAAGTTGGGTAAAGCGGTTGACAATCAGTGCGCTATTTTCTTCTTCCATCTTGAATTCAATCCATTGATGTCCATCAAGAAGGGGATAGCATCCTTAGATTGTTTCCCTTTTAAGAGGCCACACATCTCTTTAGTAGGTTTGTCAGCCTTACTAGCCCACCACTCTTTAAAGTATACTTGTAGATATTTTCTTTGAATTTCTTCCTTGTATCTCAACATGCCCCTGATTTTCCATAGCCTTGTTTGGTATTAAGAGTTGCCTTTGTTCACTTCCTCCTCAAGATACCTCAATCTCTGATAGAGCTTTTCTCTTCACATGCGATAGACATTTTGCTGAGTCTTCTAGGTCATGGCCAGGATGTGACGAGTCTTCATAGCCGCAATCCTCCAACTTTTGGCCGGTGATGAGAGGTTGGTGAAGGCCAAATTCCAAGCCTCAGTAATCTCCTGTTGGACGGAGGGGAAAGAGAAAGACGTCGAGTTATCATGAAACCCTCCTTCTTGAGAGCTCCACGACGATATCCTCAGAGTAGAAAACCAAGATCCTAGGGCCACACATGGTACTCTGCACAAAGGCTGCAGAATACGCAAAAAAACACAATACATAGGGAGCATGAACACAAACTTCTTAGGTGTTACAAATGTGGTCGAACTTATAGTTTGTGACTGACCAGACCATTATATGTTTTATTAAAGAACATATAGAAAGAAGTATCCAGTGGCCATTTGGCCTTTCACATGGACACTAACGGCAACAATCTCCCACGAAAGGCCAATATGGCCAAAGTAACTATGGGAGAAGAATAAATAATGATAAAGAATACCTGAGTGTAAGTATACAAACTATACCTCCCACCTGATGGGCATGTTACATAATAGTATACAAGTGCCAGTGTAATCATTAATCAAGTAACCCCCATCAAGTGACAACAGCGTCGAAAGCTATTCTATGGTAGAGCTTTAGTCAAAGCATATGCAGCATTATCTCAAGTGTGAACGTTCTCAAGAATAATGCGCTCAGTGGCTAAGCAATCTCTAATGAAGTGATACCTCATGTGCTTGGTCTTTGCATGATAGACCGGATTCTTAGCCAAAGCAATTGCACTCTGACTATCACTGAGCAAACGAGGTACATGCTGAGGTAAACCCATATCACAAGCAAGACAAGAAAGCCACAATGCTTCCTTACATGCTTCACTTGCTACAACATACTCTGCTTTTGTGGTGGAAACAGTTGTACATTCTTGAAGACGCGATCTCCAAGAGATCGCACCTTCAACAAAATGAAAAATGTACCCTCATGTAGACTTACGATTGTCTACACAACCAGCACAGTCAGAATCTATGTAACCAATAATGGACGCTTTCCATCTACCTAATCATAGACACTTATCTTTAGTGCCAATCAGATATCTCAAAATCATCTTGACCACTTCCCAATGTTTCTTGCAATGATTAGACATATGTCTGCTCACAACTCCCACTACAAATGCAATGTCTGGTCTTGTAGCTACCATAGCATACATGAGACTACCAACATCAGATTGATAGGGAATTTTGTTCATGAATTCCTTTTCCTCATCTGATTTGGGGCAATCATCCTTGCTCAGTTTCACATATGTGGGTAAAGGTGTACCCAATGCCTTTCCACCCTACATATTGAACCTATTAAGTACTTTGGATATGTACTCACTTTGAGACAATTATATGCATAGTTTACTACTATCACGAGTAATGTGCATGCCAAGATTATGTTTGGAATCCCCAAATCCTTCATATCAAATGTCTAACTCAACTTCTTTTTGGGAATTGACAAGTCATAAGAGGACTTATTAGCAATCAACATATCATCAATAGAAAGTATCAAGCATATCAAGTTGCCATATGAGCATTTCTTTGTGTAGAGACAATGATCCTCATTGCTTTGAGAATATCCTTGAGACTTCATAAAAGCATCAAACATTTGGTACCATTGTCTAGGGGACTGTTTAAGTCCATACAAGATCTTCTTGAGCTTACATACTAGACTTTCCTTGCTAGGAACTAAAAAACCCTCTGCTTGTTCCATATAGATCTCATATGTAAGATCTCCATGCAAGAAAGCAGTTTTCACATCCATTTGGACTAGCTCTAAGTCCTCCATTGCAATGAATCCAAGAAACATGCATAGAGTAGTCATCTTGACCACTAGAGAGAAGATTTCCTCGAAATCAACACCATGTTGTTGCTTAAAACCCTTTGAGACAAGTAATGCTTTATACTTTGGAGAAGCACTATCTGATGTGAATTTCATCTTATATACCCATTTACATGGTAAAGCTTTGTGGCCCTTTGGCAAAGGTACTAAATCCCAAGTATCATTCTTGTGAATAGAACTTCCAACTCGCTCTTCATGGCATGCTCCCACTTGACATGATCCTCTCTTTGCATAGCCTCTTTCTAGTAAGAAGGATCATCGGCATCTATTAACATAACAAAATCTAAACCTAGAACATTAGGGGAAAAAATGAACCCTGCATGGGCCTTTTAGATTAAGGAGTGATTAGGAACTGACCAATGAGAGGAGGGTGCTGGCCACAGTCTACTCCCTTAAACACATAGGCTAGGCATAGGCTTCCCTTGTTCTTGAATGGTCAAACATGGAAAAACCAGGTAGAGTAGTGGGTTTCCTTTTGAAAATGGTTTTGAGAAGCCCAAATTTTATTTTGAACCGTTGGATTAGGATTGTTTTCAAAGGCTCAGATTGTATCCTTCTTGAGGAAGGCGCGATCGCTTTTGCACCCTTGGATTAGACCTTCGATCGGACGGAATCCATAGCAGATAGTCAATTTTGAGTGCCTTTGCATGTGGTCCATTAGATGCTCTCTTCATCGAACGCCTACAGATGATCTCTTGAATCGAAAAGGTGCCATTTTGCATGGACCATATGATGAGGAGAACCATCTGATGACTCCGATTGACTGTGCAAAAGAGATCAGCGCTGAATCCGGTTCAACGTCGGATCTTCTAAGATTTGAGGGCCATAATTCTTGCAGAGCTTGAGCGAAAAAAATTCGGGGGAATCAGCATACTGTCACGCATGTCAGACAACGCAAACTCCCATGCTTGGTACCTTTTGATCTTGGCCATTGAATTGAAGGATCCAAAGGCCCAAAACATTTTCTTTTCAAATTTGAAACTCAAATATCCTATCAATCAATATTTTATTTCACAATACCACTAGTGGTTTTATAAGCCCTCTTAATCCCCTAGATTAAGATTTTAATTCTTGAAAATTAGGAATCCTTACAAGGCCCATGCAGGGTTCACTTTTTCCCCTAATGACATATCTATCAGGTGGATATGAGACATGTGCAGAGCATCTCAATGGTTGCTGAACAGGAACATGTGCACTGATCTGATCAGATATTCTCTTGAACGTCCCTATATGCAACATTTTTATGCATGCTAATCGGAGGAATATTATCCTCAAACACCACTCTTCTCACTTCAACCTCCTTAATGGGTTGTTTATGCATCTTAGACTCATTAAAAATGACATCACTAATTATGATCACTGAACGTGTTTCAGGATCCCATAAGCGATATCTAAATTGTCCTTCTCAACCATATCCAAGAAAAATGCATTTCTTTGACTTATGTTCCAACTTTTATCTATGATTCTTGGGTATATGAACATATGCTTCACACCCAAAAACTTGCAGATGATGATAATATGGTGGCTTCCCTGTCCATAACTCTTGTGCCACTTTCAGACCTTTGGTAGTACTAGGTGAAAGGTTAATCACATGAACTACAGTCAATACTTCTTCTGCCCAAAAGCCTTGTGAGAGGTTTGAATGATGCAACATAGAAATTACTCTATCTTGAATAGTTCTATTCATCCTTTCAGCTACACCATTTTGTACTGGGGTATAAGGAGCTGTAAACTCTCTACGAATCCCTCTAGATTGAGAGAAAAGGTTGAATTCATGTGATGTATAGTCACCCCCATTATATGAACGTAAAGCCTTAAGCTTAGTTCCTTTTTCAGTCTCAACTCAAGCAAGCCATTTTTTGAAAGTAGGGAATACCTCATCCTTCGATTTCATAGGATATACCCAAACTTTTCTAGTAGCATCATTTATGAAAGTGAAAAAGTAAAGAGAACCACCTAAGGAAATAGTGGGGATAGGACCACACACATCTGTATGAACGAGATCTAAAGGTTGACTTGAAGAGTCAATGTGCATTCTATGCACATTTCTGGTTTGCTTTCCATATTGAAAATGCTCACAAAATGAAAAATCCGAGAAAGATGACACACGTAAGTAGCTTTCCATTCCACTATGAGATATATGGCCTAAATGACCATGCCAAATATGAGCCATAGGTTGTTCAGTAACAGCTAACAAGTGTTCTTTTTGTGATACAAATAAAGGATAAAGTGAGCCAACTTTGCTTCCTTTTGCAATAACCATATTGCCCTTTGATATATGAAAGGATTGAGCATAGAAGACCACCTTGTAACCAAGGTCATCAAGTTGAGCATCTGACATCAAACTATATGATAACTGAGGTACATGATGTACATGATGTACATTATGTATAGTAAATTTTGAACCATCAATGAACTACACAACCACATCTCCAATCCCCACAACATCACACAGGTAAGAGCCATCAAGCCTCACACTACCAAGAGACTTAGCTCCATAATTAGAGAATCATTCTCTGTGTGATGTCACATGGAAAGAAGCACCAAAATCTAGCAGCCACATGTGGGAAAGAGAATCAACCATAAGAGCCTCAGTTGGCATAGTACAATCAAGTGTCAACACATCAGCATCATAAGAAATAGCATTAATTTCTTCAATCTTCACACTCAAAGTAGATGGTGCAGCTAACTGTTTAACATGCCCATCAACATTCTGTCCTTTACCTTTAGCATTCTTCAATGCATAATAGTCTTCCTTCATGTGTCCTTTCTTATGACAATAATGGCATTCGATATCCCTCTTCCTTGATTTACTTCTACTCTTATTCTGTTGACCATTCTTTCCCTTGTTTTTGCTCCTACAACATTGTTAATTCTTTCCTTGGTAAGAATCACAAACCTTATATGCATCTCCACTCTTAGTGCCAACCATAGATTTTCTACGTATCTCCTCACTCAAGAGTGCTCCACATATGTCATCATAGACACGTTTACCACCAGGTGCACTATTGCTAATAGCTATGTAAAATGTATCCCATGATGATGGCAAGGTTCATAAGAGCAATACTACTTTCATTTCATTATCCATATCCATTTTCTGAGCCTGTAACTGGGAGAATATAGCATCAAAATCATTTAGATGAGCAGCAACACTATCTCTGTCCTTCATGCAAAGGTCATATAATTTTCTCATCAGATACACTTTATTTTATGTCGTCTCTTTCATATGTATTGCATAACTTCTTCCAAAGCTGCTCTACACTTTCATAGTCTAATATTGTAAAGTAAACATTATCTACTAGGTGAAAGTGAATGGTAGACCTGGCCATTTCATCTAACTCATCCCAATTATCTTCATCCATGTCAACAGGCTTCTTTGAAATTCCATTTACTACCTTCCATTGCCTCCTTTGAATCAGCACATCTTTAATATGATCCTTCCATAGAGCAAAGTTTGTGCCATCAAATTTTGGGATCTCAAAATGGTCTTTGCCTTGCAAGTTATAGCTCCTCCTCGGAACACTGACACTAGACCCTGATCCACCAGATGTGCTCGAGACCTATGATGCCATGATGGTAGAGAACTGATTAGAATGATAATGGAGCTAGAAGAGTCCTAGCACCAATGAATAAGTGTATCAAGGAGTAAATCGACCACTGTATAGTTGACAAAACCAAAAATATGGAAAAATTTTGCCAGAGTATCCTCTGCAAAATGACTAGTGTCGAAATATCATAAAACTGCAAGTACTAACATGTTTACCTGCATAATGAATCACTAACTCCACTGCATATAATCAGTTACCCAATAGAAGCCAACTAGGCTTATCAAGCACCTATGAACAACTATCATATATCTCCTATGGCAAGGCTGGGTAAGTCTTCCACCTGCATCACCAAAAAGACCGTAACATTTGGGTGTCTCCTAGTTAAGAAAACCTCACCATGACCCTCTTTATCAAACATAAAAGGCTTTATGCAAAAAACATAACCACTATATCAATGACCACATGGACGTACATAAGCGGTATCCAAAAAAGCATATGTGGTGTGTATGTGCTCAATATATGCAATAAAATGATACCAAAGGGTTGAATGCATAGCCCAAAAACTAACCAACAACATAAATTTGTAGTGGCTGCTCCCACCAAAATTGGAAAATTTTGAGAAACATGTAGTTTTATGAGTGTGGATGAAAACCCAGCCCCAAAGGTTGATATTTATTGTCGAAGAAGTACAAAGAACACTCTTCTTGATGTTCTTGGACCTGTTGTTGACAGCATATGGGAAGAAGCAAGTACGAACACACATGCAGATCTAGCACTAAGGCAACCCTTCATTTTTTTTAAAACCCCTACATCATTTTTAAGTGATTCTCATCACTAAAAAACCTTGTAAATATCATTTCACCTTTTTTTAGCTCCATTTTGTACAAGCCGAGGAGTCCTCGAGCTTGGGGAGCCTTAGAAGTAGTTTCCTGCCAATTTTCATAATTTTTACATCTCGTTTGAGCCCTCAAATAAGCCCTGGAACCTAATTTTTAACTAGGCCGGACACTAGGTCTGGACAGGGCCAAGGCTAGTCAAAAACTATAAATAGAGCTAGAGAGCTCATTTTTGGGGTGGCTTCTTGTAGTTTGAGCTTGTATGAGAACTTTCTTGCAATAGAAGTGATTCCATTGTCTTACTCTCTTTGTTCTTGCCGTGTGTGCGCGTGTGTGTGTATGTGTGTGCATGTTAGTGTGCTTCTCACTCACGCACTTGTGCTTCCACTTGCTCGTGGTCTTCATACCATCCTCACGTCTTCCCGGATTGACATTAAAGGAGGTGCTACTCATCACTGAGCTACACCAAATTTTGGCGCCGTTGTCGGGGATCGAGCTTTGAGGACGAGCGTGTGATGGTAAGACGTAGAGAGGACGCGTTGGAATGGTAAGTAGTAGGTAAATTTCTGATTTTTCTCCATCTCCATCTTCATCTCCATCTCCATCTTCATCACATATTCCCTCTTCCCTATCATTCCCTCATTTGTTGTGTGCGAGTTTGAGAGAGAGCGAGTGTGTGTGCTTGTCTTTGTGTGTTTTTTTGCATGTTTCTTGCAGGTGGCAGCTCCATCATCATCTCCAGCAAGCTCAGCAGGTACAGAATTTGTCTGCACAGTCCCCGAGGCGTTGAGCTCGAGCTATCACGACACTCCGAAAATTTCACCCAATCAGGATTCTGAGTGCACCACGACACTGTGCAGGCCTAGAGCTCCCAGGATCACTAGACAGAACAGAAAAATTCACCATATCCCGAGCTATCGCGACACCTCCCGACCTATCGCGACACTTCACGAGCTATCGCGACACTTCGACCTATCGCGACACCTCACGAGCTATCGCGACACCTCACGACCTATCGCGACACTTCACGAGCTATCGCGACACTTCGACCTATCGCGACACCTCACGAGCTATCGCGACACCTCACGACCTATCGCGACACTTCACGAGCTATCGCGACACCCCGAACTATCGTGACACCTCCCACCTATCGCAACACCTCGACCCGACCTATCGTGACACCTCCCACCTATCGCGACACTTCACGAGCTATCGCGACACCCCGACCTATCGCGACACCTCACGACCTATCGCGACACTTCACGAGCTATCGCGACACTTCGACCTATCGCGACACCTCACGAGCTATCGCGACACCCCGATCTATCGCGACACTTCCCACCTATCGCGACACCTCCCACCTATCGCGACACTTCACGAGCTATCGCGACACCCCGACCTATCGTGACACTTCCCACCTATCGCGACACCTCGACCCGACCTATCGCGATACACGGCCTTTAACGCATGAAAATTTAGGGTTAATTTTTTGAGTGATTGGAAGGGTAGTTGAGCTTAATTTTAGGCACCTTGGTATAACTATAGAACCTTGGAAGTGGGCAAAAGGCCTAGAAACCAGAGAGAGATCTCCTGAACCCTGAGTGCCTGTTTTGACCCTTTAGTGCCTGAATGGTCATAACTTGACCATACGAACTCCGATTGATGAGATTTTGGTCTTGTTGGAAAGCTCGTTGAGAATCCTACGTGGACCTCGACTGGTTTTTGTAAGAATCATACGCGGAGTTTTAGAACATGCATTTTTAAGTTGACCTTTAGGTGGAACTAAGTGGTCCTCAGATTCAGGGGGTACAGTGAGTTACTCCAAGGGGACTGAAAATATTGATGTGTGTTTTCCAATTACTTGTGGTAATAGAGCTATACTAACGGGTGAGCTTTTGCAGGAACTTTGTGTGCGCTCAAGGCAATCCAAAGCAAGCTAGCAAGGGTGAGTACCAAGCTTGGGAGAAGGCTTCCTGGGCTTGTGTAGTAGTCTGGTCAACCGGCTAATTGAGGTTGGAAGATCTCTCAACCCTCCTTTGTCAATTCCTAGCCTAGGCTAAGTACGACTTAGGTGTGGTAATTAATTAGGGCAACGTTAGGCACGAATCAAGTTCAAGAGTATTAATCAACCAAGTGCAAGAAGTAAATAGGTCTTAAGTGCGAAAACCCTAAGGGACAAAAGGTAAACGGGAATCCATCACTTATCAAGTGCGGAAATTCACTTAAGTACTCCTGACGACGCAATTTCAGACAAGACCATAAACATAATATTCAACTAAAAAGAACAAAGTGATTGGTGCAAAATTAACTTGCAACGAGAGTGTGCTTGAGTCCAAGGGGGTAGATAAATCAGGCATATGAACCTTAGATCAGGCAGACACTTAGGCCGGGACAGACAAAGCCTCAGATCTTCTGAAGCTAGTGTCAACCACACTGCCAAGTCTTGGGCCCAGCAGTTGAGTGATTACCCATACATTCCCAGATCAGAAACAAGTGATTCTGAGATGTCCTATCACATGGAGAGACCAATAGGTAGTTCAGGGTTGGCTTATCTAGAAAAGCCAGAGGGACCTTACAAGACTCAATTGGAATATATGAGGACGAATCGTCTAGGTGCTCGCATCTACGAAGACGGACTGAGAAGATCGGTGGTCCAGATTAAGAACCCCGATCAACCCCATGGATTAGACCACCCGGTAGTCAAGTTTGAGAATGGAGCATACCTAGATAAAGAGGGGACTATATATGTAGTCACCACTCTTCCTGATAGAACCGATGAGTTTGGAAATGTGACTGCGGAGACCG
This sequence comes from Ceratopteris richardii, assembly GCA_020310875.1. NCBI lineage: Eukaryota > Viridiplantae > Streptophyta > Polypodiopsida > Polypodiales > Pteridaceae > Ceratopteris > Ceratopteris richardii. Next base: position 101,885,405 of record CM035421.1, on the reverse strand, counting down.
ACATGGGTGATATAGAGCAAGGGAACCTAGAGAGAGAGCCAAGAACCCCCCGTGGTAAATCTGTCTTGACCAGAATCATGACTCCAGAGTGTATTCCACAGGATAATAAAAGCATAGATCTGCTTTTAAACCGAGAAACTGATGAGGCTTTTTGGAGATATAAATCTTCTCAACCTCAGGAAGTGGGTGCCCTCACAATCTATGAGTTTAAAGACCCTGATAGCCCAGGCCAAGTAACCTACCTAGACAATGCATCAGAGAGAATCTTCGTGGTCAATGAGCATGGCAGACACGCTTACACATGGAAGGGTGAATTTGTTTTTCCCCAACCAAGGTCTAATGTGTCCTTTGGTCACCAAGGAGCTGGGACCTCCCAAGCTCATGGGGCTCAAAGAGATAGAAGTAGAGACAAACCTGAGGTAAGCTTTGCCAACTCCCTGGGAAGAGAAAGGACGGGAACAGAAAGGAATAGAGTGGAACCTGAGAGACATAGAACCCCATGGAATCAAAGGAATACTGACGATTTTCCTTTGCCAAGGCCGAGAGAACACACTAGGACCCTGCGACCAACTCAACTGGTGAAGTCCATGAAGAATTACTTCGATGGCACGGGAGACCCTTATGACCACGTGGCAGAATTTCGGCAAGTATTGAAAGCTGAACAGGTAGAGGACCTATTCACACAATATAATGCTTTCGGTCTAACCCTTAGGAACACTGCCCTTACGTGGTTTCAACCACTAAATGAGAGACATTTCAGAAACATAGACCAGCTCTTAGAGGCATTTATTGTTGAGTTTTCTAAGAGTGGAATCAGGCATAACACCTCCTCACTAATTCATAGCTTCAAACAAACACCTCAAGAGACGGTCAGACTAGCTTGAAGAAGATTTAGACAGTACCTGGAGAGATGCCCGATGCCGGAGTTACCCACACCAGCCAAACAAGTGGCCTTGTTCCTAGATGGATTGTTGAGCACTAAGCTCAGGTCATATGTGTACCTGAAGGACCCCAGAACGATAGAAGAGTGCGTGCGCATGTGCATAGACATTGAGGACAATCTAGGTGAGGAATTAGAACTATCAAAAATCTATAAGGATTCTGATAGCTCTAGTAACATGACATCTGGTCAATCCACATCCATCGAGGAACTTGCAGAGAAGGTAGCCCGAAAACTAGGTGTCTCTAGCAAGCAAATTCCGAGATTTGCCCCAGTTAAGCGGTGTTACAATTGTGGCGGTGAACATATGGCAAGTGTATGCCCCATTATGGCCCAACCCCAGGCGAACCTTAGTAGCCAGTACTGCACCATAGAGCGCAGGTACACCAACCACACTGCACAAGACTGCCCATACAACAAACAAACTGTTAGGCAAAATTATCCTCAGCCATATCCACAACATGGTAGATACCAGAATCAGTACCCATCACAACAATACAACAGACCACAGCAAACTTATCAGCCACCTTATCAAGGGCAGCAGAGACCTCAACCAGTCCTAGTGCAGCAACCCCCTGCTCCAACCAATGTGATCCCAGTGAAATATGCATTTACTGAAGAAAATCCGAATAGAGCCATAGTCCCAGTCACCCCATTGCTATCAGACAGTGATCCAAGTGACCATAGTTTTGACTCCACACATATTGATAGCCCACAGGCTTACTACATGCAGTCACCCGAGCATAATGAGTCATACTATTATGAGGACCCAAGTGAAAATAGTGGGGAACCTGAGTATTCTAATGTCATGTACACAAACCCCAACTCTAGACCTCAACCTAGGCAGGTACGACCCCCATTTCCTAGAGGACCATGTTTCAGATGTCAGGGAGATCACCTTGTACGTGATTGTCCACTACCTGTCCCTACACAACCTCAACCAGTAACCATTCAGGGTTTCTGTCAAGACTGCGGGAAAGAACATCTCCTACGAGATTGCCCAAAGAACCCTAATAACATGCCTAAAATCACTCCTATCAATGTCGTTGGGTTAGTTGTAGACTCCACAGGGAGTGTGACTTCCACTGCACCTGTGCAGGTGATCACAAGAGCCCAGGCACTACAACAAAACCAAGGTGTTGGTCCGGAAAAGAGCCCCGAGGTGAGTGAAACAGAGAGCATAACCAAAAAGAGGACTAGAGCCTGGAAGGATAGTCGTGAAAGAATGAAGAGGCAATGGGCAAAAAAGATAAACGAACTTGAAGAAAGCTTGAGAGAAACCAAGGCAAAAATCATAGAGATTACATCTCAACCGCACTCTCACACACTTCCACCACTACCATCCCCATCACCCTCCATTCCTCCACCCTCTAATACACCCCACGTAACCCACCCACCACCCCGAGTAGGATCAGTATTAGCTGACCCCACTCCTGAAGGCTTGGACATGATGTTCAAGGCCTACCAGGCTCGACTTCAAGAAGGGCCAACAGCTGCAAACCTAGACAAGAGTTACCCTAGAGCAGATTTAGAGATTGAACGGATGAAAATGTGCATGAAAATGGTAGAACAAGCTCAAGCTATACTTGAGACTAGTCAAAAGTTCAATCAGACAAACTCTGTCAAGCCGGATTTGCATTTCCAAGGCTTACTAGAAAGATTAGAGCAGTTGGTAAACAAATCACAAGTTTCTTTACCTCCACAGGCTCAACCAGTTGTTGAAAGAGGAAGCTCACCACCAATGGGAGCTTATGTTCCTAATTCCATGGATGCTGGAATACCTCCTTCAATTCAGCAGTACTCCCAAGAGTTCTTACGGGAAATACAAGAAGAGAAATGGGCCAAGGAGAAGGGTGATTCCGCTCCTATTCCTGAGATTGATGATCTTCATGATCAATTTCCCCAAGACATTCCGTCTATCTATGGAGATCCAACAGAGCAACAAGAGGATGAGAGATTAGATTTTGAATCTAATTCTTTACAAGAGTTGCCTCATTTCACAGGCCCATGGGAATCTGAATCTCTCCAGATCAGAGCCCCCACAATATTGGTGAGAAATGAAGACTCAGTGATTCCCAGGAACACTGATGTTCTGAAGAACACTAAGGTTCAGTGTCATCTCACTGTAGAGGAGCTCCTCAAGGCAAAACCGGAACTCTGGAATCATGTGAAGGATCAGGTTCCAGAACTTGAATCCAATACACCAAAAGTAGGCTCTAAGCAAAAAGTACCAGAGATACCTCTCGACAAGATAGGAGACATGAGCGAAGGTGAAGAAGGTAACACTTATCTTCCGATCACCTATCAAGGTTACACAACCAAAGCAATTGTGGATTCGGGTGCTGGTGTTGCTATTGCGACCACCTCCTTGTGGAAGCGATGGGGCAAACCCACCTTAAGACCAACGAGAATGAAACTTCAAATGGCAGATGGTCATTTTGAAAGACCTCTCGGATTGCTTGAAGGGATAACTCTAACCACTTGTGGTGTAGAGTTTGAACATACGTTTGCTATATGTGACTTTGAGAAGAATAATGTTTACGAGATGATCCTAGGAAGACCTTTCCTACGACAATTGCAAATAGTACAGGATTGGGGAACCAACTCCTTGTACTTACAGCACTTAGGGGTCACCACCAAGGTCAATCTGAAGGATTACACCTTCAGAGATGTACCACCCCTACAGTGGAATCCTATCCACAAAGCGAAAGAAGATTCTATCTCCGTGCATTCTGGAAGTTCACCTGAACCATCCTGGCTGCATGAAGATACTCACTTGTGGATGTGCAAGGTCGCTGAGGAAGAGGAAAAGCGCCTAAAAGCGAGAGAAGAAGGAACTCCCCCAGGAGATAGACCAATAAAAGACCCAGCCTATACACCAATGATATTTCCAGATGAGGAATTTGAGCCTCATGGTTGGGCAGAAATCTTAGCTACCATGGACATTGCAGTCAATGAGGAACAATGGACACCCCATTGTGATGAGGAGGGATATGATATTTCAGTGTTCATGTGTCAGCCCTTGTTGGAAGAGTGTGATCCTAGTGAGTTCATAGAAGAAGAAGAGAAGGACGATGATCTAGAATCCATTGTGATGGATACATACTTTGACTCAGAGGAACACTACTTAGAAGACATAGGAGTGTTAACCCAAAAAGAAGAAGAACCCCTTGCGAGTATTAAAACGATAAATTCAAAGAAAGGAAGTGAAGGAGGTCAAAAGAAAAAGAAAAGAAAAGCAGTGAAACAAGAAGAGGAAGAATCATTGTTTGAAGTACCAGAAAATTTCAAGAAATATGAAGTGGAAGATCGAAAAATTTTGGTACGAATGCCTAAGAGAGAGGCCATTATAGGAGAAGCATATGACAATAAAGAAAAGACCAAAAAAATTGTAGTGACCATTGAAGGGAACGAAGAGCGATGTACGTACATAGGAGATGACCTAAGTGCAAAAGAAGAATTAGAGCTTGTAGCTCTATTAAGGGAATATAGGGATGTGTTCGCATGGCACTATAGAGACTTGAAAGGAGTAGATCTAGAGATTTGCTCTCATACGATTCCGATGACCGTTGATGCCAAGCCCACCAAACAAAAGCCCTACACATATAATGACAATTATGCAGCCAAAATAAAAGAGGAAATTGACAGGCTGATTGAAGCTGGATTCATCTATGAGATTGAGCACACTGAATGGGTGTCCCCCATTGTAGTGGTGCCCAAGAAGAATGGGAAATTGCGAGTGTGCATTAACCTTAAAAAAGTTAATGCCGCTACGATCAGAGATAGTTATCCACTTCCAATCACCGAACATCTTTTGGAGTGTGTGGCAGGCAAGGAAGTTTATAGCTTCCTTGATGGATTTTCAGGTTACAACCAAGTAGCCATTGCCCCCGAAGATCAACACAAAACGGCCTTTGCCACAGAATGGGGAATCTTTGCATTTCGTGTGATGCCATTTGGGCTCACCAATGCACCTGCAACATTCCAAAGACTCATGTGTCATGTCTTCAAAGAGTTCTTGCGAAAGAGCTTAGAAGTATATGTGGATGATTTGTGCGCTCATTCCCAAGAGAGAAGTTACCACATCCCTGAGCTCAGGCAAATCTTCAACAAGTGTAGAGATTATCGAGTGTGTCTGAATCCAGAGAAGTGTGTGTTTATGGTACGACAAGGTAAGATCTTAGGTCACATTGTTTCTAAGAATGGAATATCAACAGATGAAGACAAGGTAAGAGCAATAGCAGAATTGCCCAGACCAAGGAATGTTAAAGAGGTACAAGCCTTTATGGGCCATTGTGGATATTACCGTAGGTTTATCCACATGTATGCCATCATAGCTAAACCTCTTTATGGGTTGTTAACAAATTTTGAGTGGAGTGAGGAATGCGAGACTTCCTTCAACGAACTGAAGAGACGTTTGTGCACCGCACCAATATTGACTACTCCGGATTGGAGCAAACCCTTTCATGTCCATGTAGATGCCTCAAATCATGCGATAGGATGTGTGCTAGCGCAACCCACAGGTGAAGGAAATCTAGATTTGCCCATAGCATATGCTAGTAGGCAATTAAACGCAGCTGAACGAAATTATACCACAACGGAGAGGGAAGGCCTAGGTATGGTGTATGCTGTGAAGAAGTTTAGACACTATCTATTGGCCAATAAGTTCAAGTTTTTCACTGATCATCAAGCTTTACTATATTTGGTCAATAAACCTTGCAATACAGGCCGCTTAGTAAGATGGTTCCTCTTACTAATGGAATACGACTTTGAAGTTGTTGTCAGGAAAGGTAGAACCCATCTTAGGGCAGACCATCTTTCTCGCATCACTTCAGGAGAGCCACCGCAAGGAGTGTCTGATGAATTGCCCGATGCTTATCTGTTCAATTTAGAAGTTGTTCCTAAATGGGCAAATAAGTTGGTACCAGTCCTAACCTTCGGGCCTGCAAATAAAAATGTTAAAACAAGCAAAGAGGAAATTGTAAAATCGCTAAAGTATCAAATATTGGCCGGAAGTATGTACAAGCAAGATACCGAGGGCGTATTAGCTTGTTGTGTCGAGGATGATGAACATGCTAGTTGGTTGCAACAAGCCCATGAGGGACTGCTAGGAAATCACTACCCTAAACGTTAGGGGTATATTGGCCTAGCATGGACAAAGAAATACAAGAGTGGATCCACAATTGTCCAGTGTGCCAGAAGAGACCCCCAGTGGAGCATGCCACTCTTTATCATGTGTCATTAATCCCAGATTGGAGTGCTCCATTGGTTGAGTTCATGAGATCGGGAACATTGCCCAATCAGGCTAGTCTTGCAAGAAAACGGAGCATGGAGCAAGAGGCTCAAGTCTATGCCTTAGTAGGAGACAACCTATATCAAAGAGGCAAGGATGGTTACCTAAGACTGTGCGTTCATGAATCAGACTACTTGAAAGTCTTAGAAACGGCACACAGCGGTGGTGCAGGTGGACACTTTGGGCCTGACAGAGTATTAAGACCATTCTATTCTCGGGACTTTGGTGGCCCACTCTTCATATGGATGCACATACTTATGTGAAGAGTTGCGACACATGCCAACGTGCCCAATATCCGATAAGAAAAGATGAAATGCCCTTAAGGCCAATGATGGGAGGACGTGCATTTTCAAAGTGGGGTATAGACTTTGTAGGTCCCATCAACCCCCCAGCTAGAAACTCCCATGCAGAATACATTATTGTAGCCACAGATTACCTTACAAAGTGGGTGGAAGTAAAAGCCACGACGAAGAATGATGCTCAAACGACGGCTAAGTTCTTATTCGAAAATGTGTTCACTAGATATGGGTTACCAATAGAGTTGGTTAGTGATAGAGGTACGCACTTCTTGAATGAGGTCATTGAAAATCTCCTTCAAGAATTCATGGTGATACATAAGAAGTCTGCACCCTATCACCCACAAGCTAACGGACAAGCCGAGAGCACGAATAAGATCCTATGTAACGTATTGACGAAACTTGTAAATAATAAACGCTCGGATTGGGACAAACAACTTCATCATGCTGTTTGGGCATACCGAGTTGCTTACAAAACAGTACTCAATGCCACCCCATTTCAGATGGTCTTCGGACAAAATGCGGTGCTACCATTAGATTTCCTAATTCCAGCTTTAAGAGTAGCACAAGAGCATGAGTGGAATGGACACGAGTTGTCCTCTAGGATCTTTGATCTAGAATGTTTAGGTGAGACGAGGCTACGAGCAGCAGCAGGCATCTATGCTGCAAAGAAACGGCAAAAGGCATACTTTGATGCCCATGTAAAGGATAAGGGCTTGAAAGCAGGAGATCTAGTTTTAATCTACACATTGAAACAACACGCAAGAAAGCTAGAAAAGAGAGGCTACGGACCTATGATCATTAATAGGATCTCCACGAGTGGAGCAGTACAACTAGCCACTTTAGAGGGGGATGTCCTCCCAAACTATATTAGCGGGTGCAGAGTCAAGCTGTATCAGGAACCCCTCACGGAGGAAATGCTAAGTCGACTCAATACTGCTAAACAACGTAAAGAGGAGGAAAAACGAATTCGAGAAGAAGCACAAGCAGAGGCCTTAGAGCGTATCAGACGAATGAAGTTGAGGAGACAAGGGAGGGATCAGCCTGTGACTGACACTCAAGAGTCTCCAGGCTATCACATGGCCATGTGTGAGGCTTCAGGTGAACGTACCCATAAGATAGTGGACCGACGACCTTTTGTGACCCTAGAAATAGGACAAAGAGACAGCACAACAAACATGAGGGCTTTAATTGATTCAGGAGCAGCCACAAGTGCAGTTCGGCTTTCTTATTGCCAGCAGCTGCAATTGGAGGTAAATCCCCTAGAAGCATATCTGATAGGATTAGGAGGTGTTGAAACCCCTTGTATGGGAGAGGTGGATCTTCCCCTCTACATACAAGAGGTCCTCATGCCAGCAAAAGTGCTAGTGTGTGAAGACGAGGATCTGACCGAACCTCTTGTCTTAGGCCAAGACTGGATCTATGATCACGCAGTCAACCTCAACCTAAGAAGTGGACTTCTTCAGGCTTGGGTAGGCCAAAGCCGTCTCACGATTGAATTAGAAAATCAAGCACTCAAACCAATAGAACAGGCACCAACTCCTGGTCCCTCCAGGAATCCACATGAAGATAACAATGTTGTGCTTGTCCAAACTTCTATGGTGCAGAGGAATGTCAATCTTACTGAAGGTTCAGGAGCCAAGAAGGAGTTCCTAACTGATCCAAAGAAGATTCTAAACGAGCAGACCGAACATCACTCTACACGAAGGAGGCCGCTGATCAAGAGGCAGGAGCGCCAACCCGTGCAACATAGAGCACCTCGGGGCGCAAAGCTGATCTGGATACGCAAGGATGGGAAACCCACAACTCTAATAGCAGACTCTCAAGAAGACAAGAAACGAGCCTCACCGTCAAGGAACGAAGTTAAGAAGCCCCCTAGGATAACCCCTAGGCATACCATTTCTATTTGGGTCCCTAAGCGGTCAATGAAGGCTACCCCTAATGCTAGACAGATATGGGTGCCCAAGGCCTGCTTACAAGCCCAAATTACTTCACCTTCAGGCACTAGGATGGAGCAACTTTCACAAGCACTCTTGGCCAACAACTCAGAAAATGACAAGATACCTACACCTCTCACTGTCCCCACTCCCATCAACCCTAGGAATGTCTGGAAATGGGTACCCAAAAGGTCCCAAATACATCACACTCTCATACAGAAATCTTCACCTGTCCTTAGCTCTAAGAGCTACGACTCCTCTATCAAAGTGTGGAGAATTAAACTGTGTACTAAACCCCCTGACCCTATTCTGTAAATCCGTCCACACTAACACAGGAGCATTCCGAACCCATTGCATAACCAAAGTATGCATCTAGGATGACACTGACCTTTAATCACCACTCACACCTATCACAAACACTTCACCACTAACCACTGACTTCCGGGATTGTCATGTTAGTATTGTGAAGGGAACACCATTACATCTTGTTTCCTATGCAACACTAATGTGCCTTTCGTCTTCCAGCAGATAAGCAACCTACTCTCATGGCAACCGCGGAAGGCACAAGCTCTCAGGCAGGATCTGGTGCTCCAATCAATTGGGATGCCATGCCGGTGGAGGCCCCACCAACAGCCCGGCCTGAGGAGTTCGTGAATGTGCGGAGGATTCCTATTCCAGACCCACCAAATGGCCTAACCGAAAGAGTAAAGGGGCATTCTCACTGGTTCAATGAGATGCCAGGAGATTTGGGAGACGCGGATCACATCTGGGAATCCAAGATGGAATGTGGAGGAGTGTGGTGGACCTTCCAATTCTTCTCACGAGAATTCGAAGCATTGCAAAATGCAGCTCCACTTCAAGATATTTGGCAAAAAGCAGGATTACAAACTTATTTCAGTGCAGCTCTGCCTAAACCAGACTTCCTCAGGTGCTACTACTTAATTGCTACGCTGAAGCCGACAGGGGATAAGGAGCATTCCGGCACATTCTGGGTGCCCTCCTTGTCCAATCTGGAGGAAATGAGGAAGTTCGAATTGAATGTGACTTTAATCAGGGAAGCACTTCAGATGTATGGCACGCATGTACCTTCTGACCGCGACCCCTTGATACCAGAGTCGATGAAAAGCAATAGAATCAAGAAACTAAAAGAAATGTGCGCCCTCACCCCCAACATCGCCATACCTCTACGCATGTGCCTCCAGCACTTCGCATTTCCCGCTCAGGACCGTTTCACGCAGCCTCACAAGAAGATATGGTACGGGCTATATTTAGCAGAGACCGGAAGCTTGCCCATTAAGATGCCGGTATGGATCTTAGATCAAGTGTATGAGGCAGGCAAGCGAGGAGTGAGGAAGCCCACTTTACATGGTTGTTGTGCGCTGACAAGAATCATCTACAGATGTCTTGCATATGATGTGCCAGTTGCCCGAGCCCTAAAGTATGCACACCTGGAGCTGTTCAAAGGGCGGAAGTCAGGGAGTCAGCCTGCAAAACGAATGCGTGGATCGCTCTCCCAGGTAACGATTCCTCAAGAAGCCACGACTGAAGCTTCTCCCCGACCAGAAGCTCAAGTCACACCTTTCACGATCCATCTTCAAGGAGTTCAAGCTAGAGAGGTGGTACAACCCGTTCCATCCGCCCCTCCACTACCTACCGATGCAGAGTTTGCATCCATGGCCACCTTCACAGAAGATCCAAATTTCGATTTTGAAAGATTCCTGCAGACGGTCCCCCTATCCGACAGTGAAGATTCCCTTGACAATGTGGGTCCGAGTGCATCCGCCCAAAGAGAACAGCCACAGGGCGAGACGAGCAGAGTACATGGGGAAGAAGTGGCACTACATCCTCATGACCCAAACACACAAGTGCAGGAAGGCGCACACCGAAATGACCCGGAAGACAGTGAAGAGGAGGTCCCTGCCTACACAGCACAACTCAGACGGCTATACAAGACAATTAAGCAGGTACAGAGAAGACATAAGATGACAGAAGAGGCGAATAGAGCTCTAGTGAACCAGATGCTTCAAGCCGAGAATGTTGACTCCAACTTTGTGGAATCATTGAATGTATTGGCAGAGACATGTGGGATCGGGGAGGCATTGAGGACAATGGTCTATCAGGAAAACCCTGTCTATGATCAACGAAGGATTGATACACGACCACGACGCGGGAAAATGATTCAAATGGAAACCTCTACCACCTTGCCTACTATAATTTCAGAAGATGTTCACATGACAAGCCCGAGTCCCACCGACGAACATGAGGTAATTACACACGTACCATCTCCACAGCCACCTTCCATCCACCCTTCAGAACCCCTCTCCACTATTCCTCCTGAACAACCGATATCTACCCATCACGAAACCATTGTACACACCTCCGTTTTTACATCCTTCCCTTTACCCACGTCTCACACTTCCACCCAAATTTTTGAACCTCACACCGGTCATCCGGCCACCGATCAAACCATAATAGGTCACCCTTCCTATCTCCCCGCCCTTGGACAACCACTTGCCAATAGCCAGACCTCATCCCATCCTTTTCCATTCACCCACACCCAAACCCTATCCACCACTCCCCTAGCAACTGCCTCACACTCAGCCCAAGTCACACAACCATCATTCTGGACAAACCTTGTAAATATACTCCAACAGGTGGATAATTATAATAAAAAGTCCCTTTCCCAACCCCACTCCCCCACATTCACTGCTACCACTATCACACCACCCACCATTCCTGTATTCACAGTGCACGAATCACACACTCTCACGTCCGATCCCATGGACATCTCACCATCCACAGGATCAGCCACCACCACTGCTATTCCAACATCACCACGTATCATTTCACTCACGTCGCCATTTCCAAGCACTGTAGGCACAACATCCACTTTTCCCTTTCCCATCCCCCGACCCCTTGCATCTTCCACCTTTACCCCTGCACCCACTTCATTTAGTCATGCACTCAACACCATGCTCGAAGCTGCCGCCCAACTTAAACAGGAATACAGGTTACTAGAAGAAAACAATAAAGAACTCTGTACTTTGTCAGCCCATCTCCAGGCACGAGTCACGGCCCTGGAGTTATCTAATACAGAACTACAGCAGGAGGTGACTACCCTTCAACAACATCAGGTGGAGCTCGAATCCACACATGCAGAGAAGAGTAGGGTAACTGAAGAACAACTTAGAGATCAACTAGCCCGTAACGCTAGACTACAACGAAACATGGCTCTACTCTGACGCCATTTAGCGGCTGCTCAAGAAGAAAATAAAAGACTACAACAACAAAATCAAGACAACCTCGAAGCAGCTATGGAAAATACTCCAGGGGCACCCATTGACCCGGCTAAGTTCCAAGCCATCCCCTCGGAGAATATACAACAAATATTAGAGACCTATGCCACTCTCCTGGAGGCTCATGATCTGCTTGCTGACCAAGTCAAAGACCTACAGAAAGCCCAAGTGCCTGCACCACACCAACAAGAACACAAGGAGATGGCCAACGCTGCAACCTCACCAGAACCGGAACTATCAGTAGCCAGTGAAGTACTAGAGCTACGTCAGCAGGTGGCAGAGTTAAAAATCAAGTTGTTACAATATGAACGACCTCCTTCCCCACCTGAGCAACCCATGGAAGAAGAAGCAGTTATTATTCCAGTGGAGGAAGCATATGAAGAGAACTATGAGCCTCAACCTTTTCCAGGAGGCACAATCACTGAGGAGGGACAGGACACTTATGAGGAACCCCCATCGGCATGGATGAAACAGGTAGAAGAAATGGGGCAGACTCATGAAGAACGTATCTCCTACCAGATGTTGGCCATGAAGACCATTGAAGAGACCATACTTCAATCAGAATACTTCAGACATCTGGCCCCTAGAAGACTAATAACCAGCTCAGAATTACAATATAAGCCATACTTTGTACTGTTGGCAGACTACAACGCCGAGATCAAACGTAAGACCAACAAGTACCCAACTTTCGCAACGCAATTTGAACCTGAGGACATTCCAGAGGAGGCGCGCAAAGGGAGAATACATCAACCCATCTGGAGGCAAAAGCTATTGGAGACCTATCCCGAGATGCTACGAACATGGGACCACGCACCCATGCATTTAAAGTATAACAATTGCTATGGACCAGTACAACGGAGAAGGACATGGAAGTCATTTGCAATCAAAGTCAAGAACAACGCCAATTGCAAAGAATGGCTCAATTACCCTGCCATTGCACCCCCCAACGGCACGCCTACGGTAGCCTACATGATGGCTACCATCAGACATTGGCTTCCCCGCCTCCACCCTATGCCAGATGTGGCTGCCCAGATGATGCTCAAGATCTTCGATATGATGCAGGTTGTGCTCAAAACTTTCCGAAATGTCTGTCATATTCAACCTCCGATTCCCGGGTTTGTGAATGGTAATTATGACCTATTATATGATATGAGCACCACCCCGAGCATACGAGTTGCTTATGCATGGCACGCACGCATCAGATATCTCCCTGCCTTCTACAAGCAAACGTTCGATGAAATGTTCACCACGGGGTTCTGGGAAGCACACTCAGAGGTGTTCGCGCCACGGCCCACCCATTTGTTACACCTCTTTGCATGCGAACAAACGATGCACTCAGAACTCTACACAACGCCACAGCCGGACATACCGGGCCCAGTCAATTGGGACACCCTGCAGAGAGACCTGATCCGAGGGCTGCGAATCAAAGAACATGATGTGGGAGCTGACATTCTCCATAACTATATTGATCAACCCGCAGAGCAAAGGTCTGTCAGAGGCGACAGACGCTAGGGGGGGGAGAGTGTTGACAGCATACGGGAAGAAGCAAGTACGAACACACATGCAGATCTAGCACTAAGGCAACCCTTCATTTTTTTTCAAAACCCCTACATCATTTTTAAGTGATTCTCATCACTAAAAAACCTTGTAAATATCATTTCACCTTTTTGTAGCTCCATTTTGTACAAGCCGAGGAGTCCTCGAGCTTGGGGAGCCTTAGAAGTAGTTTCCTGCCAATTTTCATAATTTTTACATCTCGTTTGAGCCCTCAAATAAGCCCTGGAACCTAATTTTTAACTAGGCCGGACACTAGGTCTGGACAGGGCCAAGGCTAGTCAAAAACTATAAATAGAGCTAGAGAGCTCATTTTTGGGGTGGCTTCTTGTAGTTTGAGCTTGTATGAGAACTTTCTTGCAATAGAAGTGATTCCATTGTCTTACTCTCTTTGTTCTTGCCGTGTGTGCGCGTGTGTGTGTATGTGTGTGCATGTTAGTGTGCTTCTCACTCACGCACTTGTGCTTCCACTTGCTCGTGGTCTTCATACCATCCTCACGTCTTCCCGGATTGACATTAAAGGAGGTGCTACTCATCACTGAGCTACACCTGTATTAAGAGAAGTATGTGCGAAAGTACTCCAAAATGGCTCCAAAAGACACCCCAAAAATGCTTCAAAAATAGGCTTTGAAAGCAAAGAATGAAGCTTTAAGGGACCAAAACATGTTCAAGGTAATGTTAACCTTAGTATTTCCCCTTCTTCAGACACCAAAGAGTGTAGCTTAGTGGGAAGAGATTGCCACGGTCAAGCGAGCTCTAGGAGGAACATGCCAATAAGATTTGACATTTGCTCACAATCAAAGCGTGTTGGAACCACTCCTTATGAAACCAAAGACATAAGGACTCTAGGGGGGGTCTTGGGCCAAACAATTGAACAATGAGACATGTTTTCTTTAATTATTCTTGCTTCACCAAAATACCCTCCCTCTTAAGCAAAAAAACTAGAGGCTTAACACCAAACAGCTCCTTGGAGGCATCGGGGGTGCCGTGCTCTGTCAGGGGGGGCAACATTGCTAATCACCAATGACAAGAATGTTTCAGCCATTGAATCCAAGACCAAACACCACACACACAAGAAACTCTCTCACAAATGCTCACTGGCAATAGAAACCAAAATGATCGCATGCACATGCCCCAAGAGAAAAGAAGAGGAAAAAAATGAGCACCACAACAAAGCAACCAGAGCAAAAACAAGCCCAAGAAAGAAAGAGAACAAAGAGGGGAAGAGAGCAGTTAGACATGATGATTAAGAAACCAACCGAAGATGCATAGGAGAAGTTGAAGCCACTAAGGAGTCCCTCGGTGACCTTCAATAGCCTAAGAGACTCCCCCTCAACTGCCAAAACCACATCAAATTTGTCTTTTTTTCCACACTACAACATATGAGGGGCATACCAACATTGTCCATATTGATGGTCACACCCCAACATTGGTACGATCATTGGAAATGCCTCGAAAGATCACGTTAGGCATACCGACGATCACTTGATCGTTGGTATAATCGTTTAAAATTGATCGTCAGTATACGTGATGGTCGTCAGTATAGGTGTCGGTATAAGCACCAATATAGACATTGATATAAATGTTAGTATAAGCATCGGTAATTTGTTGAAAATTATCGATGCTCATACCGATGTCTATACCGGTGTCGTCTTTTAACATAACTTGATCTGAGAGCTAAAATTCAACATTTTGTGCATGTTTTGAACTAAGTAGTGCTTATGTCGAGTTTGCATGTGCAACGTACATTGTGACTTGCATTGTCTTGTGCACACACACACACACACAAATCTCTCTCTACACACACACTCTCTCTAGATGTCGCATCTTGGTAAGTGATGTGCTACTCTTTCACCCTTTCTCTTTCTCTATGTTTTTTGTTTTCTAATTTCTCTTCTCTTTGGTTTTGCAAGAGCTTTTTGGCATCAATTCTTTGGAATTTGATGAGAGACGACATTGATTCGGCTTTGATGATAGCGATCCAAAAAAATACATCGATCTAAGTGATTGTTTTGTTCTCTATTGATAGAGAGTGAGAAAGAGAGAGAGAGAGAGAGAGAGAGAGAGAGAGAGAGAGAAAGATAGAGATCTAGAGAGAGATAGAGAAAGACAGAGATCTAGAGAGAGATAAAGAGAAAGAGAGAGAGAAAGAGAGATGAAAGAGAGAATGAGAGAGAAAAAGAGAAAAGATAGAGATACATACACACACATAGATGTAAATGATCGTTTTGTTCTTTATTAGAAATAGAGAGAGAGAGATGAAAGAGAGAGGAAGAGAGAGAGACAGAGATACATACACATACATACTCATGTACATGCATGCATGCATACATACACACACACATACACACATGCATATGCATGCATACATACATACACACACACATACACATGCATACACATACGTATGCATACATACATTCACACACATATGTATAGACACATACATACACATATACATACACATACATATGCATACATACATTCACACACATATGTACACACACATACATACACATATACATACACATACATATGCATATATTACATACACACATGCATATTACATACTCACATACATATTACATACACACATACATATTCATGCATATGCATGCATACACACATATACATACACGCTCACATACATACACACACACACACATATATACATACACACTCACACCTATACACACACATTCACATACATATTACATACACACGTGCATATGCATACACACACATATGCATACACATGCATCTCGATACATACATACACACACATATGCATACACACATATATACATACATGCACACACACATACATATACATAATTATACACATGTACACACATAATACATACACACATACACATATATATATACATGCATGCACACATATACATGTTTTAGGTCTAGGTCTTTAGGATAAGGGTTTTTAAGCTTTTCACACATACACATACATATGCATACATACGTTCACACACATACATACACATACATATGCATATATTACATACATGCATATTACATACTCACATACATATTACATACACACATGCATATTCATGCATATGCATGCATGCATACACACTCACATACATATACACACACTCACATATATACATACACACTCATACCTATACACACACTCATATACATATTACATACACACATGCATATACATACACACATACATATGCATACACACATGCATATGCATACATACATACACACACATATATATACATACATGTACACACACACATATACATACTTATACACATATACACACATAATACATATACACATACACATATATATATATATACATATGCATACACACATATACATTTTTTAGGTCTAGATCTTTAGGATTAGGGGTTTTTAGGATTTTTACACATGCATACACACATATGCACATACACACATATATATACACATGCATACACACATATACATGTTTTAGGTCTAGGTCTCTTCCACAAACACTCCTTCATTAGTGAACCTAACTTCATAACCTTTTTCAACAATTTGTCCTACACTTATCAAATTCTTTTAGGGTTTTAGGCTTTTTACACATGCATACACACATGTACACACATAATACATATACACATACACATGCATACACATATATACATGTTTTAGGTCTACGTCTTTAGGATTAAGGTTTTAGGCTTTTTACACATGCATACACACATATACACATATACACACATAATACATATACACATACACATATATATACACATGCATACACACATATACATGTTTTAGGTCTAGGTCTTTAGGATTAGGGTTTAAGGCTTTTTACACATGCATACACACATACACACATATACACACATAATACATATACACATACACACATATATACACATGCATACACACATATACATGTTTTAGGTCTAGGTCATTAGGATTATGATTTTAGGGGGTTTTACACATGTATACACATATATACACATATACAATTATAATACATATACATATACACATGTATACGCACATGCATATACACATATATATGTTTTAGGTCTAAGTATTTAGGATTAGGGTTTTAGGCTTTTTACACATGCATCCACACATAATACATACATACATACACATGTTTTAGGTCTAGCTCTTTAGGATTAGGGGTTTTAGGTTGTTTACACATGCATACACATATACACACATAATACATATACACACATAATACATATACACATATACACATATATACACATACATACACACATATACATGTTTTAGGTCTGGGTCTTTAAGATTAGGGTTTTAGGTTTTTACACATGTATACACATACAATACATATACACATACACATGTATATACACATGTATACACACATATACATGTTTTAGGTCTAGGTCTTTAGGATAAGGCTTTTAGGTTTTTTACATACATACAATAAAAATAAATATATATAGTTAAATATATAAAAAATAGGTCTTCAAGATTTTTAAGTTTTTTTACATATATATAATCAAATATATAAAAAATAGGGTTTTAGGGTTTTTAATTAAATTAAAAATATATAAGAAAAAAATTAGAATATATAAATAAATATACATAAAAAATAGGATTTTAGTACAGATAAATAAATATGAAAAGAGCTACGGTTTTAAATATATAAATTAAATATATAAACATAGGATTTTAGGGTTTTTTATTAAATTAAATATATATATAATTAAATATATATATAATTAAATACATAAAAAAATAGGGTTTTAGGTTTAATATCAATATATATAATCATATATTTATAAATTAGGACAAAAAGTACAACATATAATCAAATATATATAACAAATAGGATTTTAATATAGATAAATAAATATAAAAAGAGCTAGGATTTTTTAATTAAATTAGATATATATAATTGAACATATAAAAAATAGGATTTTAATATAGTTTTTTAATTAATTTATATATATATAATTAAATATATAAAAATAGGGTTTTAGATTTAATATTAGTATATGTAATCATATATATATATATATATATATATATATATATATATATATATATATATATATATATATATATATATATATATAGAAAAAAAGTACAATATACAATCAAATATACATAAAAAATAGGATTTTGGTATAGATAAATAAATATAGATAAATAGATTTTTAATTGAATTAAATATATATAATTAAATATTAGTATATATAATCATATATTTATAAAAATTAGGAAAAAAAGTATAACATGTAATCAAATATACTATGTATTATTAAATACATGAGAAATTATAGTTTTTGAATTAAATTAAATATATAAAAAATAGTATTTTTTATTTTAATAAAAAAATAGGGTTTTATAATTAAATGTCCTAACATGATGGCATCTTTGGATTTAGAGGAGAGAATGGCATATCCTTGCACTCAGTGCAAGTACCAAATTTATCAGAAATGACAAATTTGTATTGCACATGTTGTAGAATATGGATCCTTTGATAAAAGTCGACTACAAAACCTACAAAACATGGAAGAAATGCTCGAAGCATTTAATGAGATGGACGAAGATCATGATGGTGAAGAAGATGTTGTGGGTTCCATGGACATGGCAAAATTTCCACGATCAAAAGACGATGAAGAATACTATAACATGTGAAGACTAGCCTGTTTACCATTGTACATTGGGGCAAAGATATATGTACTACGTGCGTCACTCGCAATGCCCAATCTTCAATCCATTTATGGATGTTCAGATAGTAATGTCTTTTAATTGTTTAGGTAAGTGGATTTGAAATAAAATTTCATTCCTGTATCAAAATAACTTTATTTAATAATATCGGTCTAATTCCTTATTGCAAGCTTCTTAAAGATCAGTTTCTACCAGATGGCAATGACATGCCTCCAACACATGGAGATGCAAAAAAACTTTTACAATCCATTGGAATAGACTACACCAAGATTCATGCTTGTTCAAATGATTGCATTCTCTTTTGGAATGAGTATGAGCATCTCCACATATGTCCAAAGTGTGGAGCGAATAGGTTTAGAGAAGACCTTGTGGGCGAAGCAGTCCCCACAAAGGTTCTTCGCCACTTTCTATCATTCCAAGAATTAAGAGCATGTTCAAATGCAAATCTATAGTTGATTTAATGTCATGGCATGTAAAGAGCAAGTCTACAGATGGTGTAATGCAAGTGCCTACTAACTCTGATGCTTGGAAACACATAGATAGTAAGTGGCCAGATTTTATTAGTGAGCCTCAAAACTGTCATCTAGGCCTAGCTATGGATGGAGTAAATCCATTTGGTTTATGTAGCTCTTCATGGAGCACATGGCATGTATGTTTGGTCAACTATAACATCCAACCATGGCTGGCCACAAAAAAGGGTCATTTATTATTAGCTCTCATTGTGCCACGTAAGTATCAGGTTTTTTGGAAGATCTGGGCACTTTATGGGATGGGATTATTGTGCACGACATGCCTCAACCTATAAGAAGACGAGATGTGCGAGTGCAAGGCATACTTATGTGGACTATGCATGACTGGCTCGGTTATGGTGAATGTTCAGGTTTATCGATTTTGGGTTACCGTGCTTGTCCCCTATGCAGACCATGACTCGCAGACCATGACTCGAAGCATGCTACTCCAAAGCATTTTGAAAAACTATCTATGAAGGACATCATAGATATTTTCCTGATGGACATGTTTTATATGAAGGGAAAATTGGTTGAAAAGCGCAATGCCAAATGAAAGTAAGCGATTGGAAGCAGCTATGGGGTGTAGAAACACCAGTCGTTAGCATGAAATAGTTGTTGATCTTTCATGAACTCCCTTATTGGAGTGAGTTATTGATCAATAATTTGGTAGGCTTGATGCATATTGTCAAGAATGTGGAAGAGATTCTCTAGAAGACTTTGATTGGAAAGAAAGAAAGCAAAGGACAAAGGAAGGTTGTATGCAAGAGTTGTGGGCATACTAAGTCCAAGGGAATAGTGTCGCTACCAAGAACTCCTTGGGTGCTTGGAAAGATGGAAGAGCGACAAGTGAAGAAGGTGATTTCAAAGTTTTGGATACCTATTGGGTGCATGAGGTGTCTAAAGACTACCTTCACACGAAATGACAATCTGGGAGGGTTCAAGTCTCATGATTGTCACAAGATTTTATAGTTTATGCTCCTTGTAGCTCTAAAAGATTGCCTTTTGGAGGATGTGCAAACAACCATTTTTAAAATCAGTTCCTTGGTACAATGGATCTCTTCTAAAGAGATAAAGAGAGATAGCATAGAGAGTGCAAAACTCAATGCTATAGAAGCTTTCTGTATGGTAGATAAATACTTTCCCACAAGTATTCTCACAATTCAACTTTAGTTACTGGTTCATGTGGTTGATGAAGTTGCAATAGCAGGAACTATCCATAGTCGATGGATGTTCTTCTTAGAGCACTTCATGAAGACATTAAAAGGGTTTGTTCATCAGAGAGCATGTCCAGAGCATGGTAGAGGGATGGCTCATACAAGAGTATCTTGTATTCATAACAGAGTTTCTACGCATGTCCGACCCAAAAATGCCTCCCTTATGGAGTGATGATGAAGATGTTCGTCTTGTAGGTGATGAACCTCAAGGTAAAGGGATGCAAAGAAAAATGGATGCAACTTTCATAGAGAAGGCAATGAAGTTTTGCATCATCAACTCTGAGCCTATGCAGAAGTGGTTGGAGAGGTACGAGCTTGCCAAGGAGATAAACGCAAAGGAAATAGCTCAATTATGAAAGAATCATTCCACTCACTTTTTGCCTCTTCCGGAAATTCTTCGACCTCTTCCACCCTTTCCAACAAGCAGATGGCTAGATACAACAGTTTCAAAAGCAAAGACAGCAGGTGAAGATATCTCTGAAGAAGAGGAGGAACTCACAAAGAGATGTGATTGGGAGTATTCTAAATACGGTGAACTATGGTCTCATGGACGACACTTTTGGATCGCACGAATCGACAAAAATAGGTTCTACTTTTGATAGTGGGGTGATGGTGAACTTTTTCCAAAAAAGTAGAGCTAATGCAAGAGACAACAATGCTTAAGAAGGCCAATTTGATTATTGTGGAGTGATCCAAGATATCTTGAAGCCATCCATCAAGAGGTTTGATTACTTTCTAAATGGTTCAAAGTAGTAACCTCTGGAAGAAACGCAACCAATGAGGTAGAATAAGATTGATTTGCTCCAAGTGGACTCCACAAATCTATGGAGAGATGAAAGAGATACATTTGTACCTCCCAAACACTATGAGCAAGTTGTTTTTATGCCAGATTTGAAAGAACCAAAGTGTCTATTTGCTTTACAAGTCTCCCCACATAGCAGAAAAATTTGTGAGAACTAGACACAAAAGAAATTCCATCTGTAGTGGACTCTGAAATTCATTTGGTAGTCAAGGAGGAAGAGATAATTATCCAAGGCAAAGAGGTCTTTGAAGAAGAAGAGATACACGATGAAGTAATTGACAATATGTTATATGAGAATGATGATCAAGAAGGAGCTAGCATACCAAGAGATCTAGAAATTGCCAATGTAGAGGTAGATATCCTTTGTGCATCAGATCTCCATGAAGATGCTAGAACAGAGGATTTTTGAAGCAAACACTTGATCATACTAATTTATGTTTTTTTTTGCTACATTCTTTTGTACACTACTATTTCTCTATATCACCATTATTATCGTATGCTAATTATTTGAGGTCTTTTTGTTGCAGAGAATGATGGGAGATAGTCCTCCGGTCACTCTACATTCCATGATAGAGGAGTATTTCTTAGAGTTTATATCTTAGGTACCTCCTACTTATATGGTTGTCGCATCACAGTACTGGATCGCTCACAGTAGCACTCCCCCCAGCCTCACTCCTACCGGCCTCACTCTTGCTGGCCTCACTCCTGCTAGCATCACTCCCACCAACATCACTCTTTTCGATGTCACTCTTGTGGGTGGGGCTACTCCCACCGGAGGTACGTCTCCTGGCTTTATGACTCCACCACAACTACCTTCTCATCCATCCCCTAGTGGCTCCAATAGTTTATGTATGTGTTCGACACCTTACCAGGAAGTGGATCTACATGTGGCTCTAGAGGAGGTGGATGTCGTGGAGGTAGTGTGATCGACATTGTGTCTCCCACTTCTACTCTTAGAGTGAGTACCTCACATGCAGGTATGCCACGTGGTACAGAATGTACACTTTGGGGTGCTCATGACCATGATGACTCCAAGATGTATAGTATACATGATGGAGCTCTAGTGATGGATGTGGCCAGAAAGGCCATGCATCAACGCATACAATAGCTTTGCTCCATACAATTTGGATACTTTGTCATGTTGAAATGGAGTGAATAGGATAAAGATCTTAAACATTATATCACAGAGATGATCTATCAGGAGTATCAGCTAGCACCTGGGCATCCTATTGTAAGCTCAGAGTGGATTCAACACACGGTATGTGAGGTGATGTCCCATCGATGATTCGAGGATCATGATGCTTTCAGAGCAAGCTTATAGAAGCTTGTATGGTTAGACGCTGAGGAGTGGGATATGATTTGTGATGAGCAGTACCAGACTCCTAACCGATATTACCAACAACGAGGTGCAATGGGCACATTTCTAGATACAATCAAACCGTCACATTTGGGAAGCATCATATATGAAACTATGGGTCATGAGTTTGTAATTAACATTCTGATTATTGAATTTGTTTGTGTTATTTTCATCTAATGTTTTGCATATTTGTTGCAGGAGTTGGCAGTGGTTCGTCCTCCAACATGAACCGAGGAGGCTTATGGATATCGTCATGGATTGGTTGCACTATTGGAGGACTTGGAAGGATGTGATGCAATCATTTCATGGGAGCATCGATGATGAGGGGAGCTTATAAACTTGGTTTGGTGTTTTTAGTTGTTGTTTGTAAATATCATGTCAATTTGTCTCATTTCATAATCGTTCTTTGTTGTAGGACTGTAGACATAAATATTTTGATCCCTCTGGGCATGTCTATGACAGTGGTGTGCCACAATTTCATATTTGGCTCATATATGGTAGTGGTGTGCTAGAATTTTGTATTTGGTTCCTATATGGTAGTGCTTTACCACATTTTGTATTTGGGTCATATATGGTAGAGGTTTTACACACTTTTGTACATGGTTCATTGATGGAATATATATCTCTTTTGTACATCGTTCATGGTTCATTCTGCTCATCTCTTTTGTGTCCAACATTGTTTTGCTTTATCAAATCATGTTTTGGTTGTCGGTCATCTAAACACTAGATCGGCAACCACTAGAGTACATGTCACATGTACTCAGTTTTTTTTAGCAGAGTGTGTTGTCTTTTGCTACACAACAACATGAATTATTTCAATGGCAATGCACCACAGTGTGCTCTCCTTCTCAAGAGCTCCACGATGATATCCTCAGAGTAGAAAACCAAGCTCTTAAGCCCACACACAATACTCGGCACAGAGGCTGCAGAATATGCAAAAAAACACAATACACACGGAGCATGAAGGCAGACTTCTTAGGTCTTACAATTGCGGTCAAACTTATAATTTGTGACTGACCAGGCCACTATATGTTTCATTAAAGAACATATATAAAGAAGTATCCAATGGCCATTTGGCCTTTCACATGGACACTAACGGTAACAATCTCTCACTAAAGGCCAATATGGCCAAAGTAACTATGGGAGAAAAATAAAGATTGATAAAGAATACCTCGGCATAAGTATACAAACTATACCTCCCACCTGATGAGCATGTTACATAGTATACAAGTGACTCTGTAAGATCATGAATCAAGTAACCCCCATCAAGTGACAACAGTGTCAAAAGCTATCATGTGGTAGAACTTTAGTCAAAGCATCTACAGCATTATCTCGAGTGTGAAACTTCTCAAGAATAGTGCGCTCAGTGGCTAAGAAATCTCTACTGAAGTGATACCTCACCTCAATGTGCTTGATCTTTGCATGATAGATTGGATTCTTAGCCAAAGCAATGGCACTCTGACCATCACTGATCAAATGAGGTACATGCTGAGGTAAACCCATATCACAAGCAAGATGAGAAAGCCACAATGCTTCCTTACATGCCTCACTTGGTGCAACATACTCTGCTTCTGTACTAGAAATAGTTGTACATTCTTGAAGACGAGATCTCCAAGACATAGCACCTCCAACAAACTGAAAAATATACCCTGATGTAGACTTATGATTGTCTACACAACCAGCATAGTCAAAATTTTTGTAACCAATAATAGATGCTTTCTCTCTACCTAAGCATAGACACTTGTCCTTAGTGCCACTCAGATATCTCAAAATCATCTTGATTGCTTCTCAATGTTTCTTGCCATGATTAGACATATATCTGCTCACAACTCCCACTACAAATGCAATGTCTGGTCTTGTAGCTACCATAGCATACATGAGACTACCAACAGCAGATTGAGAGGGAATTTTGGTCATGAATTCCTTTTCCTCATCTCATTTGGAGCAATCATCCTTGCTCAACTTCACATATGTAGGTAAAGGTGTACTCAATGCCTTTCCACCTGCATATTGAACCTATGAAGTACTTTGGATATGTACTCACTTTGAGACAAGTATATGCATCTTTTACTCCTATCACGAGTAATGTGCATGCCAAGAATATGTTTGGCATACCCCAAACCCTTCATATCAAATGTCTGACTCAACTTGTTTTTGAGAATTGACAAGTCATAAGAGGACTTCCTAGCAATCAACATATAATCGACATAAATTATCAAGCATATGAAGCTGCCATCTGAGCATCTCTTTGTGTAGAGACAATGATCCTCATTTCTTTGAGAATAGCTTTGAGACTTCATAAAAGCATCAAACTTTTGGTACCATTGTCTAGGGGACTGTTTAAGTCCATACAAGCTTTTCTTGAGCTTACAAACTAGACTTTCCTTGCCATGAACTACATAACTCTCTAGTTGCTCCATATAGATCTCATCTGTAAGATCTCCATGCAAGAAAGCAGTTTTCACATCCATTTGGACTAGCTCTAAGTCCTCCATTGCAACAAATCCATGTAACATGCATAGGGTATTCATCTTGACCATCTAAAGGCTGAATTAAAGAGTCAATGTGCGTTCTATGCACATTTCTGATTTGCTTTCCATATTGACAATGCTCACAAAATGAAAAATCAGAGAAAGATACCACAAGTGAGTAACCAGAACGAGAAAGATTTTCCATTCCACTACGAGATATATGACCCCAACGACCATCCCAAATACAAGCCATAGGTTGTTCAATAACAGCTAAGAAGTGTTCTTTTTGTGATACAAATAAAGGATAAAGTGAGCCAACATTGCTTCCTTTTGCAATAACCATATTGCCCTTTGATATATGAAAGGGCTGAGCATAGAAGACCACCTTGTAACCAAGGTCATCAAGTTGACCAATTGACATCAAACTAGGTGATAATTGAGGTACATGGCATACGTTATGCATAGTAAATTTTGAACTAGCAATGAACTGCACAACCACATCTCCAATCCCCACAACATCACATTGGTAAGAGTCACCAAGTCTCACGGTACCAAGAGACTTTGCTACATAATTAGAGAACCATTCTCTGTGTGGTGTCACATGGAAAGAAGCACCATAATCTAGCAGCCACATGTGGGAAAAAGAATAAGCCATAAGTGCCTCAGTTGGCACAGTACTATCAAGTGTCAACACATCAGCTCCTTTCATGTACGAAGGAGACATCTGTTAGCTCCAAAGACATGTATGATAGTTTGCTACCTCTTTTTACAGCTGAACAGTCTAGTGCCAGTCCGAATGAGGCTTCTTAGCCTTTGTAGGTTTCATATGATGATGCAGATCATTCGATTTCCGATGTAGATTTACATGATGCACTTGCTAATGAGAGAGTTGATATTGAGGAGGCAAAAACTACACCAAAATGGTTGGTGCAGACTTTGCATGATAGAAAATTAGATGCACCTTTGTCATACCATACTCGTTCAGGCTCTCATAGTGCCTCTTTTGCATCAGATTTCTATGCTATGGCTGCCTCTAGTCTCTGTGATGAGACCGAGCCTGTTTCATTTGATGAAGCACAAAATTCTGAACATTGGATGGCTTCTATGCAATCTGAATATGATGCTATCATGAAAAATGGTATTTGTTCTTTATGTGACTTTCCTCTTGGAAAGAAGGCCATTGGCACTAAGTGGGTATACAAGTTGAAGCATAAACCTAATGGAGCAATTGACAGGTCTAAGGCTAGGCTTTTTGCAAAGGGTTATGCACAGGAAAGAGGCATTGATTTTGATGAAACCTTTGGTCCTACTTGCCGACTGACTACTGTTCATAGCATCTCTACACTTGCAGCTCATCATGGTTGGAATGTACATCAGCTGGACATTAAAACAGCATTTTTGAATGGTGACTTGCATAAAGAAGTGTATGTTTTCCAGCCCCATGGCTTTGTGCAAAAAGGGCATGAAAATCAGGTGTGCTAGTTAAAGAAGGCATCATATGGTTCAAAGCAAGCACCACGTGCTTGGTATGAAAAGATACATGCCTATCTGATTGCACATGGTTTTGAGAACAATCCAACTAAAAGCACCTTATATGTTAAGCGTGCTAATGATGTGCTTCTTATCATTGTGGTGTATGTTGATGACATGCTGTTCACTGGTCCTCATGAGAAGCATATTGCTGATTTCAAGGCTAATTTACATGCCCCATTTGAGATGCCTGATTTGGGGCATTTGCATCATTATTTGGGCATTCAGTTTATGCACGTTGATGGTGGAATGGCTTTTTGTCAAATGAAATATATTGATACATTATTGCAGTGTTTTGGCCTTGAAGAGTGTAAACCTATTGCCACTCCTATGGAGGCAGGTTTATGATTGAGACTTCATGTTGTTGGAGATGCATTTGATGTTGTTCTCTATCAGCAAGCTGTTGGATGCTTGATTTACTTATGCATTACTCGGCCAGATATTCAGTTTGGTATCTCATAGATAGCAGGTTTATGCATTGCCCAGGTGTCAAGCATTGGCAGGGGGTTAAGCGCACTTGATTGGTACTCAGCTACTTGGGTTTTTTTATCCCAAGGGGGGATCACTACCGCCAAATTTACATGCTTTTTTTTACTCTGACTGGGCTAGTTGTTATGACACTCGTGTGTCCACTAGTGGTTTTTGCTTCATGCTTGGTAGCTCACGCATACCTTGGCTGAGCAAGAAGCAGCCTATTGTGACCACTTCCAGTTGTGAGGCTGAGTATAGGGCAGCTTTCAAAGCAACTATTGAGTGTGTGTGGCTCAGATGCCTTATGGCTGATTTGGGTGTTGGTCAGTCTTCTGCCACCACCATCTTCACTAACAGTCCGAGCGCATTGGCAGTTGCGAGGAACCCTTTGTTCCATGCTTGCACTAAGCACATTGAGGTGCATTATCATTATGTCAGGGAGAGGTTCTCTGCTGAAGAGATCAGTGTGGCATATGTGCACACGCAGGAGAACATTGTAGACCTTTTCATGAAGGCTCTGCCTAGGGAGAAGTTTGAAGCTTTCCGCAAAGCTTTGGGCTTACTTTCTTTTGTGGATTGATACCACATAGCTTGGCACTTCCTTATACATGACTTCCAGCTCCTTGTTCACTGCATCACTCCCAAGGGGGATTTGTTGATATATTCAGGTAATGATATGTGTGAACACACTAGGACCGCCAGGGCACTTTTTTCCCTCTTTAGGAGGTTTTCTCCCCCGGGCTTGTATATACGCCTATAGCCCTAACAGGTTAAATATCTTTGTACATTCTAGTGGTAATACATTCAGTATTGTGTGTTGTGCTCCAAGCTTCTTCTTCTTCCTTGTGTTTTTCGTGTGCTTCTGCAGAGGTCTAACTCCAATAGCCAAGAATGTATGTACATATTTTGTCTTATGTTGCATCATGGAAACAATCTCAAGTGCACTCTTCTGTGCAACATTGTGATGGCTTAATACCTACCTATCCACATAACCGTGCATTCTTTTTGGTTGATCTAAAAGATAAAATGTTCTCCATAATATTAGGCATCAACTCACCAAAAATCTCCCACAAAATCATCTCCAAACTCAAGTTATGCTCGCCGCAAGTTGGTAGGTAGAGAATTGGCAGATTGATGAAAACGGCCAGTAGGCCAACTTTGGAAGCTTGTATCTTGAGCTACGTGCGTCATCTCAAAATGGTTTCTTGAGCAAAGTTGTTCCCATATTGTTGGAAGCAGCCAGAGGCACAGACGACACGGAAGCATGTAACGATAGAGCAGGGAGCCAGTCGAATTGTTTTTCAAAGAATTATGTTTTCAAATACTTTCCAAAAACCTCCAACAGTGATTTTTATCACTATTGTAACATATGTAACATAGAAAACCCCATTTTGTAATCCATAGCTCCATTTTGTGCAAGCCGAGGAGTCCTCGAGCTTGAGGAGCTTAGGTAGAACAAGCGTATCAATTTTTGTTATTTTTAGACATCGTTTACCCTTCCAAATAGCATCTAGGACCTAATTTTTAACTATGCCGGTCACTAGATGTGAAACTGGTCAAAAATAGTCTAGAAACTATAAAAAGAGCTAGAGAGCTCACTTTTGAGGTTGGTTAGTGTTGGTTAGTGTGAGCTTAGAGCTATTTTGAGCTTGTAATAGTGTTCTTGAGTAATAGAGCTAATTTCCCACCTTCCATTGTGTCTTGCTTGTCTCTTCATTGTGTGTGTGTATGTGTGTGTGCATCTTGGTGCTTCTCACCTTCACTCTCACATCATCTCACATTCACGATCTTCATATCACTCCTATCTCTTCCGCGGATTGACATTAAGGAGGTGGAGCTTCTTAACGTGGTTCTCACCATTGTGCTAGAGCAACACCAAATTTGGCGCCGTTGCCGGGGATCGAGTCTAGGACGAATGTGTGATGGTAAGAGTATAGCAAGAAGTGGCGTTGGAAGGTAAAAATTTCAGTTTTTGTCATTGTTTTTACTTAGTTTTTAGTGTTTTTTACCTCCCCCACACTCCATCTTCATCACCGCATCATCATCTTCATCTCCAGAAAAATCAGAAAATTCACCACATCCACCCATTCTCCTCATTTCCCCTCATTTGTGCATGCGAGAGAGTGAGAGAGAGCTTTTGTGCTTGCATGTGCTTTTGTTTTCTTGAGTTCTCTTGCAGGTACAGAGCTCCAGTGCATCAAGAAAGCTTGGAAAAGGTAAAAACTTCACTTTCTGTCAGATATTTCCGTCTGTGTCAGACCATCGTGATGGTCTGCGAAGTGCGAAATTTTTGGTAAGCGACCACACCAGCGTGTAGGCGACACCAGCGCCTCTACGAATCCACAGCTGCATCTCAAAAAATCATACTTTGGTGGACCATCGCGACGGTCTCAGACCATCGCGATTGTGTCACACCATCGCGATTGGCTCACGCCATCGCGACGGCTCGGCCGGACCATCGCGACGGTCTCACGCCATCGCGACGGTTCATTTGGACCATCGCAATTGTTCGCGGACCATCGCGATTGCTCGGTTGACCCCACACCATCGCGATTGGCTCACGCCATCACGCCGACGGTGCCACGTGGCAAGCTAGACCATCGCGACGGTTCATTTTTTGGACCTTCGCGACGACACCCTTACACCATCGCGACAACTCAAATTTTGGACCATCGCGATTGGCTCACGCCATTGCGCCCAGACCATCGCGATTGGCTCAAGCCATCGCATCTGTGACCATCGCGACGGTTCACTTTGGACCATCGCGATTGTTCACGTTGACCGTTGACTGACGCCATCGCGATTGTCCGCCTGATCGAGCCATCGCGACGGTTCACACTCACGCCATCGCGACGGTGCACTTCAGACCATCGCGATTGCTCACTTTTGGACCATCGCGATCGTGCACTTCAGACCATCGCGATTGCTCACCTTCACGCCATCGCGACGGTCCCAGACCATCGCGATTGTCTCATACCATCGCGATTATGCACCCCCATCGCAAATTTTAGGGTTTCATTTTTTGGCCAATTTTGGGGCTATTTTTGGGAAATTTTTGGGTGATTAGACTCATAGGAGACCCCTTAGCTCATATTTGGAGAAAAACCTGTTTGTCAGTTTTTACCCCCCAGGGCCTGAACGGTCATAACTTTTTCATCCGAAGTCCGTTTTTTGAGCTTAATAGCTCGTTAGAAAGCTCTCTACGAGTACTACGTGACCTCAACTGTTTTTTTCTTAAAGGATATTTTTAGACAAGCTATTTTAAGGTTGACCTAGTTTGGGACTAGAAAGCCAGGGGGCAAGCATTAAAAAGTTGGGCAAAAGGGAAGGGACTTAAAAGGTGTATATACTCAAGTGCTTGATCATCCAACTGTGAATTGGTCTAATATTGGATTTTTCCAGGTCTAGCAAGGGCAATCGAAGGCAACCAAGGCAAGGCAGTGAAGGGCATAAAGCTTGGGAAGCGCGGCTTCTTGGGCATCAGAGCAACCAGAAAAGCTGACTCGAGGTTGGAAGATTACTCAACCCCCTCAGTCAATTCTTAGCTTAGGCTAAACGGTAGTGTTGTGGATTAACGACGATAGGAACGCCTCAAGTTCAAGATATTTAATTATTTCAAGTCTAAGACTACAAGTAAAGGTGTGTGTGACGAAAACCTAAAGGTAAGAACCTAAGTCTGACGGAACGAGAACTCAAAATTATAACAGAAAGTCGAATTCCTGACGCATACAGTAAGACAAGAATCTAAAGAAATTTAAAAAGAATCAAGAAAGTAATAACAAAGAATCATTGACGATCTGAGCGTGTACTGAGTGTGCAAGGAAGGAAATTAATGAACCTTAGATCGGGCAAACATATAGGTAAGTCAGACCGACGAAGCCTTAGATCATCAGAGGCAAGTGTAAGAACTACTGCACGATCGTGGGCTCAACAACTGAACACTAGTTATCCCTACGAGAACTCAGACACTAGTGATTCAGAAATGGCATTTAGCACAGAAAGACTAGAAGGAGGGTCTAATGTAGCTTATTTAGAAAAACCAGAAGGACCCTATAGAACACAACTAGAGTTTCTCCGAACCAACCGATTAGGTGCTCGCATCTATGAGGATGGTTTGCGAAGGCAAGTGGTGCAAATGCAAAACCCCGATCAACCCATTGGATTGGAACGTCCAATGGTGAAATTCGAGAGAGACGCGTACATAGACAAGGAAGGAAGGATGTACATCTTAAGTACACAGCCAAACAATACCAACGAGTTTGGCGTGATTCAACCAGAGACGGAAACAAAATCTCAAGGAAAAGAACCATTAGAAGAGCCTAGAACACCTAGAGGGAAATCTGTACTGACACGAGTACTAATCCCGGAATGGATCCCTCAGGACAACAGAAGCATAGAGTTGTTTGTAAATAAAGAAACTGATGAAGCCTTTTGGAGATACAAGACCGAAATACTTAGTGAGGTAGGTATCATCACTATATACGAGTTCAAGGACCCGGATACACCTGGGAAGGTTGTATACCTGGATGAGACTTCAGAAAGAGTCTTTGTGGTACCTGACCGCGCTAAAAACACATACACATGGAGAGGTGAATTAGTATTCCCTCCATCTAGAACGAACATGAATACAAGTCAACAAGGGGCAGGAACATCCTCAGCCCATGGAAATCAAAGAGAGGGAAATAAAGAGAGACCGGAAGTAAGCTTTAATCACCCCATAGGGAGAGATAGAACAACCATGGACACTAATAGAGTAGATAGGCAAAGAGATCATGGAATACCAGGTGGTAGAGATGATTTTCCTCTACCTAGACCACGTGAACACGCAAGAATATTGAGACCCACTCAATTAGTGAAATCCATGAAAATTTACTTTGATGGGACAGGAGATCCCTATGACCACGTCGCAGAATTCAAGCAAGTACTAAGAGCCGAACAAGTTGAAGACATGTTCACGCAATACAACGCATTTGGACTAACGTTAAAGAATACCGCTTTAACTTGGTTCCAACCTCTGCAACAAAGGCAATTTAGAGACATCCATCACTTTTTAGAGTCATTCATCACTGAATTCTCTAAAAGTGGGATTAGACATGACACGTCTTCGTTGATTCATAGCTTTAAACAGACCCCTCAAGAAACAGTCAGACTGGCAGGACATAGGTTTAGACAATATGTTGAACGATGTCCGATGCAAGAGCTACCCTCACAAGCCAAGCAAGTGTCATTGTTTTTAGATGGCTTGTTGAGCTCTAAACTACGCTCCTACGTGTACCTAAAAGAACCCAGAACGCTAGAGCAATGTGTAAGAATTTGTATAGACATTGAGGACAACTTAGGAGATGAGTTGGAACTCTCAAAGGTCTATAAGGACTCAGACTGTTCATCTCTAGCATCCACAAAATTGTCTAGCTCGATAGAAGACCTAGCAGAAAAAGTGGCCCAGAAACTAGGAGTTTCTAGAAAACCTAGGGTACTAATGAACAAGCGTTGTTACACCTGTGGTGGTGACCATATGGCAAATGTGTGTCCCAATGCAACACAACATCAAGCCAACCCTAGTGGCCAATACTGTACAATTGAAAGAAGATACACGAATCATACGGCTCAGGACTGCCCATACAACAAACAAACCGTGAGACAGAACTACCCGCAAGCATACCCGCAGCCAGGTAGGTATCAAGGCCATTTCAATGCTCAGCCTTATTACTATAGGCCTCCTCAGAACTACCCATACCAGGCTCAATAGAGACCTCAACCTGTCTTAGCCCAGTAGCCACCCCCACCAGCGAATGTCATCTCAGTCAAATACGCTGCTGCAGAAGAGAACCTAAGTAGGGCCTTAGTGCCTTCTTCACCTTTGATCATAGAGGGTGACCCGAATTCGAACAGTTTTGACTCCACTCATGTAGATAGTCCACCCGCATATTACACAGAGTCACCAGAACACGTAGAAACATATCATTACGATAGTCCACCAATGGAACCTAGTTGGGAGCCAGACTATGCTAATGTGATGTACACAAACCCAAATCCACGACCCCAATTAAGACAACAAAGACCACAGGGCCCTAGAGGACCATGCTTTAGGTGCCAAGGAGATCATTTCATAAAGGATTGTCCACATCCCCCGATAGCAGGACAGTCATAGTACTATAACATCCAAGGCTTTTGTGCCGATTGTGGCAAAGAGCACATAATCAAAGATTGTCCTAAGAACCCTGTTAATGCTTCGAATGTGACACCGATCAACGTGATAGGTATTGTAAATAACACAGATGGATCCAACCCTACATACGTGCCTATCCAAGCTATAACAAGAGCCCAGGCGCTCTTACAGAACCAACAACTTAATCAAGAGAAAGCAGCCGGAACCAGTGAAGTTGCAGAATCTAGCAGTAAAAAGACAAAATCTTGGAAAGATTCTCGAGAAAGGATAAAGAGAAAGTGGAGTAAAAAGATAACTGAGTTGGAAGGAAGTTTGAAGGAATCTAGAGCCAAAATCCTAGAATTGACTTCACAAGAATTGAATCAAGAGAATCCAGCTCACAAATCAGGATCAGTTTTAGCGGAACCCATACCAGAAAATCTAGACATGATGTTTCGTGCATATCAGGCTAGATTAAAAGAGGGACCTCAGGTAGCTGAAATGAGCAAAAACTACCCTCGAGCTGATCTAGAAATTGAGAGAACTAAACTTTGCATGAAGATGGTAGAACTAACACAAGCTTTGTTCGAAGCCTCTAGATATATTAATTGGAATAACATGGCAAAACCGGAACTACACTTTCAAGGACTAATGGAGAGGCTAGAATACTTGATTGAAAGCAAAGAGAAAAAGGATCAGCCTAGGAACCCTATTGTCCCAGAGACACAGGAAAGGAATGCGCCATCCCTGTCTGAAGTACCCAACTCAGAAAGTCAAGACAATTTGTCTTCCATACATAAATACTCACATGAATTTTTGAGAGAAATACAAGAAGAGAAATGGAGAAAAGAACAAGGAACCCATCCTCCTATTCAAGAAATAGATGACTTGCAGGAACAATTTCCCCAAGACATCCCCTCTATTTACGATGATGTAGAGGAAGAACAACTGAGTGAACACACAGGCTTTGAATCTAATTCTTTACAAGAATTACCTCAGTTCACAGGACCTTGGGAAGCAAAGTCTATTAGTATGAGAGCACCCACGATAATAGTGAGGAATGAAGAATCAGTAATCCCTAGAAACACGGAAGTGATCAAGAATACCAAAGTACAATGTAATCTCACTCTAGAGGAGTTGTTGAAGGTAAAACCAGAATTGTGGAAACATGTAGCAAATCAATTCCCGGAGCTTGCTACTACTTCCTCACAAATAGGATCACATAAGAAGGTACCAGAGATACCCGTAGAAAAGATTGGAGATGTAAGCGAAGGAGAGGAAGGTAACACTTATCTTCCGATAACCCATCAGGGCTACACCACGAAAGCCATCTTAGATTCAGGAGCCGGAGTAGCCATCGCTACCACCGCTTTCTGGAAACGTTGGGGTAAGCCAGCATTAAGACCCACCAGGATGAAGCTACAAATGGCTGATGGACACATAGAAAAACCATTAGGCTTACTAGAAGGAATATCTCTCACCACTTGTGGTGTAGAATTTGAGCATACTTTCGCCATTTGTGACTTTGCAAAAAATCATGCATATGAGATGATATTGGGACGACCATTCATGTGTCAGTTGCAAATTGTACAAGATTGGGGAACTAATTCTTTGTACTTGCAACATTTAGGAGTGACTACCAAAGTCAATCTTAAAGACTATTCACATAGAGATGTACCCCCAATACAATGGAATCCCATCCATAAGACACCAGTAGAGACGGAATCCGTGCACTCATTAGAATCAGATCCTTCTTGGTTGCATGAGGATACTCACTTATGGATGTGTAAAGTAGCAAAACAGGAAGAAGAAAGGTTAGAAGCCAGGACCTTAGGTGCAGAACAACATCCACGAACACTTCAAGATCCAGCCTACGCACCTGTAGTATTCCCTGACGAAGAGTTTGAACCCCATGGTTGGGCAGAAATCCTAGCAACCATGGATGTAGCCATCAATGAAGAACAATGGACACCCCACTGTGACGAGGATGGCTATGATATCTCAGTTTTCACGATAGAGCCAATCATGTGCGATGCGATTTTAGAAGAGTGTGAACCTAACACTGATGCATTTGAGGATGCAAGCGATTTTGATTTAGAATCAATTATCATGGACCCACCCTTTGCATCAGAGGAAGAATATTTTTTCGAAGTAGAGACTCGCACTCAGAGACACGAGGAAATTACGAATGAGGTGAGGTTAGCCACGGAAGTGACTACTAAGAGTGAAGGCAAGAAAAGAAAGAAGAAAGAAACCATGTCAGAAAAAGAAGAATCTTTATTTGAAGTACCCGAGAACTTCAAGAAATATGAAATCGAAGATAGAAGAATCATGGTACGAATGCCGAATAGAAAGGCGAATGACAGACAAGTATATGATAACCGAGAGAAAACCAAGAAAATAATAGTAGCCATAGAAGGAGAAGAAGAAAAGTGTACATACATAGGGCATGACTTGACGAAGGAAGAAGAAGAAGAATTAGTTGCCCTATTGCGCGAATATAGAGATGTTTTTTCTTGGAGTTACAAAGATTTGAAAGGAGTAGATCCAGATATATGTTCTCATAGAATCCCTATGACTCCAGATGCAAAACCGACAAAACAGAAACCGTACACGTATAATGATAACTACGCTGTGAAGATTAAAGAGGAGATAGATCGCTTGATAGAAGCAGGATTCATTTACGAAATTGAGCATACCGAATGGGTATCCCCCATTGTGGTTGTGCCCAAGAAGAATGGAAAATTGCGTGTGTGTATTAACCTTAAAAAAGTTAATGCCGCAACGATTAGAGATAGTTATCCTCTTCCTATCACGGAACATCTATTGGAAAGAGTTGCGGGCAAGGAAGTTTACAGCTTCCTTGATGGATTTTCAGGCTATAATCAAGTAGCCATTGCTCCAGAAGATCAACACAAGACGGCATTTGCCACTGAATGGGGCATATTTGCATTTCGTGTGATGCCATTTGGCTTAACAAATGCACCCGCCACTTTCCAGCGACTCATGTGTCATGTTTTTAAGGAATTCTTACGCAAGAGTTTGGAAGTTTATGTCGATGACTTATGTGCACATTCAAATGTAAGACAGACACATATCCCAGAGTTAAGGCAAATATTTGACAAATGTCGAGAATATCAGGTTTGTTTGAACCCAGAAAAATGTGTTTTCATGGTCAGACAAGGCAAAATTCTATGACACATTGTGTCAAAAAATGGAATCTCTACAGATGAAGAAAAGGTGAAGGTAATTGCAGATGTACCTAGACCAACTAATGTGAAAGAGGTACAAGCATTTATGGGCCATTGCGGATATTATAGGAGATTCATACACATGTATGCAATCATAGCCAAGCCTTTGTACTCTCTTTTAACCAACTTTGAATGGACAGATGAATGTGAAAATTCATTCAATGAACTCAAACGACGTTTGTGCTCAGCACCTATATTGACTACACCAGATTGGAGTAAGCCATTCCATGTACATGTGGATGCATCCAATTATGCCATAGGATGCGTGTTAGCACAACCCACGAATGAAGGTAACATAGATCTCCCCATAGCTTACGCGAGCAGACAATTGAACGCAGCAGAAAGAAATTACACCACTACGGAACGAGAAGGATTAGGGATTATCTACGCAGTAAAGAAGTTTAGGCACTATTTGTTGGCCAACAAATTCAAGTTCTTTACAGATCATCAAGCACTATTGTACTTAGTCAACAAGCCATGTAACACAGGACGACTGATACGTTGGTTTCTATTACTCATGGAGTATGATTTTGAAGTCGTAGTCAGGAAAGGAAAGACACATCTTAGAGCTGACCACCTTTCAAGATTAACCTCAGGAGAAGCTCCTCAAGGAGTAGTGGATGAGTTACCAGACGCATATTTGTTTAATCTTGAGATAGCACCAGAATGGGCTAAGCCTATAGTCCCCGTTCTCACATATGGACCCAAGAATCCTAGGATAAAGATCAAAGAAGGAGAGATTACCAAATCTCAGAGATATCAAATCATAGCAGGAAGCATATATAAACAGGATAATCAAAAGATTCTTGCTTGTTGTGTAGATGAATCAGAACATGCGAATTGGTTGCAATTAGCACACATAGGTGCATTAAAGCAACATCATTCAAAACATCGAACTTTACAGACTCTGCATAGACTAGGAGTATATTGGCCTACGATGGAAGCAGATGTCTACAGGTTGTGTAAGGAATGCAATGTTTGTTGTGAAAGACCACCAGTAGAGCATGCTACATTGTATCATGTGTCTCTCACACCAGACTGGAGTGAACAATTAGTGACATACTTGAGGACGAAGACATTCCCTCAAGGAATGACCTTAGCTCGACAACGTAGTCTAGAGCAGGAAGCTCAAGATTATTCACTTATTGGCGATAACCTATACAAAAGAGGACGAGATGGATATCTAAAACAATGTGTTCATGAGAGCGATTATCTGAGCATACTAGAGACTGCACACCAAGGTGTTGCAGGAGGTCATTTTGGACCCGATAGGATAATCAAAGCCATCCTCTTTGCAGGATTATGGTGGCCCACTCTTCACATGGATGCTCATACCTATGTAAAGAGATGTGATGTGTGCCAAAGAACTCAGTTTCCTACTCGCAGAGATGAAATGCCATTGAAACCCATGATGGGCGGACGTGCATTTTCTAAGTGGGGTATAGACTTTGTAGGACCCATTAACCCCCCTGCAAAAGGTACACATGCTGAATACATTATTGTTGCCACGGATTATCTTACGAAATGGGTAGAGGCAAAAGCCACGAAAAAGAATGATGCACACACAACTGCAAAATTCTTATTTGAAAATGTCTTTACAAGATATGGATTGCCTATAGAGTTAGTGAGCGATCGAGGCACTCACTTTCTAAACCAAGTCATTGAATATTTGTTACAGGATTTTATGGTGATTCACAAGAAATCCGCACCATATCATCCTCAGGCCAATGGTCAGGCTGAAAGCACTAATAAGATCCTTCTTTGTAACGTATTGACGAAACTCGTGAACAACAAACGTTCAGATTGGGACAAACAGTTACACCACGCTGTTTGGGCATATCGAGTGGCCTACAAGACCGTACTCAATGCAACTCCCTTTCAGATGGTTTTTGGTCAGAATGCAGTGCTTTCTTTGGACTTCTTGATACCGACCCTTAAGGTTGCACAAGAACATCAGTGGACCGGCCATGAATTATCAGCAAGAATAATGGACTTGGAACGATTAGGAGAAACCAGGTTAAAGGCAACAGCAGGAATATATGCAACGAAGAAGCGACAGAAAGCATATTTTGATGCACATGTGAAAGATAAAGGCTTAAAAGAAGGAGATTTAGTTCTAGTATATACGCTGAAACAACACGCATGTAAGTTAGAAAAGCGAGGTTATGGACCTATGATCATTAACAGACTCTCAACAAGTGGAGCAGTACAATTAGCCACTTTAGAAGGAGATATAATGCCTAATTATATTAGTGGTTGTAGAGTCAAGCTATATCAGGAACCTCTTACTGAGGATATGCTTAGACGACTCACGTTGGCAAAGAAGCGTAACGAGGAAGAAAATAGAATACGAGCGGAAGCTCAGGCAGAAGCAATAGAACGCATTAAACGCATGAAGTTAAGAAGACAAGGACTAGGGAGAGAACATTATAACCATCTGGAAACTACACCCAGATATCCCATGGCCATGTGTCAAGTAAAGTCAACCACTCATCCTAGTATAGTGGACAGGAGACCATTCGTTACAGTCAGGTTAGAGCACGACAACCCTTGCCAAGAGCTCAGGGCTTTAATTGACTCAGGTGCTGCGACTAGTGCGATTAGATGGTCCCACTATAAGGATTCAGGAATAGAAATGCGGCCAATTGAGGCATACATCATAGGGCTAGGAGGCATGGAAACCCCTTGCATGGGTGAGGTGGACCTTCCTATCCTCATTAAGGATGTGACCATGACAGCGAAGCTACTAGTGTGCCATGATAACGACCTAATAGAACCCCTAATCCTTGGCCAAGATTGGCTATACGATCACTCAGTGGACCTAAATCTTAGACAAGGCTCCTTACAGATTGGAACCTTAGAACAGAAGCGAGTGATACCGCTTGACTTCCCTAATCGCATTCGGATTGAGGTTTGTAACCCTAGACCCTATGAAACGCATGCGACGGAAGACCGGAAGATCTTGGGTCAAACCAGTCACGTTACATCTACACCAACCCACTCGGGCTTGGCTAGGGACAATTGTCAATCAGAAGGACAACAGGAGATCTTCCCTGGGGCTTCCTGCAAACTAGAAGGGGAAGCTACCCAACCACTAGGGCAGATGAACACAATCAGCGGTCAGGTGGGTTGCATCAACGGCCAAATGAGCACAACACCCTGCGGTGCTCATCCTTCCAAACTTGCTGCGGGCTGGCCTAGATTAAAGAGAAAGAACGAATCACTTCCTAATGGGCAGGTCACGCAAGTGTTGGATCTCCCTTCTTTTCCAAAGCAGAGCGTCCAATGGACCTCTCAAACCCAACCACGAAGGAGTCAACCACAACAGAGGAACCCAGACCGACAACACCACCAGACAAGGCAAAGAAAGCAGTAGTATCAACATCACAGAACAAGTGGCACAAGACAAATATGGGTGCCAAAAGGACAGCAACCACATGCTATTGGCAACACTGCAGACAAGAACAGGACAAAGTTTCAAAAGGAGCAGAGTCAGTATCCAAAGTCCCCTCGATCTTCCTCTACAAGTACAAATACTCGACAGATTTGGATCGCCAAGAAGTATCTTATCAGTCGACCCACACCCACGCAGATTTGGGTACCCAAGCAATGTATTATAGCCCAACTCTCTAGCCATGTAATATATACCCCTCCAAAATCTTTTCATCCTTCAATACCACCAAACTCGATACCACTTTTTGTCCCTCAGCAGAAACATACCACCCACTCCAAGACTCTTAGGAAATGGATACCGAAACTTATCCAAACGTCTTCTTGTACCCCATTATCTAACAATTCTCCCACCCCGTTTAAACTCCACCCTTGTACTAATTCACCTTCAACCAAACCTTGTATAAATTCATACACCCAAACCCCACATCATGCATAATAAAAGCTCATCAAGAAATGTATGCATAATCTGAACCATGTAGGTGTCTAGAGACCTTCATTAGCTATGCAAAAAGATCATTGCATCAATCACTTCACGACACTTGGCTACACGGGTTACACATCGGTTATGGAAAAGGATTGCGGTCTCACCTTAATGGGATCATAATTAATTTCCATACTAATGTGTTAATCTTTTGTAGCAGATCTTTTCCATTAGCTCGTCAGCCATCATGCAAACCGAAGCAGGACCATCAGAAGCTGGCCCAAGCACACCAATGGCCACTATTGGAGAATTACTCGCGGAATCTTATCCTACTATGCAACCACCAGAGTTTCAAGGTTTTCTAGGACCCATGCCAATCGATGATCCTCCTAGAGGATATACTGAGAAGATTCATCATAATTCTCACTGGTTTCGAGGCCTAGCAGGACCATTAGCAGATGCTGATTTCATATTTGAGGCCAATTTGGCATTTGATTTACGCACATGGGCCAAGTACCAGTTCTTTTCACGAGAATTTGAAGGACTACAGAATACACAAGACTTAACGCACGTTTGGGCACGAGCGGGATTTACAGAATATTTTAGTGACCCTCTGCCTAAACCCGATTTTTACATATGTTTTTACTTGGTAACCACCTTAACAGCTTCAGAAAACAAGGATCTACCTGGCACATTCATGTTACCATCCTTGGTAAATGATCCTCCATTCAGAAGGTTTTATTTGTCTAAAGATTTAATTCGTGCAGCTCTGAAAATACATGGAACACACACTCCGACGGAGAGAGAACGGCTAGTCCCAGAGCCGATGAAACGTGGTGACGTAACTAAGTGGGAGGATATTTCAGCCATAACCCCTGAGCTTTCCAAGCCATTACGGATATGCATGCAGCACTTTGCTTTCCCAGCTCAGGATCGTTTTACCATGCCTCACAAGAGAATCTGGTTTGGATTGTACTTAGCATATACTGGACCGCAAACGGTTGATCTAGCTAGCTGGATAATTGATCAGCTCTATCTGGCACAACATAGTTGGGAGCGAAAGAAGGTAATCAATGGGTGCTGCGCCCTCACCAGGATCATATATATGTGCTTGGCGTATGACTTACCAATTGAGCATGCCATGACCAGTGAGGAACTGAAAGCATTTAAAGGCACCACTAGGAAGGCTAGAAAGTCTAGCAAAGGCAGAGCCGGAAAGCGGATGAGAGGTACTATCCCATGCCTACAAGTCCCAGAATCACCCTCTCCATAACCATCTCCAGAGCAGTCACCAACAGCAGCCACTCCCACGGTACCACCAATT
This sequence comes from Ceratopteris richardii, assembly GCA_020310875.1. NCBI lineage: Eukaryota > Viridiplantae > Streptophyta > Polypodiopsida > Polypodiales > Pteridaceae > Ceratopteris > Ceratopteris richardii. The sequence continues at coordinate 101,843,471 of CM035421.1, read as the reverse complement.
CGTATACGGTTATCAAGACCAGTTACGCCGGAGGGCACCACCAGTACTGTTGCACCCCAAGCAGCCACAACCACAGAACCTATCACCACAGCAGCTGAACTTCCCACCACTATTGGTGCGGAAGCTTTCTCTTTTCCAATACCGCATTTAGAACCAGGACAAGCAGAGCCACTGGACCAAACTTTTGATTTTGAGATGCCCGATGCATTCTCCAATGAGTTCCAGTTTTCAGAAGGACAATTGTTTTCTCAAGAATTTGAAAGGCCTAGCTACCCTACCACACCCAGGGATCAGCCACAAGGACAGATCGTGTCTAGCTCTGATGACGAAAGAACAGCGACCGATGACGACGAAGGAGACGACGAAGCTAGCCAGGGAACACAGGAATCCCAAGAGCATGAACAGACAGATGGCCAAGGCCAACAAACAGACACACATGGTGATACAAGTACCCATGAAGATGAAACTTACGAAGCAGCCGCTTACACACTAGCTATCAAGAAGCTGTATAGAACTATGGAAAAAGTTTGGGCACGCAAAAAGCTGACAGAGGAAGAGAGTCAAACAATAATAGAACAAGAACTTGTCACAGGCGGATTCGAAGACGCATACATCAAAGGATTCAGAGAGTTAGTCAAATCAGTAGGCTCCAACGAAGCCCTCAGGTACTTGCAACGAAAGCCACTACCACAGTTTGACCCCCGTAGAGTACGACTACTTTCAAAGCCCGGCGAATACATTCGTGTACCAACAGGAGCACAGTCTTCTGAACAAGCCAGGGAGGCACGCCTCGTCCCCGAAAGTTCGGTGGCAGTAGAAACCATCTTTGTAGATTCCCCACCCCGCGCTACAGCTGTACAAACCTCAGTAGTCACTGAAGTACCGACCACCCCAACCACTCCTCCATCACCGCCCGTCCATCTAGCCTCCCCTCTTCACCCTCCTTCCCCCAGACCAACACCTTCATTCGCCGGTGGTGTTGCAGAAATTGTCTTTACGACCACTAACCCCACAATTCCCGCGCCCATTAGCCCTAGTCTACCCCCTCCCACACCCACCTTTCTATCCAACCCATTCCTTCATCAATCTTTTCCATCTTTCCCCACAACTCCAAGACCCCTTTTCCCATTCCCCCCGCCCTTAACCTTCTCCCCCGTCTCACCTCCCCGACCCACTGTAACCCCTCTTTCCCCTTTCCACCAAGCTGCTCCAGCCAGCCCCCCTGTAAATTACCCCTCAACCTTTGTAAATCCCGTATTTACACCAGCACGAGCACCCACGATCACACCCATATTCACGGTCACCACACTAGATACGTCCATTGACATGGACATCTCACCACCCACAGCACCATCACTCACTTCACTCACGGCACAAACATTTTTAAGCACATCACAATTTTCAACAATCACTACATCATCCACCTTCCCATCCCCATTCCCCATTCCCGTTGCATCTACACCCACTGCATCTTCATTTAGCACCCCATTAATACTATCACCCACTGTAGATAATGCATTCCGACAGATGTTCATGTGTATGACGCAAGTAAGAGATGAGTTCACATCTCTTGGAGATAATTATCAGCAGCTACAGAGGACAACCAATGACTTACAGTCACAGCTTAATTTATTGTCTATTGAGAATGCCTCTCTGAACACCCGCTACCAGGAATTACGCGAGGCTTATCACAAATTGGAACTAGAAAGCGAAGAAAAGACCAAGGAAGCAACTGCTGACCTGGATAACTTATTAAGAGCCCAGACAGTCCGCAATGCAACGCTAACACGAAACATGGGCTTACTACGAAGACACCTAGCAGCTGCCAAGGAAGAAAACCAGCGCTTACAGGATCAGAACCGAGAAAACTTAGAAGCAGCGCTCGACCACCCAGACCAACCGCTCAGTCCTAGCAGGTTCAAAGCCATTCCTTCAGACTCGATGAGGATGCTGCTAGACGATCATGTAAGATCACTAGATGCATACGACCGCATGAACAAGGAGTTAGAGAAACTCAAAGAAGATCACAAATTACTCCAGTTACGAGAATCGGCACACCAAGACATACCAGCACCTGTGGACCCCTCTCCTGACCTCCTAGAGGAACTCAACTCATTACGGGCCCAGGTATCGAACCTTGAATCAAGGATTGCAGTATATGAAGCACCACCAAGGCCAGATTCCCCACCTGAGCTTCCAGCTGAGGAAGAAACGGTCACCATTCCAGTGGAGGAAACGTTTGAAGAGGCATACGAGCCACAACCCATCCCAGGCAGACGCGTCACGGCCGAAGGTCAGATGACGTACGAACTTCCGACCCCTGCGTGGATGAAGACTATTGAGGAACTTGGAACAACGCACTCAGCTAGAGTAGAGGCACAATTACATGCCATGGCGATGATAGAAGAAAGAATATTACAGTCTCCATTCTTTGCTCATTTGGCCCCACGACGATACATATCTGGGCATGAGCTCCAGTATAAACCGTATTTCATGTTAATGGCCGAATACCAATTAGCCATTGAGAAAGAGACAGGTAAAAAACCATCGCATGCAACTCAATTCGAGGCGGCTGATTTGCCACTAGATGCACAGAAAGGAAGGATCTATCAACCAGAGTGGCGAAAAGATTTACTACAGCAGTATCCAGAGATGATGAGTACATGGGTAAAGGCACCTTTGCATTTGAAGTACAATCCGTGTTGGGGACCAGTGCCACGACGCCGCTCCTGGACTGCCTTTGCTATTAAGGTACAAAACAATAAGCAGTGCCAAGACTGGTTGAATTACCCCTATTTTAAGCCACCCATTGAGTTACCAACTGTTGGCTACATGATGGCTACAATTCGCCACTGGCTCCCTAGATTAAAGCATATGGATGATATAGCGGCGCATATGACTGTCAAAATCTTTGACATGATGCAAATGATTTTTAAAGTCTTCCGACGCGTCAAGGCACCACATGTCAACACCCCGGGCTTTGAGCATGGCAATTTCGATCTGGTATATGATATGAGTACGACGCCATCGCTACGGGTGTGTTATGCCTGGCACTGCAGAATAAAGTACCTACCGGCGTGCTACAAGCAGACGTTCGAAGAGATGTTCACAACCGGCTTCTGGGAATACCATTCAAAGGTATTCATAAGCAGGCCTACACATTTATTACAATTATTTGCCTGTGAACGAATGGTCTATTCCACACACTATCAGCTCCCGCCACCGGAAGAACCGCAACCAATCGACTGGGAGAAACTCGAGGCAGATCTGGCCCGAGGCATTCGTATCTCCGAGCACACCCTCGCTCAAGACCTCCTACAGAACTATATCCGGCAGACCTCACAGCAAGGTTCTATCAGGGACGACAGAAGCGAGAGGGAGGGGGGTGTTGGAAGCAGCCAGAGGCACAGACGACACGGAAGCATGTAACGATAGAGCAGGGAGCTAGTCGAATCGTTTTTCAAAGAATTATGTTTTCAAATACTTTCCAAAAACCTCCAACAGTGATTTTTATCACTATTGTAAAATATGTAACATAGAAAACCCCATTTTGTAATCCATAGCTCCATTTTGTGCAAGCCGAGGAGTCCTCGAGCTTGAGGAGCTTAGGTAGAACAAGCGTATCAATTTTCGTTATTTTTAGACATCGTTTACCCTTCCAAATAGCATCTAGGACCTAATTTTTAACTGTGCCGGTCACTAGATGTGAAACCGGTCAAAACTAGTCTAGAAACTATAAAAAGAGCTAGAGAGCTCACTTTTGAGGTTGGTTAGTGTTGGTTAGTGTGAGCTTAGAGCTATTTTGAGCTTGTAATAGTGTTCTTGAGTAATAGATCTAATTTCCCACCTTCCATTGTGTCTTGCTTGTCTCTTCATTGTGTGTGTGTATGTGTGTGTGCATCTTGGTGCTTCTCACCTTCACTCTCACATCATCTCACATTCACGATCTTCATATCACTCCTATCTCTTCCGCGGATTGACATTAAGGAGGTGGAGCTTCTTAACGTGGTTCTCACCATTGTGCTAGAGCAACACATATCATGGAGAATCTCCATCTAAAACAGTTTCACCAAACTCCCACGCATTAGAGAGTTATGCCTATTTAAACAGAAGCTTCTAAGCATTTTCGGCAGACAGACAAGGGGCTGGAGTTGAGAGACAGTCAACTCATTTCTTGTGGAGTGCATCCTAGGGACTAAAGTGGAGTGGTGTATACCACACACTCTTGACCATTATACATTAGCTTCATGTGTATCATTGAGCTCATTTGATAGTGTTATTAGCTTTGTTCTTTTCAAGTAGTTTGAGCTTGAGTTAGCTTCTACTATTGAACTCTATATTCTTGTTTTGTCTCTCATATCTCATCTCACATATTATTTGAGAGTGTGTTTAAGCTCAGCTCCTCATTTTTCACATGGTATCAGAGCACCTAGGTTAGAAGTGCCTAGTGTGAGCATATTCGAGTAAAGGGAAGAGTCTCGATCAACTTGTTGCAGCTGAAGATGGCACCAAGTCTCCATAACCTACACTTAGAAGGAGTTGAGAAGCTCAATGGCAACAACTATGCTACATGGAAGGTAAAGATGGAGTCCTTACTTTTCTTTCAAGATTGTTGGGATCTAATTCAATGGACAGACCAACTGGAAGTGAAGAAGAATTATCCAAATGGGATAAGAAGGCCATGTTTGCAGTTCATATGATAAGGTTGAGTGTCAAAGATGACATTCTCAGCCATCTCCTTGATGTGAAGACTCCCAAGAAGGCATGGGAGACATTGAAGAATATCTATGAGTCCAACAGCACCTCGAGGCAAGTGGCATTGAGGGCTGAACTTACCAATTGTATGAGGAAGCAAGGAGAGGATGCTTCAAGCTTCATCAAGAGAGTCAAGGATCTACATCAACAACTAGTGGTTGTTGGAGATAAGATGTCTGACAACGAGCTCTTTACAATCATCATCCATGGATTGCGAGATGGATATGAAGGCTTAGTTCAAGGCCTCATCATCTTGAGGGAGAAGCCATCTCTTGAGGAGATGGAAAAAATTTTCAGAGATGAAGATCAAAGGCAGGCTGCAATGAAGTCAATACATGATGGAGGAAAGGCATCAACATCGAATGACAAAGCACTCTTCTCATCAAGGGGAAGAGAAAGATTCAACACACAAAGAGGAAGAGGGCGGCATCAGCCCACTCACAACCAAGATCGACAAAATCATGAAAGTAATCAATATTTCCAAGAAACGAGACATCCTTCCTCAAGAGGTAGAGGAAGAGGAGAAGATAGAGGTAGATATTACTCTATCCAATGTTACAATTGCTCTAGGTATGGCCATTTTGCTAAAGATTGCAGGAGTAATCGAGATAATGGGAGAGGAAGATCAGCCCACTACATGGATGGAGAAGGTGGAAATGAGTCCAGTCATTCTGAAGAAGATTCTTCACTTGTATCATTAGAAGAGATAGCAGTGCATACACATGATCCCAAAGAGGAACCATGGTGGATCGATAGCGGAGCAAGTTGTCATATGACTTCTCATGCTCAATTCTTTTCTAATATTGATGATTCTCATAATGGTACTATCTTTACAATAGATAGTACTCCAAATTCTATTGCAGGGAAAGGTGACATACCCATTTGATTGGGAACGGGAGAGAAAAAGACACTCAGCAATGTTCTCTTGGTACCATCGCTTACCAAGAATCTACTTTCAGTTGGAGCAATGACTGAGAAGGGACTCAAAATAGAGTTTGAAGGCCAGCAATGCCTCATTAAAGATCCAAAGAATTCCTACAAAGTGGTTGCTAGAGGAAGAAAGCAAGGAAAGGTTTTCAAGTTGGAGAAGTCTCAGCATTTTCAGCAATGGGAAATGACAAAGCAGCCCCCATTGTGCCTACCGAGTTATGGCACAAGAGGTATGGTCACTTGAACTTCAATATTATGTGTATGCTAAAGGAGAAGGACATGGTCATTGGAATTCCAGACTTACAAAGGATTAGAAAAGTGTGTGAAGTGTGTTGCCTTGGAAAGCATGCTACGAGTAAGTTCTCAAAGGGCAGCTCAAGGGCACGTGATATACTTGATGTGGTGCATGTTGATGTATGTGATTCAGCCCACACTCCCTCACTTGGAGGGAATATTTATTTTGTTACCTTTACGGATGATTTCTCTAGATATACTTGGGTTTATTTTATGAAGTCCAAGGTTGATATATTTCATATTTTCAAACACTTTCATGCTATGGTGGAAAAGATGACGGGACAAAGACTAAAGACTCTACGGTCTGACAATGGAGGAGAATTCTTGTCGAAGGATTTCAGCCATTATCTACTTGAGAATGGCATTCGAAGGCAACTTACTTGTAGCTACACTCCACAACAAAATGGAGTGGCAGAGAGGAAGAATAGGACATTATTTGAAGCAGCAAGATGCATGCTTAAAGACAAAGGTCTGAGCAACATCTTTTGGGCTGAAGCAATCAACACTTCATGCTATTTGATAAATAGGTCCCCTACCGAAGTCTTGAAGGGCATTACTCCCTATGAAGCTCTTCACAACATCAAGCCTAAGGTACATCATTTAAGAGTTTTTGGTTGCCTTGCATTTTCTCACATTCGAGATGAAAAGAGGAAGAAGCTGGATGAAAAGTCAAGGAAATGCATCTTTGTTGGATATAAGCTTACAAACTTTATGATCCATGTAAGAAGGAGACATTCCTATCAAGGGATGTGATTTTGTATGAGAATGCAAGCTTCAGTTCAGCATCAATTTCATATTTGGATAAAAGCTCTTCAACAACAGTTAAAGTTGAAGTTCCCTCTTCTACACATGAGGAAACCATTGAAGAATTAGAGGAAGAAGATGAAGATCACCGTGCAACTCTTAGAAGGTCTTCAAGGATCAGAACACAACCTCAAAGACTAACATATCAACTAGGTAATTCCTCAAGTTTTGAGCAAAGTAATGTTGCTTTGCTTAGCTCTATTTTACAACATGATGAACCGTCAACATACAAGGCTGCTAGTACTCAAAAAGAATGGCAAGAAGCTATGGACAAAGAGATGGCTGCTCTTCATCAAAATGGGACATGGGAGTTATGTCCATTACCTCCCAAAAAGAAAGCAATCTGATGCAAATGGATCTACAAGCTGAAATTCAACAAGGAAGGGAAGATAGATAGACACAAAGCAAGGTTAGTAGCTAAAGGATATTCTCAACAATATGGATTGGATTATGATGAAACATATGCTCTAGTAACAAAGATGAGTTCAGTTAGGTTATTACTTTCCCTTGCCTCCATATTCAAGTGGAAGGTGAAGCAAATGGATGTCAACAATGCCTTCCTCAATGGCATACTTGAGGAAGAAGTCTACATGCAACAATCGGAAGGATACATTGTCAAAGGTAAAGAGCACATGGTATGCAAACTTCTCAAAAGTTTGTATGGTTTGAAGCAAGCTCCCCGAGCTTGGTATGCAAGGATTGATGAGCATCTTTGCTCTCAAGGCTTTCAAAGAAGCAATGCTGATCATAGTTTGTATTATAAAGTCAAGGGAAAAGATATTGTTATTGTTCTTCTATATGTGGATGATCTCATGTTGACAGGGAGCAATGAAGCAATGATTGAAGATGTTTAAAGAAAACTCTCTAAAGAGTTTGAAATGAAAGCATCGAAGTCTCTCGACTAGAGAAGGGAGATATATTTATCTCTCAACAAAAGTACCTTTTTTCCATTCTTGATAGGTTTGAGATGTCTCACTCTAAGCCGGTCTCTACACCTATGGAGACAACTCTCAAACTCACGAAGGATGAGAATGGTGTTCCATATGATGAAACACTATATAGACAAGTCATAGGATCTCTCCTCTAATTGACCATCACAAGACCTGATATTTGTTTTGCAGTGCACTCTCTCTCCCAATATTTACAAGCTCCCAAAGTATCTCATTGGAATACAGCCAAGAGGATACTAAGATATTTGAAAGGTACTTCTTCATTTGGAATTCTCTACGGAGGAGATACATTGAACCTTCATGGATTTAGTGATTCAGATTATGCAGCAAACTTGGTTGATAGAAAGAGCATAAGTGGAAATGCCTTCTTCCTAGGCAATGGAGCTATTTCATGGAGTTCCAAAAAGCAAAGTACGATCAGCTTATCCTCTACAGAAGCTGAATACAAAGCTCTCACAACCTAAGCTTGTGAAGCTATTTGGTTGAGAAGATACTTGGATGAGATTGGTTTCGGTGAAAACCAACCTACCACCATTCATTGTGATAATGTCTGAGCTGAATCTTTGGCAAAGAATCTAGTCATGCATCAACGAATCAAGCACATTGAAGTGAGGGAGCACTTCATCAGAGAGAAGATACAAAGTGGTGATATCATCTTACACCATTGCAACACAAAGGAAAATGTGGCTGACCTCTTCACTAGAGCTCTCAGCAAGGAGTTGTTCATCAAGCATAGATCATCACTTGGCATGATGGAGCTCCCCTTAAGGGAAGGAAGTCATGAGTAAGGGAAGGCTCATCATGCATCTTCAACAAATAATGGAAGGCTCATCTTCATATTCCTTCAGCAAGCATTCTATTTCAGGTTCTTATTATTTTGAAGATGTTGGACTTGAGGGAAGGTGTTGGAATATGCAAGTCCACATCATCTCTTCAAAGTATTATTAAAGTTCATTATATTTTTAGAGTGATTTATTATGTTTTCCACATCAGCCATAGTCGTGAATAAAGCATATTTGAAGTCAATGCCAAGTTGAAAAAGTGTTCCTATAATTTAGGAAAAATTTCAGGACAGCAGCACACCTTTTCTAAAGGCAGTTTTGCACGGATCATATCTCGCTAACCGTGCATCCTTTTTGGTTGATCTAAAAGGTAAAATGTTCCCCATAATATCAGGTATCAGCTCACCAAAAATCTCCCGCACACGCATCTCCAAACTCAAGTTATGCTGGCCACAAGTTGGTAGGTAGAGAATTGGCAGATTGCTGAAAATAGCCAGTAGGCCAACTTTGGAAGCTTGTATCTTGAGCTACGTGCGTCATCTCAAAATAGTTTCTTCAGCAAACTTGTTCTCCATATCATGGAGAATCTCCATCTAAAACAGTTTCACCAAACTCTCATGCATTAGAGAGTTATGCCTATTTAAACAGAAGCTTCTGAGCATTTTTGGTAGACAGACGAGGGGCTGGAGTTGAGAGACAGTCGACTCATTTCTTGTGGAGTGCATCCTACGGACTAAAGTGGAGTGGTGTATACCACACACTCTTGGCCATCATACATTGGTTTCATGTGTATCATTGAGCTCATTTGATAGTGTTATTAGCTTTGTTCTTTTCAAGTAGTTTGAGCTTGAGTTAGCTTCTACTACTGAACTTTGTATTCTTGTTGATTTAAGGATTTCTCACTTATTTGTCTCTCATATCTCATCTCATATATTGTTTGAGAGTGTGTTTAAGCTCAGCTCCTCATTTTTCACAGATATATGCATGTGGAATTGATGTATGCACAAAAACCAATATTTTCAATTGAAACAAATATGTTAACATGGTTTTCTTGATCTTGGACTACTAACATGTCGAGAGAGGAATTGTTATGTGTGAGATTGTAGCAATTGGAGAAGGGATAAGACTAATTGGAGAAAGCTAAAGAAAATGTAGAAGCATCAAGAATAAAGAACAAAATATATTCTGATAAATGACATTGACTATGGCTCAAGAAGATTCAAGAACGCGATTGAGTTCTAGTTTATGATAGTTAATTTAACTCACAATATGAAGCAAGAAAGAAATTAATGAAACACTGTTTTGGTCTTTATGTTGTAATGAAAGTAAATAAAAATAATACTAATACTTGTCTTAATGGAGTTAGATAACACTGTCTCCAAAGTGTTATGGATACGGCTTTGGTGGGACATGAAGTTCATGGCTATCTGGCACCCCCTCATAGAAATCAAAAAGTATGTCCTCTTATGGCAAATCCTTCATCATGGAATCTGGACCAACCTTAAGGCTAGCAAATTTTGTGGGATTCCTCCCTGTTGCAAATGCTGCTACCGGTCTATCGAAGATGTTTCACACATCTTCTTTACCTGCCCTAACTCCAACAGACTCTGGCAGATGGTTGGAAAGAAAATTAGACTTCAGAAAGGTCTCAGTTGGAAGCAAGCCCTGCTGGGAGAAGCGATTGGCTGCTCTGCGACTCTCTAGAACGCCATCAGAGGGGAGGTCCTATGGAAAATTTGGCGAGAAAGGTGTGCTTTCAACTTCGGCGACTCCCCCAAAGAGTGGTCAATTGAGAAATTGTTGTTCCTCCTTGGCAAAAGGATCGTTAACTGTAAGAAATCCCCCCCCCCTTCAGGCATCATCAAGTACTCCTTTTGATCAATAACAAGCTTAAACCCAAGTGGGTCCCACATGAGGGTGATGAGAGGGTGATTAACCTTCTTTGTAATGCCATCTAAGCTCTGTAAAAGCTTGCCCTGCTTTATGGGATTTGGGGGGTCCCGTGGGCACTAGTCCCCTTCTCTTGTACTTTTCTTTATTTAATTCAAGCCCGGGAGAGTAGGCCATTGCCGAACTTCCTTTATATATAAAAAAAACACTATCTCCAAAGTACCTTTTGCAAGCAAATAATTGAAACTCTTTGAAAGACGAGATGATGAGGTGTATGAAAGTCCAAAAATATTGATGGAGCCTCTAGCTTATGAAGAAAATGAAGATGAAGAAGACGACCAGGAAAGTGCAATAAACAATGAATACTAAGTATATTGTTTTTGACATGTATGTAAATATTAGGTTGATTATTTTCATGAATTATTTAACCATATTTTTGCAATTGAGATAGGTTTTTGACAGATGACAATGAATGGAAGTTTTGATTTTTTTTTATTTCAAGTTGTATGTGATATGCAGATAAAGGAGGATTTAAGGAGAAGAAATAAAGACAAGATCTTTCAATACGTTAGATTTTAGGGAATCCATTCCAATTTTCAACTTTTGCACCATGATGTTTATTTTTGCATCTTGAGTATGCATACTTGATATGTATGTGTGTGTAAGCTTTCAATCCAATAGATGCACGTCCAATTGCATAAATTTGAAGTGTAAAGGCATGATAAAATATGGAAGCTAACTAAAATTTTGAAAGAAGAAAACCTCTTCATTAGAAGCTTTTACCTTGTCTATGCACCATTTCAATTTTCAATGCACTTAAAATATGCATGATAGGGTCCCATTTGATGACCTTGCATCGAGATACATTGTTTTTGTTTCTATCTATGCACATTGAGTGTTTGCAAGGATTTATGTATCTACACATGGAATTTATGAGAGTGAGTGCACAAACTTTACCATCAAGGGCCCATTTCCTTATAGTTTGCACCATACCATTTAGACATGCATTTATCAGTATGTATATGTTAGGGCTCTATTTCATGGCCTTGACAGGCACTCTTCTTGTTGGAGAAACAATCATTAATTGGACATATATTTGAAGGTCAAAGCTTTAGAAGAAAACCACATGCCTATGTGAAGGGACAAATTCACAAGTGTATTATATTTGTAAAGTTAGTTCACTTTAGTTCTAGAAGTTTTTTAAAAGTCACGAGATTGAGAAAAACTATATAAGTTAGTTTGTATCAACTGACGCGATGTGAAGGAGAGGAAGACAATGTGAGAGTGAGAGAATGTTAGTAGGAGTTCATTTTGTATGACTGAGTATAGTCGAGCTTCTCTGAGTGAGAAAGCACTTGTAAGCTTCTGAGTTTTTCATAGCTATGAGAAGAAATAGTTAAGTTCTATGTATGAGACTCTCTTTATTATCTCCATGCTTGCCTATTGTGTGATGAGTTCAAAAGTTGGAAGTTTTCGAAGCAACTCGATGCCTTGCATCGAGTTTGTGCTGATAAGTCATTGTTTTCATTTCCTGAGTTTTACTTGTTGTTGAATCTTCTTGAAAACATGAGGTTTAAATGGAGCAACTCGATGCCTAGCATCAAGTTTCAGCATAAAGTCGATGCCTGGCATCGACTTCCCACATAAAAGTGGTCTTGATCATTTCTGTGTTAAACGCGCCTATTTCAGGAACAAAAAAAGTGACTGAGAAAGCACAAAGTCGATGGCTGCATCGACTTTTGGTTGCAAGTCGATGCTAGGCATCGAATTTTCATTTTTAGACACTCAGTTTTACTAAAAGAGGAAAAATTTCCAGTTTTGACAACTCATATAGGGCGATCTTGTGAAGGCCATAACTTGAGTTCTAGAGATCTATTTCTTGCAAATAATAGCTTGTTGGAAAGCTCTACTCTTATACTTTTATGTTCTAAAAGATATTGGCAAAATGATCTTTGTGCTAAGAGAAATTAGCAAAATACTGAAGGTATGTCATTTCAATGACTAGAAATTTCTGAAGAAGTAAAGTTCTTGGTTTTGGCTATCATTTCTCAAAGTTTGAAGTGGCAATGAGTTAATGGTGACCATAGAGGTTGTCTAGTGTCACATTAATTCATTTCTTGTGATGTTTCACACATCAACACTTCTAACTATCCCATGCATGTAATAAAAGAAGCTAATCATTCACATGCAAAATGATTTTATCTTTGGAGCTGAAGCAGGTACTTCTTGGCCCATTTGGAGGATGTATAGGTTTGGAGGGGGAAAATGTCAAAGAGATCCTCTCTGCCAACTTGATGAGAGATGACAAGCACTCTACTCAAAGAGTAGAGATTCAAACTTGCAAACTTTCTCACCAACTGAAACAAGAGGATGGCCAAACAAGAGCCTTGGATAAGAAGAGGTGTTATTCCCAAAAGGACGAAGGAGGAGGAAGTCCTTTCTCATATTCTGCATAAAAAATGAGGGATCAACTTCATCATTCAGGGGGGACAGACAAAACTCTCTATATATAAGGGATTGTGGGAGATGATAAAGAGTTAAAATTTAGATCTTAAAAGCATTTGGGAGCACATCAAAGGGGGCGTATCAGAGGCTGAGAGAAGAACCAGTATAGTTCTTCCTCGGAAGAAAACAAGAAGGGATGACTCATTATGTTGCACTAACAGTTAAGGAATACAGAGCGAAACAATATTATTTTTTATCATAGAGTTCAATTGAGGATGAATATACACACGTATATAGTGAGAAACACTTATAATATGGAGGATAGTTTTTTCCTCTTGGGTGCTCCCACTTTGCATTTACAGTTTTTTGATTTAGTATGGCAGTATGGTGACATGATGAATATAAATAGTCAAGGATTGAAGATGGTGTTAATTTTATAGTTTAGAGATGGCAATGAAAGGTTGAAGAGGCTGCATGTCTCCAATCATAGCATATCAAAGCTTTGAGCATAAGCGGTAAGGATATAATGATCAAGTTAGCGCACATCAAATTCATTGGCGGATTCCATACAATCACAATTGATGGATTCCATACAATCACAAAAATTAGAGATAAGAGAAAAAGACCATGTCGAAGGTGGTCTGCTACTTTAAGTATTGCATTCGATTGAGCTAAGTAAAGTATGGCAGAGGATGCAGGTGCATGAAAAGAATGGTGTTCAACATTTTACTTAAGTTGAGTAGTATTTAGCACTTCAAATGGTTGGCAAAAATGCAAAAGGATTGCAGAGCTGAAAGAAGCATTATCGTTTAGAATGTATGCCATACTTTGTTGAGGATATTTTAAAGTAGGTCAAAAAGCTATGGTTATAGCCAGTTTCAATGCAGATATAAGGAGGCACAACTCGGAAGAGTCTTCTTTGATTCATGCATTTTAATTTGATCATACAAGATAGAGTGAGAGGCGCAGCTGCTCATCAGAGAGAGGAGAGAAAATCGGCAGACATAGACAAGTTTATGTGACAATGTTGTGATGTTGAGTAGAGGCAAATGATAGAGGCAAATACAAGATTGGAAGAGCATGCAATCCGAAAAGAATAAGAAGAGAAGGGGGAAGTTAATGTAGATGGAGTCAATTTGATTGCTGAGAAGGAGGGCGGATCTCATCTCCAAAGATCGAGAATCAACTACGGAAGAGGAGTTGGTTGTTAATCATATCGGAGGAGGATTATTGAAGGGTAAAGCTAGATTGATTATCAGAGTTGTTATGTTACTTCTCTTGCTCTCCATGCATGTCCTTGCGTGCCATCATACTGAATTCAAAGAGAAGACAATCGACAGCCTTGTGAACTAGAACAAGCCAACAGGACTTAAATTAGAGTAAAGCTAAAGTCAACACAACCACAGATGCAAGGCGCGATGAATCAAATGGTTGAGTAGAACAACCGAAGTCAGAGATTCTAGGTATACTTTTGAATCTATACTTCTATTTGCATTACTTGCAAATATACATAGGAAGATGGACCTTGATTGTGCAAAAGGTCTTTATGATATAGAATAGTGCATAGTTTCATCTATAAATGCAAAGTTTGATTCAAAATTTGAGTCATTGACCTCATTTATCTCAAAATTGACTCAAGCAATGACACAACTTACAGAAATCATCAAGGCATTGAGTGTGCGAGTTAATAATGAGTTTGCATCTTTAGATGGAACAATGTGATATGAATTGTCACATGTAAACGAAAGTTTGGATACTTTATACACTCAAATAAAAGAGATTACAATATGCAAGCATAAAGATGAATATCAAGCACAAGTACAGAGCATGTCTACACATTCTATGGAATGAAACCCTTTACCTAAGCATAGGCGATTCCCTCCTAGAGTAATACAAAAAAGACCAAATAGAAACCATAAGCATATTGTTAGATGTTTTTGGTGTGATCAAATTGGTCATACATATGGGAATTGTGTTGCATATGAACATGCATGTAGGCATAAGTTAGTACATAAAATCATGCCCCTTTACATTTGAATGTAGGAAGAGGAGGAATGAAAGCATATTTTTCTTAATCAAAACCTTGACCTAGATCCTTTAATAGCTTGAGAAAGAGATGGATGACAATGACCCAAAACAAAACTCAATCTAGTAAACATGAAAGTAGTTGCTCATCTGCCATACATGAAACCTCCATAATGAGAAATCAAGAAGAACCATTACAAATGAATACACAAGGATTTGAGGAATGCTTGAATGAACAATTGCATCAAATAAAGAAGAACATGAGGTTAAAGAACAAGCAGAGGATGAAAATATAAGTCAAGAAAATAAGTCAAATCATGAACATGAAGATAGGGCAAAAGTAGCAAGAATAATTGATAAAATTATGAAACAAATTGACATCCATTTTCATTATTCTTTTTTTCCTTTAGATATGAAAAAAAAAAATAGAAATTTAACATTACAAGAAACTTTTGATGAAAAAGAAAAACATTTTATTACGTTGCAAAACGCCCACTAATGCGGAGCATGGTTGGATTGGAACGCGTTCCAAATGCGTACAGAACATTCCATACGGAACATACGTTCTAAAACGCGTTCCGAACACGTTCAAAAGAATTTTTTCAAAAAAAAATTGAAGTGAAATATATATTTGCAAGTGAAAAAAAACACATGAAATATATACATAGCTAGGTGAGTCCATAGCTCAATGACTTCTGAAGCAAGGAGGAGATTGAGAGAGAGAAAGAGAGGAGAAAACGAGAATGTGTGTGTGTGTGTGTATTATGTGCATATACATACATACATATATACATACATACATACATACATGCATACATGCATGCACATATATATATATATATATTATTAAGGTAATGTTCCATATGTTGGCATTTGGTATTGAACCACATTCCGTACGCGTACTATACGTGCCATACCAAATGTTCCATACCCCTTGATCCAGAGGATGTACAAGTTTGGAGGGAGTAAGTGTCGTAGAGATATTCATCTCTACTCACAATTTTAGACAACTTGTGAAGAGAATCTCCCTCAGTGGCAAAGACAAAGACGGACTTCTGAAGCTAAATGGCACTATCCAAATTGGAAAGTGTTTTTGAGGTTGGTGTTTTTGAGGTTGTTTTTTATGGATACATCAAAGTATGGAGAAGCTTAAGTGGAGCCATTTGGCTGAATGAAATGGTCGAGAAGCGATAATATCACATAATGATTTGATAGATAGATAAAGAAGCTATTGTGTCGTCATATAACAGTTGAAGGGGATATCATTTCTGCTGCAACACAAACTAAGAATAAGGATTCAATAGATTTAAAGGAGAGCACGTAAAATAGTGGTGATTGTCGAAAGGTCTCAGTTGAACGATGGCACATATGTGTGATAATATTTCTAGAGATATTTCAAATATGATATGGGCACAAGAGATATCCGATGAATATAGATGGGAAAAGTGTGCGCAAAGAACAATAAAACAACAATCGATGAGGCGAAAGAATTCGATGTGAGGGAGTTCATTTTTAGATATGCATGATGGCGACTGAACAAATCAGGTGGCCATTATTGGTTGGAGCTCAACATAGCCGCAACTTTAGCAAACTACTTTTGCATGAATCACCCTCTATTAAAGAGGATTATGGGCGCTACAGTTTTAATCTGCATACGAGTCTGAAGATTTTCATGCTGACAATTAGTCGAATGTTGCTGCAGATGATTCAAAGAGTAGTCACGGAAATGCAAAGACAGACATCTAAATACCAATCGATTTTTATATTACTTGATGAATGTGAAGATTCAAGGTCTAATCTTGTCTCAATGAGAGCGGAAGACCTGGTAGTTTTGGTGATCAATGTTTTTCATGGAGTTTCAATTTGTCTTTAGGGACATCATCACTTATCAGATGCTTTTGTAAGATTGGGTTTTACTTTATTTGTTTATTTTTGCTTTCCCTTATCATGGAACACTCATTGGTTTGCTGATATTTCGACTATTTCATCGCTTGCTGTTGATGTATTACTCTTGATGTTAATTTGCTTCCGACTCTAACCACATTTTATGTTTACGTCTAATCGTGAGTGAAGTTCTAGAGTGGAACCGAGTTCAATTTCTAGTATATACGAAGGTTATGTACTTCCATTTATGTGTTATGAATATATAGATTATATACAGACAAAAATCTTATGGCAATGTATTTTCATGCCAAGTTCTGCGCATAGCTTCTCAGGCGCATATGTGATGAGAGAACCTTAAGAGTTTGATGTGAGATCATTGAACAGCATCCATCAACTCATTGACAGGGTTCTGCCTATTTATGTTCGATCCTCTTTTCTCTGCTTTAGGCGACTGCTTTGATGATCTCAAACGTCTTCACACCTTGTGAAATCGTAGCGCTATGTTGTTTTTGCTGGTAATCGCATGCATCTTATGCATAATTTATGTTTGCATATGTCCATTTCCCGTCATCAAATACAAACAATAGTTCCACACATCTGCACTGAGAACAAGATATGACATAGTTAACGACATGGACTTTTGTTGTTAGACATTCACGGTATAGCCAGTTCCTTGTGATCTTTGTCTATGCGAGAAGAAATAGGGTATGCTCTTTTGCACCCTAAAGTCGAGGAAAGATTAGGGAAAAAAAGTTTGATGCACTTGTGAAAACATGTGTGGAAAAATTTGAACGAAAGGGTCTACGCTCGACAAAGAAATGCAATTGGCTTGTATAACATACAATGCAGATTCCTTCAAATTTGTAACTTATTACGATTCATAATTTGCTCATAAAGATTAGAAAGTAGTTTGATTCTTGCAACATAGAAGGCTTTTCCAAATATTGATTAAAATTGTTTGTGCAACTTTTGTATCTTCCGTTCTTTTTTGTCAATTCCTTGGTACATGATCATTTCCAAAGATGATGAGAAAGATTATGAATGATGCTGATAAAATTCACTCACCGATCGAGCCCGCCCTTCACTCCGACAATGGACGGAGGCTCAAAAGATCTCTCAAGG
This sequence comes from Ceratopteris richardii, assembly GCA_020310875.1. NCBI lineage: Eukaryota > Viridiplantae > Streptophyta > Polypodiopsida > Polypodiales > Pteridaceae > Ceratopteris > Ceratopteris richardii. Next base: position 101,825,590 of record CM035421.1, on the reverse strand, counting down.
AAGAATCTATCTGCCTGTTTCACCTTCTGAAGAAGAGTAATATGTGACCTTCCAGCACACAGCCAATGGTCTATTGATCCCCAAGAAAACCAGTGCATTGAGACACCGAATGCCTCACACACCATTGGAGTAGGTAGATACTTTGAGAAGTACTCAGCACCCACTAAACTGCCTGCCCCACATGTTTTCAAATTGAGAAAGCTTTATGACAGACGTGGCCCTGTATCGTCTCCCATTTGTGTTCGAGGCAAAATATTAGATCAATATCTATTATGCGAGTTGAAACTGTCACATTAGCTGAACAGGATCTACTGTGATTTAGCAGAGCTACTGAAATAGCGCCATAGAAACTTAGGCAAGCTAGAGCTACTGAAATAGCGCCATAGAAACTTAGGCAAGCAATAGAAACTTGCCAAAGCTGTATATTCTCTCATTTTGACACCATACTTCTAGACAGTACTAACATTTTTTGAATGGAAGTAAATCCCAATTATCATGAAAACGGTTAAAAGTGTAGGCTGGCCAACCGAGAAAAGCAAATAACAAACAAAGGTAGGACGGCAATCTACAGAAAGCTCAGAACCACTGTAATAATGCAGACATCGATACACATTGACATCTGTCTCTTTTAGATGACAGACAGCAATTACATCTAACATAACACCTCTTCAAACAGGTGATGCGAATGTACAAATTCCTCATTACTTCACATTAGTCCATAGTATTCTGTATTTATTGCAAAGTACGCTTGATAAGGATATTTACTAACTGTTCAGATGCTATTGAAATATTACTTGTCTTTAAGGTTTTGCAGATAATGATTTACACAGAAGTGCATTGAGCCTACAAATTAGAGCTCATACATCATTCACCTGCTTCGAGATGAAAGCTTGCCTTCAATGCTCACACGTATCAAAAAATACAATACTTCAATATAGAAGTGACAAGAAAATGCAGAGATCACTCCATCAAGGCCAAAACTCCTGTAGAACAAAAAGAAACGAAAATGAGAAAGTACTACACCTACAGCATACTTTGTGATTAAAGGATCTCCACATCAGATGACCATACATCATATGTAAGAAATACTAGAGATTTCCTTATTATATCCCAATTATTACAGTAGCAAACGACTACTAGTTGAGAAGATAGAAAAGAGAAGGTAAGATGTTGATAATGCATGAGTATCTGGAGCTTAAACATGACGCATGAACCATTTATACATAGCTCTTCCACACAGGCCATCTCTGCTGTGTTCCCACTTCAGCATTGATTATACTTCATTCTTGTACAAGAAACAAATATTATTGGAGAGCTACTATGAGTAGCTTAAACTCTGTTTTGATTCACAGGAAGTCTAGTTTAGACTAAGGGCTTTAAAAATGTATTTTCACTGGGGTAGGAATTCTTCTTCAAATATCAACCTTTCACAGCAGCAATTGACATCTCCATTACATTATAAGACCTAGAACAGAATAAGTACAATATATGCCCACATTACACCTTAGAAAAATCACTACATTAAGGAAATTGTCATAGCAGATCAGGCACATGGAGAGTTAAGCCTATTTCATACTCCCTGGAAACATGTAAAAGCCACAGGCTGAAGATCATAACATTGCTTCCCAGACTGAAGATCATAACATTGCACAATCATTCCATAGAAAAGCTCACAACCTTTAAGGAGAGGATGAGCACATCGCAAGTTCACTGGAAGCATGCACATACTCAAACTAAAATCAAGGCATTGAGCAACAGATCCCTGGCAATGCTCACATATGAGCACTTCTGAATTCGCAATGTTAAGATCTATAAACAGTTCAGAAATATTACAGAGGCAAAAGAGGGTCCTGCAATGAATTAAGTTGCCCAATGTTGCAGAACAAAGATGGGGCAACAGGACAACCATCTCGCACACTCTACAAGAAAGTACAACAACAATCTGACATGCTCAACAAAATTTGCTTTTGCACTTGTTCACAACAGTGCAGAAATTATTGTGGTTAAACTTTATTCAGAGAGCTTCATTTCTATTCCGTAATCTTGAACGTGACTAATAGTCTCTGACACCTACAAAAATTGCTTCCGAATCTTATTCAACAAGTATCCCAAATTTAGACAGCATTTAGCTAGCTCTGTTTCGCAAAATCAACACCCTTCTGAATTGACGCCTTTAACTCTGCCTTCATTGCTTCAAGCCCCTTCTTTTCATACTCTGACAGAGCACCCAACCCAAGCACTTCCTCAACACCATCCTTACCAAGGCGAACCTACAATGCAGAAAGGGTAAACAATTTATACAACATGCATTAGAATGAATAACTTGTTTCTTAAGGAAATAGGCCGAAAGGGTGAACATATTATACATCACCAATTATAATAAATAACTTGTTTCTCACAGAAATAGACCTACCTTAGAAGAAAAAAATGGCAGTTCTGTCACTGTAGAAGCAACATATGTACACTCTACAATGCCAGGTTCACCATTCAACCCTTTCAAACAAGATTCAGCAAACAGAGCACCAGCATATCTGAAGAACAGAAAGCATAGCTTGATATTCAAACCTTTCAAACAATTATTAATGAATAAGAAAACTCTTTCAAAATAATTCACTTACGCCATTGAGAGTGTTGCTGAGCCTTTTCCAGCCTTAGCCTGGACAACCTCTGTCCCTCCATCTTGTGTGCGCTTAGTAAGAGCATCAATCTCCTCATCAGTTAATGTTGCCTTAGGTGTTGCCTGATAGACATGCCCTCTTCTCATCAGAATACCATAGTCACCAGAATACAACGGAATAGAGGCTATAGCACAAGTAATGGACACATCATTATGAATAAAGAGCAGTACTATAAAATTGCAGGCAGCAAAGCTACTGAACACATGATTGTGAACATAAAGCAGCATACAAAATGCAGAAAAGCGTGGCATGAATAGAAATTTAGTACAATAACAAATATGTCAGCACATAGAAAAATCACGTGTGTTGAGGCAAAATGGGATATACTGAAACGCAACAAAGAAGGACACAAAAGCCAGGGCAAGCAAGTAACAGCTTAAGTGTGTCCTCAGGAGCCCCTTATTGACCGACTTATAGAATTCCTACACGATTCTTCAAAAATAGTTCCACTCAAATATACAGTCTATTGCAAACTAAAAATAAAATGGCCTTTCCTAAAGTGGTTACAAGGGTTGGGAAAAAACGACTATAAGAAGAGCGAACTTTTAAGTAAACTTCTTCATATACATACTGAGTAAATGATCCGAGTAGGACCCAAGATTACTGGTGCATCATATTACCTGAGAAAAGAGAGGAAGAATGGTGATCCCAGCATGGCCTCCAACAACAGGGACATCCACATCTGCCCATTGAGCAAAAGCAAACTGTGAGAAACAAAATCTAATAGGAAAATGTTGTGAGAAACCCTCCTTCAACGTGCACACCTTCAACAGCAAGGCCTTTCTTGCCGGCGTAAAAAGTCCTGGCTCGAACCACATCTAAAGTTGTTACCCCAAAAAGTTTCTTAGAGTCGTAAGTACTGGCTTTCTTGAAAACCTCGGCAGCAATAGGAACAGTGGAGTTCACTGGATTACTAATCATGTTCACCACAGCCTACAGAAAAACTAAGAGAGGCTTAACACCCTCGGTCAGCTCAATGTAACTAGGAGCAAAGAAAGATAACATATGCAAAATTTCACAACAGGTAAACCAACTTCAAATTCAACAGACTCATGAATGGTTCCTCGACAAAAGTTCAGCCAGAATTTTCTCACCATTTATACAAGTTGACAACCATGGGTATTCTTACATATCTACAAGTGTCATCTAAACTGATACATCTGACAACAGACTAAATGGACTCAATTCAACTATCAACAACTCAACAATTACACTCACAAAAAATATAGGCTACATGTGTCTGTGCCATCTCTACCATTGTATCATTTGTGTCATCTCTCCGCTCGTGTCTGACAATAGTCTACACATCAATGAACTGAATTTCAATTTATTCACCATAGTCTTGTAACATATGCTCTACAATGTATTCAATTACTACAGCCCTATCATTGTAAAGAATTAGCCTGCATTTATTTACCAGCAGAGCACGAGTATAAAATTCATTGCATCAACTCCACCATTCAAAAACAATGACCGAATGGATTCAATCCATATCTACCATAGTAAAAGACAGCCTAGATGCATCTGACTACAGCCTAGTTATATTTACATTTGGCAACTGACAGTAACTACAGTCTAGAAATATCTAACCACGTTACAACACAAGGACCGCACTTACTTCAGGACAATGCTTCGAAATCGCTGTACATAGAGACTTCACAATGCCAGCATTGATGTTAAAAAGGTCATCACGAGTCATGCCGGGCTTTCGAGGCACACCAGCAGGGATGATGACAAGGTCAGCGCCAGTCAAAGCCTCTGCAAGCTGTTCTTCTCCAGCATAACCTTTCACCTGTCACAGAAAGAATCTCACACATATGATTAACTGTCATCAAACGTCCAACGAGCATTATACTGTTTTGATGAAAGTTGTAGATATAATCCTTTTAAAACAAACCTTAAACAACTTAAATTACCATATCACGTCCGAGTGAGCAATCTATTATGTCCGCTTATTTTTCAGCATAAAACAATGAATTCTCAAAAATCAGCCAAATTAAGAGCCTATAGAACTAAATTCGCCCGTTTGCTACATAAATAGAAGAAAATCATGGAATCAGCAAACCTATACACATCTAAACTCCTCAACAGCTCAATTTCGATATGTGAATAAAAATGCTCAAGAAAATGCGGAGCAACCCGTCACGAAAGAGGACTTCGCGAGCCGAAAAATAAAGTAACTCATAGATCGAAATGAAAAATGAAGTAATCCAAGATCCAAAGACTGAAAACAGAAAGCACCACAAATTGGCCACAAATCCCAGAACATCATACAATCCTAGATCAGTCAATGTAGTCTTAACCAGAACTAAGGTATCAGATCACCGAAATAAGAGAAGAAAGAATACAAATCAAAGAAGCATCAGCAGTAAGCCATTTCCGCAGAGCATTGGCAACAAAAGGATCCAAGAAAAGGGATCCAACAGTAACAATAACTTACAAATTAATTAGTTCTAAACAGAGCAGATCACCCACCTCTGCACGAGTGTTGACATGACTGACATCTGCTGCAACTCCAGGAGTATTTGCGATATCGTATAGAGAAAGAGAAGAAACAAGAGGGTTAAGCTTCATCAGCATTGCGAGGGGTTGCCCGATCCCTCCAGCAGCTCCCAAGATCGCCACTTTCCTTGAGTGCTTCAAGGCACCCGGTGCAGCACGCCTGAACAGCCCAGCGAACGTCATGGTTACAGAAGTACACTAAATCGACGCTGTCGTTCGCCAAGGATAACTCCCGTCAGGGTAAGCCGAGCCGCGAATGACAACCCTAAGAAATGATGTGAGGAATGTGTCACTTAATATCCAGTGGTTTCTTCCCTTCTTGTGAACATCACTGATGATGATAATACGTTATTTAGTGAGGAACCTTAAAAGCAACTGTCCGTGGAAGTGAGAGAGTGTTGTTGGTGTTAACATTCGGCATGCAAGGGCTTGGAAGACCAGATGCATATTAGAGAGTCGCTTTTTCAGGCCACTAACCGCCTTTTCCCGTGTAACCATCTATGTCCTCACAACTCTGTAATCTCAGGATTCAAAGTTACTCTTTGATGGGCTCTCATCACGACACACAAAGGCCAGCCGAGAACGGGAAGGTGAGCAACTTCGCACCTTTTTTTTTTTTCAAAAGGAAGTTTGGCATTGGCTTATTCTTCCAGATTTTAATTAAACAAAAAGAACAACTTACAAGTGAATGGGACTAGTGCCCTTGGGATCCCCGAATCCCACAAAACAACGGAAGGACTTGCGAGTCTAGTGTGTGTTACAAAAGAGGTTAGCAACTTGGCACCCTTGTGTAAGGCTTGTTTTTTTTTTAATAGAGGTTCAACAATTGCCTATTTCCAGAGCTTTAACTTTGAAAGAACAATTGTATAGGTGAATAGGCATAATACCTGTGAAACTTCTCGTATCTCCCAAAGCAGAGAGGTTAGACAAGATTATAACTGATTTAAACTAGCTAAAGTCATTATATGTCCAGCCCGGAAGTTGAACATAAGACCTGCACCTCAAGGGGTTAGTGCCATACCAACCCACCTACAAGACGTGGATGTAAAGCTTGGTTTACATTGGTAGCAGAAAATATGGTTTTAACAAGTAATTGGATAGAAGGAAAAAATTATTTGTTTTCACACTTTTGTGGGAATAGTGACCGGCGGTAAAACAAAAAAATAAAACAAAATTTGATGTGGCACAAACAAAGTCTTTCAAAGGGTTAGAGCGGAAGAAAAATTATTTTCATTTTATTTATGGTAACAGTTTACCATTTTTCTTCCACCTCTCTAGTGTCGCACCATGAAGTCGAGGAATCTTATGTGGCAAGCCATTATTGGTTTACAAAGCATCTCGTTCTCTTTTGTTATTGTGGTGTGATCCACTCAAGGTTTGGCAATGTGAGGTTGTAGCTTGTTGGACATAAAGTCTCTTAAGAGGTCGGTAAAGCTCGGCTCACAAGAAACCAAGAATCTTTTGATGTGTTGTAAAATGTGCTTTGATAAAAGCGATGACATCACAATTTTTATCCTTCAAGTCATAGCCCATGCATCGGATATTGTTATTACACCCCCCCCCGGGATATTTTTTTGGCACCCCTCCTCGCTTTTGCACGAGTTCCACTCATAAATCACAATAAACAACTTTATTTTATTATTACATATATTGTGAGTATGCCATGACTAGCTACAGAAAAAGATAGATTATTCTAAGATGACCATCTTTTTGTGCTCACAAAGCGTGGTGGAAAAACTTCTTGGCTTTTTTTTCTAAAATGTACTTGATTTAATATTAAAAAGGAAAATACAAGCGAACTCTTAGTTTCTTTTCTTCCAACTCATATCTATTAGAGTTTGAGGTCTGCGGAAGCACGCGAACAGCACAAGGAAGAAAAAGAAGCTTGGAGCACAACACACAATATTGAATGTATTATCAAGTCAATGTGCAAAGACAAGTGACTCGTTCGGGTTATAGGCATATATACAATCCAAGAGGGGAAAAACCTCCTAAAGAGGGAAAAAAGTACCCCGGTGGTTCGAGCGTGTTCACACACATCACTACCGAAATATATCAACAAATCCCCCCTGGGAGTGATGCAGTGAACAAAGAGCTTGCACTCATGTATAAAGAAGTGCCAAGCTATGTGGAATCAATCCACAAAAGGAAGTAAGCCCAAAGCTTTGTACTACGAAGCCACCTAGGTAGATCATTGGAACGAATCCAAAAACTACATGATTTATGCTAGTTAATCTTGCCATCCAAAGCATCCGAAAATTTATCCAGAGCATGCTCAAACCATACCAAATTGGCATCCTAGCCCTGCAAGTAACTGGCCGTGTCATCAGCAAACTCAACATCCAAAAAATACTCATCCCCAACTATTGTATAATTACATGGGTCTAAGGGGTAGAACCCTTGGGTTTCTAGGTGTGAAACCCTTTGGATTTATGGTTTATTTACCCCTTTTTAGATGGGTCTTGAACCTTAGGGTTAATTCTCTAAGGTTGAGTACCTTAGGCCTGATTGGAAGCTTCTCCTAGCCACTTTGTTTGCAGGTGAGGGCTTGGAGAGTCTTCTTTTAGAAGCCATGTGATTTCATGTGATTTCCTAAGCTTGGAAACCATGTGAACACCTTAGGGACCCATGTGATGGAAGGTACACATGTCCCCTTGTGAGGGACTTACCCCCTTGGACTTGGAGCTATATATTGGAGGCGTTGGGTGGAAACACATCTCTCATTTCTAGTGTGAGTCTAGTTAGTTAGTTATCTTAGGTGGTGTGTGGAAGCTATGGAGTTCCTTCCACAACAGTGGTATCAGAGCAAGGATATAGAATTCATTTTGTCTTCCTTAGTTCGCATGAGTAGTTGCTACCGATCAAATGGAACCCTTGTGTGAAACCCTTTGGATTTATGGTTTATTTACCCCTTTTTAGATGGGTCTTGAACCTTAGGGTTAATTCTCTAAGGTTGAGTACCTTAGGCCTGATTGGAAGCTTCTCCTAGCCACTTTGTTTGTAGGTGAGGGCTTGGAGAGTCTTCTTTTAGAAGCCATGTGATTTCATGTGATTTCCTAAGCTTGGAAACCATGTGAACACCTTAGGGACCCATGTGATGGAAGGTACACATGTCCCCTTGTGAGGGACTTACCCCCTTGGACTTGGAGCTATATATTGGAGGCGTTGGTTGGGTTGAAACACATCTCTCATTTATAGTGTGAGTCTAGTTAGTTAGTTATCTTAGGTGGTGTGTGGAAGTTATGGAGTTCCTTCCACAAGAGTGGTATCAGAGCAAGGATATAGAATTCATTTTGCCTTCCTTAGTTCACATGAGTAGTTGCTACCGATCAAATGGAACCCTTGTGTGAAACCCTTTGGATTTATGGTTTATTTACCCCTTTTTAGATGGGTCTTGAACCTTAGGGTTAATTCTCTAAGGTTGAGTACCTTAGGTGTGATTGGAAGCTTCTCCTAGCCACTTTGTTTGATCAAATGGAACCCTTGTGTGAGACCCTTTGGATTTATGGTTTATTTACGCCTTTTTAGATGGGTCTTGAACCTTAGGGTTAATTCTCTAAGGTTGAGTACCTTAGGCGTGATTGGAAGCTTCTCCTAGCCACTTTGTTTGTAGGTGAGGGCTTGGAGAGTCTTCTTTTAGAAGCCATGTGATTTCATGTGATTTCCTAAGCTTGGAAACCATGCGAACACCTTAGGACCCATGTGATGGAAGGTACACATGTCCCCTTGTGAGGGACTTACCCCCTTGGACTTGGAGCTATATATTGGAGGGGTTGGTTGGGTGGAAACACATCTCTCATTTCTAGTGTGAGTCTAGTTAGTTAGTTATCTTAGGTGGTGTGTGGAAGCTATGGAGTTCCTTCCACAACATGGTGAGCAAGGATATAGAATTCATTTTGCCTTCCTTAATTCGCATGATTAGTTGCTACCGATCGCATCCATTTGCGATCTTTTGGACTATGTAACTGCCGTCAACGGAAGTCCAGATTCGCTTCTTCAGAAATCAAAAATACCATCAGGTGACCCCCTCTCAGAGCGGCACATCAGCCACCTGCCGGGCGACCATGCTCTTAACAGAAGAACACTTGGACAAGAGAAGAAGTTACACAGCCGCTTCTCTCTCTTGTCAGAATAGCCGCCGCCTTTATTTTATAGAGCAAAACCACTTCGAATTCTTCCCATATGGGATTTGTACGCAATAGGAGCGCACGCGCATGAGCAAACTCAGTGCCATTAATAGTACCCTCATGACAAGCCGCGACTCACGGAGAATCTATTGGCCATCTTCACTAGAGAATTTGGACTACCCACGGAGAGTTCTCTCTGTGTTTTCTCATAACCTCTATTGGATGAGGCTTCGAGGGTAGTTATGAGTGGATTTTAGAGAGATAGCCAGTAAGAAGGGCTACAAGGAAACGTTCCAAAGAAGACATGAAGCACTCAACCTCATCAAATACAGGAAAGTACTTGCTATTCTCTTATTTTCTTTATAGCTATTGCACATCATTTAAGTTGTATACATATAGAAGAAAACAAGAAAGATCCTTCTTCTTGTAGCTTGTTTTACTAAATGGGTACGTGCATTCTGTGGAGTGAATAACATCATGATAAAACATACTGTTAAGTAGTTTTGAATGTTTAAGAAGGATATGAGTAAAGTTCATGCATTCAATAGCTTTGTAATGAAATGTCATAATGCAAATATAAAGTCAAGGTCGTTCATGCACAAAGACATATATCATACATGATCTAATTGATAGTCCATGAGATATGTGCATAATTTTGTATGCCCAAGGATGAGATTAGGCCTTATATGAATTAATTAGAAAAATCATTCAATAGCTATCTCTAAGGATAAAGGCATATAGAAAATTTCTTCATAGAGAAAGCTTCAAAGATTGTTGATGGCTCTTCTTAAAGGAAGGATGAAGCTACATCTCATGAATGAGTCGATATTTTATGAATTATGAACATAAATCTCTTTTGCATGAAGAGTTGTACATACAGTTGTGAGGGCATTGTAATAAAGTAAGTCTATGGTCCAAGGGTCTGGCCGGTTCAGACAGATCTGAAATCGGACACCGTTTGGTCATCCGTGTGTATGACCAAAGATCTCGAGTTTAGACTTACTAGGAGGTCTTGTGCTCTTGTGAACAAGTGAACCACTTAGCTTAGTGGTTAAGTCTCAAGGATGTGAAGGACGAGGTCTTGGGTTCAATCCCCATGAGGTACATGGGAAGAGTATTTTGCCCAAAGAGCTCTAGAACCTTCTAGAAGCATCCACTGGACACTTGGCGCACATGTAGTTACATGGCTGACACTTGGCTGGATAGTATCCACCTGCCCAAGAAGGTAGTCCCCTGGAGAGAGCTATATATAGAGGCATTTGGTTGGGAGGAGAGTCATCTCTCTAGTATGTGGTGGTCGTAATCCTTGTTCTCTTGCATTGGTATCAGAGCTCTAGGCAAGCTTTCATGGTGACCTTGCTAGGCTCATCATCTTCCTCATGCTTCCATGGAGACCTTGAAAGATTTCACCATCTTCATGCTCTCTATATGTAGATCTTTATTTCACCAATCATCCACTCTCGTTCGTCATTTAAATTTTGTAGGCAATCATTCTTGCCGCTTGCGGGTGTGCAGAAGGTGGTCCCAAATTCGTTTGGCTGATCTACCTCGAGATAGAGGTTGCAAAATGAGTAGAAGGACTCATATTGGTGGGGTAATAGAGGGACGGCCTGTGAGACTCGAACCCGCAACCATCCATTAAAGAGTTCTACGTCTTATCCAACTCAGCAAGCGACGTCGTATGCTTCTGTCTCGGAAGGGATCCACTGATAAATCTTTATTTTGCGGATGAAAGCCTCCTCAGCGCAAGTCAAAAAAGGTGATGAGGAAGCATGGCGGCAGCCCAGATTCGAACTCCCACCCCTCCGTTTGGAGCGTGTTGCTCTAACCACAAGAGCACATCGACCGCGTGGGATTATACCCGCAGCACAGCAAATTGATCAGAGCCGGCGCTGAAGTAGATCTTAATTTATAGATCTAAAAAGTGATATTCTCTGGTGAAGCATAGGGGATTCGAACCCCCAACCCCCCAACTAGACGATTGCCGCCTATCCATCACGTCGACGGGCGTTCACGCTCCAAACATCTGCAGAGATTCATCTTGTGTTGTAACCGAGCGTTGCAGAAGATTTCCGAAAGGAACAAAACAGAACGTAGCTTTCTGTGCCCGCTGCATCTACTAGGGATCGAACTCAGACGGGTTCTTTGGGAGGAGGCTCACGTAGCCACGCACCCAGCCGGATTTGCTTGTTCTGTAGTGCAGAGCAGAGTCTCCTAAAGCAGTAAGCAGAGCTGAAGTGCAAGCCCAACTCTCATCCATCCAAGAAGAATCAAAGATTGAGCAAAGCTTGAAGGAATTGGAGCTGTGAAGTGAAGATCCGGAGGCCGAAGTTAGTCGACCACGACGGACCAAGTCATCCAAGACTATTTCTTGATGAGGAAGCTTCAAGAATGGTGAATAGCTCCTCGCAAGGATCAAGAGGATGAATCACTCTTCCAAAGGATCAAGGGATGGACGAAGCTTTGATCAAAGCTAAGTATTTTCCAGTTTCTGCTTGGCCTTAATGCTTGATTTATCTTGTTTTCATTGTTCTACACTTAATCATAGATGCACATTGAAATAGCCAAGATTTCAATTGATTAAGTCTAGATTAGAATAATGAATTAATCCATTTCTTATTTCAAGCATTAGTTTGCATTAAGGAAAGACTTGATTTCAAAAAGATCCTTGTGCATCAAAGAATGTATTTTGGTAGTTTAAATACATATTTCCTTTCCATTGAGTAAGTTTTCTATTGCACTTCAAGGGTATGTTTTTATATCATAGTGCATTAGGACAAAGGAAAGGATATTCATGCATCAGGATTGCATGATATACATTCTTAGTACAAGGAAAAAATCGTGCATCAAGTTTATGCATGATTATTGTATTATTTTTTGAGCATGCAAAGAACATGCATGCATACGCATGTGAACATATGCTTTTGCATGTAGACACATGCATTTGCATGATAGAATGGAATGCTGTTTGCAAGTAGATATGAGAATGTACTCTCTTAGTATTTAGCTTACTTTATAAAGCTCGCAGTTTGACATTAGGGAAGACCAAGGACTAGTTAGTTACAAAGACATACTAGTTCTAGTATTGCAACTCAAGTAATTAGTCGATTTCTTCCCAAGTCGATACTCTTCTATCAAAGACAAATACTTAATGACAATTAAGTATGATAGATGTCTTGCTAGGTATAAGTAAGCACTAAGAGAAAGTTAAGTAATAAATTTCCTTGATGACCAAGAAAATTTAATTACTTGCAAACTCTTTTGTGATATATGATGACTCTAAGTCCTGGATGTACTTAGAAAGTCATGCGGATAAAGCTTTAGTTGATTAGTTATATATTTTATATAACTTCTCAAGCATCCCAAGGTTGGATGAGAGCATCAACTATATTTCCAAAGTTCCATGACCACTCTTCTATTTAGAAGATTTCGAAAGTTTTAAAGAAGTTTCTTGTGGTTTCAAGATTTATATCTCATGATGAAACCTCGGTAAGTGACTTTTTGAAATAGAGATAGTCAAGCCTTCTATTTCATGTGAGATCATTCTCCTACTATGTTCAAGATGAATTTAGTTTTGGGAAGGAAGATGTTCCAAGTAAAGGATCTTAAATGATTCATGAACTCTTCCCAAAAATACACATAAATTCATATTATATGATAGGTCCAAGGAATGATGCAGGCAAAACCTCTTTAGGATATAAATGTTTTGCCAAGATATAAAGGTACCAATCTTTTATAAATTTTCATTTGATTTCATCCTAAGGGGTGATGGAAATCAAAGGTTAAACCTCAACATCAATTGATCCTTGATATCAATAAAAGGATGTTAGGTTCTATAGTTGCATCTCTGGTAAATGATGCAACTAGCTAAGTAGTCTTTAAGAAATAATATAAGTTCCTAAAGACTTGAAGCAAGTGTGAACTTTTTATTTAGGAGTAGAAAGTTCCAAGAAATGGATCTTGAATCCATGAACTTCTCCTAAACAAGTTATAAAGTTCAAAGTTGTGTTCACAGTAACATTACTATTGGATCAATCATCAATAGATGCTTGGACTTTAAACATAATTTTGATTGGTGAAATATGTTTAAAGGACTCTAGTAACATCTGAAGATTGACCAATAATAATGAGTTTTGTATCAAACTCAAGAATAGAAGTCGATATCACATAAATGAAAGTTCAACTTAAACTTTCATAGTGGCATGGGAAACCATATCCAAAATGTGATATTTTGTCTCTAGTTTGATACACAGGAAATGAATACAATTGAATCAGTAAATTTTTTGGATATTATTTGAAAGAAGTTCTTTCAAATGTTCTTTTTACAAACGATTCCAAGATGAATCATTAGACTGGAAAGCAAAAAATTCCAAGATGAATCATTTGCTTCAAATTATAGCCTAGTATTACTTGATAGGAATAAAAAGTTCTTGAAAGAAAAATCTCCCCAGACGTGAGACTAGCATCTTTCAAGAAAAGTTATATAGTAAGTAGTTCCCAGTAAATCCCTAACCACCAGTTTTGGTATTTAAGTCCAAATAAGTGATATAACCTAAAGGTATATCAAAGATTCTTAGCTATGGAATCTGAGAGGCATAAGTGTATGCTTGGACTTGTGTAAAGGGAAAGATCTCTAAAAGCCTGCAGGTAAGCAAAGAAGCTTAAAGATAGTTAAAGAGATCTTAAAGATAAAGACTAAGTCTTTATTTTTATCGCAAGATCAACCAGACTTGATCAATCTTGGCCATGATTGTCCAAGTAATGTGCGATTAGAACTACTTTGTAGATTGCCCAAGTATTGGCAATAAAATTCCTTTTGGGAATTATTCACTCAAGTTCCATTTATTCGATGGAAAACTGTGAAAAAAAAGTAAGTTGTTCCAAGTCTGAACAGAGTGAAGTAATTCCAAGTATGTAGTCTGCAACCGTGAAGACGGTACTTAAGTCTGTGGAAGGTAAAACATAAGTGTTTGCCTATCCTTAAAGGGATTTTGGTACAAATCCAAAAAGCATGAGCGGATGCTTAGACTAAGGCAGTAGAGAGATTCCTGTAAAAGCCCCGGCCGGGATAGGTACCTAAAATCACCAGTATAGAAAGGAATCTAAAGACAAGAAGTCATAAACTCTTGTCGCTACAAAATTGGTCAAGAATAACCAATTGAACTTGAATTTGAGAAATTCAAGAAACTTGGAATTCTGATTGGTTTTCATTTGAAAACCCCAGTAAGCAAGAATTGATATTCTGTTAAGAGGTTTTCAAGTTCCCAAGGTAAAGCACATGATTGTGAGACGATCATGTGAAGGAATCAAAACCTAGAAAATCTAGTTAGAGGTAATGCCTGAAACTTCCAATTTTTGTAAAAGAATTGAGGTACTCTATCAAGAGATGTTTAGACTTTAGGATAAGAATCACCCACACATTAATATGAATATAAAATAGGGTGGTATGGGACACCAGATTTTATACTCAGATTGATGTAGGAAAGATGGAATGGGACATCGGACCGTGGGATGATGATTATCTTTTAGTCCTAGTTTGGATTTTGAAGTTAGGTTTCATCCTCAAGGGAATTAAGACTTCAAGGAAAAGTTTAATTCGTAAAGGATGAAAGTAGTAAGTATCTTATGATACTTCAAGATGACTTCAAGATCAAGGAAATTGAAGATATGAAGTAAGGAACTTCCAAGATCTTCTTAGAACACTTCAAGCTTAAGTGTTATTGATCAGAAATATTTGATAAATTTCTGAAAGAAGTTGGACTTTTACTTTGAGTTGATCTTTTCAACTAAAGATTCAATTGACTAAGTCAAGTATCAAGTTCCTAGTGTAACTTGATAAATTCACTCTTTTAGACTCAAAGAAATGCACAAGAATTGCATTCACGGAGTCAAAAAGATTGAATGTGACCTGAACTTAGTCTCAAGTGAAGCATTATTTGAATACAAAACTCATCAGCGTAACCTCAGTGGGTCGACACACTGATGTTGGTTACCACACTAGTATCTTGTGGTTGGATGATGTTTTTGATTTTCTTTGAATCTTTTTGAGAATCCAGCTTATTTCTCTTAAAGATAAAGTAAATGCTTCAAATCCCTATTGAAATAGATCTTTGAAAAGTAAAAAGTCCTGAGTCATCTAGTCTTTGACTCATAGCAAGTTTATGTATATTCGAAGTTTGAATTGGTTGTACAGAGTCTTAGTTATTTCTTTCCGCTTTCCAAATCTTTTGAATGACTCAGATATGGTATCTGATTCCTTTTGCAAAAGACCAGGGTTAGCCGGTTAGAATAAGATAACTAACTTGAACATCCTAGATAGATGTACAAGAACCTTTTCAATCTTCAAAAGATGATAAGTCTAAATAGACTTATTCATTTGATTTTGCTTCAAGTTATAGCATAAAAGATTTCCTAGAGTCCAGTATACTCTAGAATAGAGAAGTTAGGAATTGCTCATCAGATTGACAATTCCCAAGAACTTTCAGTTAAAAGTCTTTGAGAAAAGTGTCCTAAGTTGGACAATTTTCATTTTGAATTTGAATTGGTGAAGTTAGTATGGTTGATTCCACCGAAATGGTAAACTTTCTCCTACAGTTTACAAAGGATTTTTAAACTCATAAGGACAAAGTAGTCCTCTAGTCGAGTGAAAAAATCAAGTAACTGTTAGATAAAAGTAAACCATCATACAGACATCTAAAGTTAGATGTATGGGACAACCAAACTTCAAGTTCTCCAAAACAAATTCAAGTGAATCAAGAATTCTCAAAGTCTTGCGAGGGATAAGAATCCCACTTTCATTACTAAGCCCATGCACCAGTTATGCCTAGAAATGGACTAGTAATTTGAATCCACCTAGTTCACATGTTTGTGCCTAGATCGCACATCCAGAAACTGTGAATTAGCCAGGGATGTCATTAGATTCACCCTTATTATTCTTCACTAGTTTGTACTTTGTCCCGTTTATCAAAGTGCAAACCTGGATAGTGTTTTGAATCATTTGGGCAGGGATGCCACCACAGAGATGAGACATGTTCTTCCAGTTCTAGAACATGACCATGTTCTTCCAGTTTTAGAACATGAGGCTCGGGGGTTGCCTACAGTATGTATATAGCTCTATTTTCGAGGACGAAAATATTTTCCAAGGGGGGAAGAATGTAATAAAGTAAGTCTATGATCCAAGGGTCTGGCCGGTTCAGACAGATCTGAAATCGGACACCGTTTGGTCATCCGTGTGTATGACCAAAGATCTCGAGTTTAGACTTACTAGGAGGTCTTGTGCTCTTGTGAACAAGTGAACCACTTAGCTTAGTGGTTAAGTCTCAAGGATGTGAAGGACGAGGTCTTGGGTTCAATCCCCATGAGGTACATGGGAAGAGTATTTTGCCCAAAGAGCTCTAGAACCTTCTAGAAGCATCCACTGGACACTTGGCGCACATGTAGTTACATGGCTGACACTTGGCTGGTTAGTATCCACCTGCCCAAGAAGGTAGTCCCCTGGAGAGAGCTATATATAGAGGCATTTGGTTGGGAGGAGAGTCATCTCTCTAGTATGTGGTGGTCGTAATCCTTGTTCTCTTGTAGGCATGGTTCTATTGGAAAAGTTCATTTGCCAAGGATAATGGAGGCATGTGCAGGGCATCCTTTAACTATGCATAGAGATTCTACCCATAAAGGTAGATGCCTATGGGCACACAAGTAAGTATACAAGTGCCCAAGAAAGACTTCAATATGGACGAATGGGTTGGGCCAAGCCTATTTCATCACCATGAGAACATTCAAGCAGAGTCAAGGGATGGACGAAGCTTAATTTTCAGATATGTTCTCGCCCTCTTTTCTTTTCCTTTCAAACTATAAAGCATGCACTGCATGTTGTAATAGAAAAGAACTTGTAAGTGGATGCATAGATTCAGGTGGCCTTGTTTGTCTGGCCACATACACAATTAAGTCAGAGAAATTATTTGCACTATGCATCAATTCATATAGTTGCGGAAAACAAAGATTGGTTGTGCATAAACATGATCATGTTTTATTTATGCACTATGGCAACTCCGATGCACAAAAAGAAAGATGCATGCAAAATTTTGCACCATCCTTTGAATAAACAAAGTTCCAAATTAGAACTTTTGCATGCTTTAAGGAGGGGTTCAACGTCTGAACCTTATGCATGCTACACCTTTTCCAATAAAGGTGTAAACATTTGGCAAGCACTATGCACAAGGAACATATTACATGGGTTTTTGAGTTGAGAGGGAGATTAAGTTCCTGAAGTTAAGTAGGATTTGATTTTATTATTTTCTAGGAAGAATGGTCTTGAGGCCAATTGGCCACTATAAACCATTTAATTCCTTTATGTTTGGCTTAGTAATTAAAAGCCAAATAATCCTAACTTCTTGAAATACCTTAAGCTTAAAATCCCTCTTATGGAAGTTCAAATTCCGTAAAAGCCCATGGCATGCCTGATCAGCAAGGCCATAGACTTAAGGTAGTGATAAAATTTTTTATCTTAAAGCCATGATACAATTGTGGTAACTTAAAGCACTATCTTCTCAAAGCTCTAAGGAAGAGAAAATATTTTTTTGGAAGATGGAAGTATTAGTGCTTTTGTTCAAGAAAGTTCTTTGTTTGAAAAGAACTAAAGAACTATTTGGAGCTTTACATTATTCTTCCAAGCTAATGCAAGGCATGAAGAGAAGGTAAACCACAAGGGTTGTAATAAACCCTAAGTACCATTTTCTAATGTCCTAGAAATAAAGGAATATATAGTAAATGGAATTACCATCTACTTCAACATAGAGATTTGATTGGCAAGTCAATTATTCTTTCTCAGATTACTTATTACGCCATAAGAGATGATATCTAGTTGAGAGAGAGTTTCATTTTCTCTCTTCTAGATTGTCTTTTTAGGAGTGGCACTCTTCTATCAAAGACAAGAGGGAGATCAGTTAATCATGAGGGTTAGATTGAGTCTCACATGGAGACTCTTGAGAGAAGTAGTTATATTTATTTCTAGTGATGGTCTCTGACTAGATGAGATGATCTACTTATTGACATTACTGAGACTGGGAGTTGAGTATGACTCTTCTCTTTGGGGTTTCTAGAAGATAGGGATATATCTAACCTATTGGGGTACCAATTTCCAAACTCTTAATTGGTGTTACATCATAAGCATGATGTGTAAACATCAGTTAGGAGGATGGGTACTGAGGGATTATCTGAATCTCAACAAGAATACTTTTTGCTTTCATATGGCAAACTACAGGGAAGAGAAATATTATGGTTCGCACTAGTGCCAATAGATGCTCTTCTAGTAGAACTAAGTCCAAAGGAAATGGATGACAAACCA
The DNA here is from genome assembly GCA_020310875.1 of Ceratopteris richardii. Lineage (NCBI taxonomy): Eukaryota > Viridiplantae > Streptophyta > Polypodiopsida > Polypodiales > Pteridaceae > Ceratopteris > Ceratopteris richardii. The sequence continues at coordinate 101,806,940 of CM035421.1, read as the reverse complement.
AAGACTTCTTGGTTGGTGAAATGTAGAGATTGTATTTTACTACCAAGAAATTCTTATATATGATCTAGATGATGGATTTGCATAGATCGCAAGGTAGTTTAGATTAAACTATTACTTGTGGGTACACTCAAGGTTAGGAAGAACTAGAGTGGTATGAGGGCAATCTATCATTTAGTCTTAGATGGGTTTGGAGTCACTTTTTATGGGACTTTGTTCTATATTTCAGAGGATTTTATGGTTTATTATCTCCATTATAGTATGATCAAGCTTATGAGCTTGGCACTTTGCACTTACTTTTCATATTATTGCTCCATAGAGGATACATCATATGGACTAAGGTCCTTTTGATGGTGTAACATGTCATGGGAGTGATAGTTTGGAAGTGGAGTTTACATGGGAGATAGTAAGCACCACTCAGACGCTTTCCCACCTTTGAGATGATCTCATATGAGGCTTCTTAAAAGGGAAGCATATGGGGAAACAACACACAGAGATGACCATGTACATAGAGTTCATGGGGTTCAAAGGAGTCCGAGCACTTTCTTCTACCATTACGGATAAACATTTCATCTACATTTTCGAGGACGAAAATGTTTTCAAGGGGAAGGAAATGTCATATCACTTTATGGTTCATGGTGGGAACAACTCTTGAGAGGAGTTCACCACATGACATGTCATATCACTTTATGGGTCATGGTGGGAACAACTCTTGAGAGGAGTTCACCACATGACATCAAGAGATGAGTCTCATGAGGGGGATTCACACAAAGAACGACTCAGTGGCTTGGAGAAGAGCCCGAATTCACTTTTCTCTGTGTGTTTTTTGCCCGTATATTTGACTTAGGAGCAGTCACGAGCGAGTGTAGATGGTGGCAAAAGAAGCTCGTGAATAACACCTCTTAAAAGGCCACTTCTAGTTGTGAGTCTGAGTGTAGGGCAACTTTCACAACAGTTGTTGAGTGTGTGTGTGGCTCAGATGCCTTATGGCTGATTTGGGTGTTGCCCTATCTTCTACCACCACCATCTTCACTGACAGTCAGAGTGCATTGGCAGTTGTGAGGAACCGTATGTTCCATGCTTGCACTAAGCACATTGAGGTGCATTATCATTATGTTAGGGAGAGGTTCTTTGCTCAAAGATCATTTTGGCATATGTGCCCACATAGGAGAACATTGCAAACCTTTTCACAAATGCTCTGCCTAGGGAGAAATTTGAAGCTTTCCGCAAATCTTTGGGCTTACTTCCTTTTGTGGATTGATTCCACATAGGTTGGCACTTCCTTATACATGAGTGCCAGCTCCTTGTTCACAACATCACTCTCAAGGGGGATCTATTGATATATTTTAGTAGTGATGTGTGTGAACATACTAGGATCACCAAGGCATTTTTTTCCCTCTTTAGGAGGTATTTTTTCCACTGGCTTGTATATATGCCTATAACTCTAGTGGGTCACTTATCTTCGTACATTCTCTTGTTAATACATTCAGTATTGTGTGTTGTGCTCCAAGCTTCTTCTTGTTCATTATGTTGTTTGCGTGCCTTTGCAAACCTCAAACTCCAACACACAACTATAGGGGATTGAACAAGAAAATAGTTGAGAAAAAGTATCCACTTCCACATATAGATGAATTGCTGAGTCAATTGAGTGGTGCCATAGTATTCACAAAAATTGACTTAAGATCAAGGTATCATCAAATTAGAGTAAAGTCTGAGGACATTACCCAAAATCACTTTTAGAACACGATATGGTCATTATGAGTTCACAATTTTTCCTTTTGGATTGCAAATGCTCCTCCCACATGTATGTGTTTGATGAATAATGTGTTTCATGAATATCTTGATGAATTTATTTTAGTCTTTCTTGATGACATTTTTTTGTATTCTAAGGATGATGATGAACATGCTTTGCATCTCAAGAAGACTTTACAAAAACTCAAAGAGCATAAACTATATGGTAAGATGAGTAAATGTTCTTTTTGCAAAGGGGGAAGTGACTTATTTGGGGAGATTTGTTTCTAAGGAAGGGATTCACATAGATCCTAAGAAAGTTAAAAGCATAGTTGACTGGCCTACACCCAAATGTATGAGAGATGTGAGAAGCTTCCTTGGTTTGGTACAATATGAGAGGGCACACATTAGGGAGTTTTCTTGAATTGCAAATCCTCTTTCAGAATTGACAAAGAAAAACGACGACTTCTCATGGAATGATGAGTGTAAAAATGCATTTGAAGAATTAAAACAGAAAATTATTGAAAATTATCTACTAAGGTGCCCAAAAACTTATGTTCACCTAACATAAAATCAAGATTCTCAATATAGCTTCAAATATAGCATATCCTACCATTAGCCATCTGTAGAGGTCTTTTGCTATGCATCTCAATATGCAATCCTAAAGCCTCTACCAACATAAGTGAAAGGAAATAATTTGTACTACTCGAATCAATCAAGAAACTAAACTTATGTGAGGATATGTTTCCCATAATCCTAATCACTGATGCCCTTGAATGAGAAGAAGTTTCCATGCATTGAAGTCTAGGATTAGAACACTTACCTTGATCATCCACTTCCTCAATTGTTCTATTTTCCTCTTGTAGGTGAGATACCTTCACCTTAGGTGTATCAATTTGCTTTGGCTTAGTTTGTCCTCCTTGACCATTACTAGAGTTAGTCAATCGCCATCCATTTTGATTTGGCAAAATAGTTATCGAGGGTTGATGTCCTATTGAGATAAACCTTGATTTGGATGCCTTTTTCATAGTAAACTTCTCCATCTTCCTGAAGTTTTCTGCTTTTGCAACTGCATCAAGAAAATCTACACATTCCAACCCATTTACTATTGGAGTTTGAGGTCTGTGGAAGCATGCAAACAACACAAGGAAGAAGAAGAAGCTTGGAGCACAACAGACAATACTGAATGTATTACCACTATAATGCACAAAGATAAGTGACTCGTTAGGCAATATGCATCTATACAAGCCAGGGAAAAAACCTCCTAAAGAGGGAAAAAAGTGTCCACGCTATCCTAGTGTGTCCACACACATCACTACCTAAATATATCAACAAATCCCCCCTGAGAGTGATGCAGTGAACAAGAAGCTGGCACTTATGTATAAGGAAGTGCCAAGCTATGTGGAATCAATCCACAAAAGGAAGTAAGCCAAAAGCTTTGAAGAAAGCTTCAAACTTCTCCCTAGGTAGAGCCTTCGTGAAAAGGTCTGCAATGTTCTCCTGCATGGGCACATATGCCAAGCTAATCTCTCCAGCAGACAACCTCTCCCTGACATAATGATAATGCACCTCAATGTGTTTAGTGCGAGCATGGAACACAGGGTTCCTCACAACTGCCAATGCACTCTGACTATCAGTGAAGATAGTGGTGGCAGAAGACTGACCAACACCCAAATCAGTCATAAGGCGTCTAATCCACACAAACTCAATATTCATTGCGAAAGTTGCCCTATACTCAGCCTCACAATTGGAAATGGCCACAATAGGTTGTTTCTTGCTCAACCAATATATACATGAGCTACCAAGCATGAAGAAAAAGCCATTAGTGGACATAGAGTGTCATAGCAACTAGCCTAGTCAGAGTTAAAAAAAGCATGTAAATCTGGCAGTAGTGATCCCCCCTTGGGATAAAACAACCCAAGTAGCCGAGTACCACTCAAGTAGGGAAAGATGTGCTTAACCTCTGTTAGTCGGCCGACGGGTTGGGATAGGTGTAACAGAAATCTTTGTAAAACACGCACGAAAGGTAGTTACGCGCATATTTGTAAATCTTATATAAAGCAATGAAAAGAAGTGCTCGAGAGCGCGGGGATTTGGGCCTATTTTTGTGTTATCACCAGACTGTTCGTCTGGTTGAATGTCTGAGTGTTGTTGTAGTGTGTCTTGTCTAAGCTCTGCGTACTCTATTGTACTCTGTGTTGTCATCTGTCAATCTCGATTACGTTGTGAATCTAATTCCATTCAGTACGTCGTTGGATCCTTGTCTGAAAGAGTTACTGTGGATCGTTGTGACGAATTGTTCTGTTAAGATGTACGACGTAGTGCTCCTCTCCTTGTTGAACTGCTAAGTACTGATAAGTCTGTGTGAATGTAGTAATCTTTCCCTAAGAACGTTGTGCAGAAGTAGTGTTGTTCTCGATCTGCACTTGTACGGTGAGAATTACCTATAGTTAAGGGTAATTCCAGTGTGTATTAGTCTTCAGATCTGTAGGTTGAAACCGTAGGTACCTTCTGTGATCCGGTTGCTTGACTGTGAGCGCTGTCGTGGTGAAGGTTGGACTACTGTACTGTTACAGTAGCATATTAGTCTGAAGTAATTCGGTACCAAGGTACAGATAAGTCTGGTATAGTCTAGTTGTTACTGGTAGCTGAGCTAAGACTGTGATGACACTATCTAAGGACAATAGATTCAGATAGAACTGTCAATAGCATTTTATGGCTGTAGCTGAATCGGTTATTTTGGGGAACTAAGTATAGGGCCTCTGTCTAATAGACCCCTACCACTCCCAAGAACCCACGATTCGTTGACACGTGTTGACAGTTAGAACAACGCATTAATTCAACACTGGCATTAACATTGGCCATTTTGTCCGCCACGTTAACACTTGGCGCCATCTGTGGGAAGGTGGCATCAAGATTGTCGTTTGTTTGTCGAAAGTGTTATTAAGATTGCCATTTAATTGTGGGAAGGTGGCATCAAGATCGTCATTCATCTGTCGAAATCGAACATCAAGATTACCATTCGTTTGTCGAAAGTAGCAACAGAACCAAATTGTTGCAAACTTGTTGTGGAAACGTGATTATAAAATTTTAATCGATAGTGATACTACGCGATTAGTACGAAAGATGATACATGCCGATTACTCAATCCGGTGAAACGTATCCCAAGAACCGTCAGTCTGGAGTACTTAATTTACTAAAGACAACTCCAAGAGGTAGAAGTACAACTAGGTCTCACCCAATTGTCAAGAAAGTCAAGAACGTTAGTAGTGATTCCGGTCATATTCCGGTGGAACGTGTTACGCCTCTGGTTCATTCTGGTACTATTTCAGCACAGTCTGTCGAAGATATAGTAACTCCAGAATCTACCAGAACGCAGCCTGAAGTTAGTTTAACAATATTGGGTAAAGATTCAAATTTGTTTACGACTAGAAACACTTTAGCCAAAGAAATTTGCGAAGACGAAAAACACCTTATTTTGGCAAAAATTTGGCTCATTCCGGTGATATTTCGGTAACAAAATCGCAGTTTTTCGGCGACGGTTTACCATTTCTTGGTAAATCTTCAGCCCAGTCACCGCTATTGGGAGTAAGCTTTCCTACATTTGACATCAGAAAGGAAGGTAGCCTGTTCAAAACCAAGATTCGAAGCATACTGAACAAGATTATCGAACTGGAAAGTGCACAGTCTGACGATACAGATTCCGGTAGTTCAGATATTCAACCCCGAGATACAGAAGATAGTCACAATACACTCGCCATGAACGGGCAACAACAACAACAACAGCAGCAACAACAACAAGTATGCCCACCAAGGCCGCCTCCAACAGGAGTAACGTACACTAAATTCGGTGGATTCCCAGGTGATGACCCAGATGCTCATGTACGCACATTCGAGATAAGTTACGCAGTACTTAACCATCCACCGGATCCGGCGTATAAAGCTATTGTCTTTCAGTCTACATTGGTTAATGAAGCAGCTAGATGGCTTACAGAATATGATATTAATCAATTCGGCACCTATGAAGCAATACGAGATGCCTTTTTGCAGAGATTCAGGCTAAAGAAGAACCCAGCCAAAATTTTTGACTACCTGCAAAACAATAGATAGAAGATAAATCAAACTGTACATGAGTACGCTACTCTATTCAGGACGCATCTAAGGCAGTTACCACCAGCACACGCCAACCTACCGGACGATGTTATTACTCAGTGGTTTATCAATGGATTGATCCCGCAACTTAAACAGATTATGATTATACGCTGTGTAGGAGCTATGACGCTCGACGAAGTGATTGCCATGGCTTTACAGTTGGAAAACAAGGTTGGAGGATTTACAGAAGATCTAGAGTGGCTAAAAACAAATAGAAATGTCTCCAAAGATATGACCAGACAAGTATACTGCATCACATGCAAGAATTCAGGCCATACTAGTGCCACTTGTGCACTTAATCAGTTGTTTTGTGCTATCTGCAACACTACTGGACACACCACCGAAAACTGTGCATATAATGCCAAAGTGCATGGAACAGCGACTGTCAATGCAATTATACAGGAACCAGGGCAGCCAATCAATCACTATGTGCCTCCGCAAATGAGAAACAACCAGCAACAAGGATATCAAAATTACAGAGGACAGAAAAATAACAACTATAATGCAAACCGCTGGCAGGCCGGACCAACACCGGAAAATCCCAATCTGCCACCACCGCGCTATCATTTCTGTGGTGAATTTGGTCACATTAGAAGATTTTGTAAGAATCTGTGGTGAATTTAGTCACATTAGAAGATTCTGTAAGGATGCAGTAGAGTATGATCAGAGGAAGAAGGAACGTCAAAACCCAATGGCTAATATGGTATAAATCACACCAGTGGAAATGCAAGCTGCAGTAATTCAGACCCGCTCCAACAAACAACTGTAGCCAGCAGCAGAAATATTTGAACCAGGTATACGCGAACAACAAGGCTAGTCAATGGACCACCATAGAACCTCCAGTCTTCCCAGATCCTATTCTGATGACCCAGAATCCAATAACTGAAGAAGGAACAAAACAACAGGATTCCAATTCCACAGCAGGCCCATCATCTTCAGCAAACGCATCAACTTCAAAACCGGTGGAGCATGCAACCCAATCACAACAGGCCTGGGAAATTTTATCAAAAGCATCTATCACTCTGCCTCTGGGCCAGCTACTTGCACTAGTACCGGGAGTTCGATAGCAATTTCAACAACAGTTCAGTCCTGTGCCTCCTTGCATTCCTGCGACAGCAACCGTGCAACCGGAACCTGATTCTACGGTCGATCGTTCAGTTCCTTTAATTACGGTATGGTATAAAAATCACAAAATCACACAGGTACTAATTGATGGAGCATCTGGTGTCAACATTGCTATTGCTGCATTATGTAAAAAGTTAGGGTGGACCAACATCGAACCAGTTCAGTTTTTTGTCAGAATGGCCGACCAGTCAAGGGTCCATCCTGAAGGACTTGTAACGAAATGTACCCATAACTTTACAAGGTACCACATTTAAGATGACCTTTGTCATACTAGAATTACCGGAATCCACCCTTGATTATAATCTCCTTTTCGGCCGACCTTGGCTGAAGCACGCTAAGGTGATACAAGATTGGTCTGCACAGGAACTCACTTTCAAAGACAACAATCGTAAATATGTTGTAAAATTAGATGCTATACAACCTTGCGAGTTGCATGCTAGACCGTATTTGGTAGAACCAGTCCATATGCTAGATGGATTATCAGATGATGAAGAAGAAGAGTTTCTGAAAAATAACATTGACTTGATTTCCCTAGGAACTGTTGATCTACAATCTGTTGTAGATAACTGGAATCCTACAGTTTGTACGGTGATGACTGTAACAGAAGTAGATAAGAAGGAAGATAATGCTGTTATAGATGACGCTCAATTGCAACAACTTTTTAAGCCAGCTGACGATACAGAGAAGCCCCGATAATTTTATGTTCCAGAAGATCAGTTGATCACTTATAATTTAGGTGATGAAGATCATCCGCGTCCTGTGAAGATAAAGCAAAACTTACTGGAAACATTTCAAGCAGGCTTAATCCAGCTACTCCGAGAATTCTCCGACGTCTTTGCATGGGATTACAAAGATATGAAAGGATTGGACCCGCGCAGCTATCAGCACAGAGTCATGCTGAAGCCCGAAGCAAAACCAAACAAACAACCCAGCTACAGGATGAATCCAAACTATGCATCACAGGTAAAGGCAGAACTTGATAGGCTACTTAAAGTCGGATTTATTGTACCAATAGAACATGCTAAATGGATCTCACCAATTGTTATTGTCCCGAAAAAGAATAAGCAGTTGCGAATATGTGTAGATTACCGGAAACTGAACGCAGCTACAGTGCCTGATCCTTTTCTGATCCCTTTTCTTGACACAATGCTTGATAGAGTAGCAGGACATGAAATGTATTCATTCCTAGATAGGTACAGTGGATATAATCAAGTTAGAATTGCTGAACAGCATATACCAAAGACTGCCTTCATTATCAACTGGGGTGTATTTGCTTGTACTGTTATGTGGTTTGGATTAAGAAATGCCCCAAGTACATTCCAAAGGTGCATGCAGGAAATATTTTCTCCTTATCTTACCTCTTTTATGCAAGTCTATCTTGACGATTTTTCAATTTTCGGTAAGATGATAGCACACCTGTTCCATTTACGGTGCTGCTTTGAAAAATGCAGAGAATATAGACTCTGTTTGAACCCAAACAAATCTGTGTTTGCGGTCTCATGTGGCAAGTTACTCGGTCATATTGTATCTGCACAAGGTATACAGGTAGATCCAGATAAAATTTCAGCTGTGTTAGAAGCTCCAGTGCCCACTACACCGAAGGAAGTAATGCGCTTCATGGGCCAAGTAAGATGGCATGGTTGATACTTACGATGGCTTGCTCACTTGGCAATACCACTGAACAGATTAATCACCAAGACTCCTCGACAGTTTGAGTGGACTCAGGAATGTCAGATAGCATTTGATCGCTTAAAGAGTTTATTAACACAAGTTCCTATCTTACAGCCTCCGGACTGGGATCGCCCATTTCATGTATTTGTTGATGCTTCAGATATAGCAATAGGGAGCGTTTTAATGCAACAAACCGATAAGCGGTTCAGACCAGTATACTATGCAAGTCGAAGATTAGCCCCTGCTGAAAAGAATTACTCTGTAACAGAAAGAGAATGTCTAGGACTAGTATATTCTGTCAAGAAATTCAGACACTATTTGCTTGGGCCGTAGATTTACTTTTCATGTAGATCACGCTGCACTTGTTTACCTGGTTCGGCAATAGCATCTAGGAGGTCGATTAGCACGATGGGTTCTGCTTTTACAGGAGTTTGACTACGAAGTCATTCATCGGCGAGGTAGTTCACATGCCTTAGCAGATTTCCTCTCCCGCTTAGATTCCGGTGAAGCTCCGGTAGGTATAGATGACACCACTCTGGCAATTTATGTTTCTGAACCAACCCATGACAAAATTACAACATCCACAAACTCACACACCCAAACACAAATGTATGAAGAGATTAGTTGTAGGGATATGCACATCCTTATAAGATATTCCCAATAAGCACAAATAATTGGTCACAACTCAAACGAAAATTAAAAGATTTGCATGTCTGCTATGTGACTTTGATATATACCTTCATAAGTTCAGCATTATCCAAACTTAAGAACTCAAGATAGAGAACACAAAAATAAATACATAAGGAAAAACAACAACAGAAAAAGAGAGTACATAAAAAATAAGATCAATAAAAGACATGAAAAATACAAACAAGAAAGAAAACCACTCCAAAAAGAACTAGACTAAAAATATAATTAATATTTAAATTTTAAAAATATAAACACGTAAAAAATTAATAATAATTTATTATTAAAAGAATAAATAAATAAAGTTAAAAATAAAATTAAAAATTAAATTAAAAATAAAATTAAAAATAAAATTACAAATAAAATTACAAATCATATATATATATATATATATATATATATATATATATATTTAAGAGAAAAACAAAAAGGACAAAAAGTGCACCTTCAACTTTTATGTGTGTCCAAAATAAGAAGTACCAGAACTAAAATTTATCATGCATAGCTTGGACAAATAGCCATGACATCCCTACTCACGTTATCAATGCCCTAGAGTAGGTTGTTGGAGATAGACGTCTGCGAAAGCACGCGAACAGCACAAGGAAGAAGAAGAAGCTTGGAGCACAAACACACAATACTAAATGTATTACTAGAGAATGTACAAAGATAAGTAGCCCATTAGGGCAATAGGCATATATACAAGCCGGCGGAAAAAAACCTCCTAAAGAGGGAAAAAAGTGCCCCGGCGGTCCTAGAGTGTTCACACACATCACTACCTAAATATATCAACAAATCCCCCCTGGGAGTGATGCCGTGAACAAGGAGCTGGCACTCATGTATAAGGAAGTGCCAAGCTATGTGGAAATCACTCCACAAAAGGAAGTAAGCCCAAAGCTTTGCGGAAAGCTTCAAACTTCTCCCTAGGCAGAGCCTTCGTGAAAAGGTTTGCAATGTTCTCCTGTGTGGGCACATATGCCAAGCTGATCTCCCCAGCAGAGAACCTCTCCTTGACATAGTGATAATGCACCTCAATGTGCTTAGTGCGAGCATGGAACACAGGGTTCCTCGCAACTGCCAATGCGCTCTGACTGTCAGTGAAGATGGTGGTGGCAGAAGACTGGCCAACACCCAAATCAGCCATAAGGCATCTGAGCCACACACACTCAATAGTCGCTGTGAAAGCTGCCCTATACTCAGCCTCACAACAGGAAGTGGCCACAGTAGGCTGCTTCTTGCTCAACCAAGATATACATGAGCTACCAAGCATGAAGCAAAAACCATTGGTGGACACACGAGTGTCATAGCAACCAGCCCAATTTGAGTCAGAAAAAGCATGCAAATCTAGCGGTAGTGATCCCCCCTTGGGATAAAACAACCCAAGTAGCCGAGTACCACTCAAGTAGCGAAAGATGCGCTTAACCGCTTTCCAATGCGTGACTCTTGGGCAATGCATAAACCTGCTCATCTATGAGACAGCAAATTGAATATCTGGCCGAGTAATGCATAAGTAAATCAAGCATCCAACAGCATGCTGATAGAGAACAACATCAAATGCATCTCCAGCATCATGAAGACTCAATCGTAAACCTGTCTCCATAGGAGTGGCAATAGGCTTACAGTCTTCAAGGCCAAAACGCTGCAATAATGTGTCAATATATTTCGTTTGACACAAAGCCATTCCACCATCAACGTGCATAAACTGAATGCCCAAATAGTGATGCAAATGCCCCAAATCAGACATTTCAAATGAGGCACGCAAATCAACCTTAAAATCAACAATATGTGTCTCAATAGGACCAGTGAGCAGCATGTCATCAACATAGACAACAATGATCAGAAGCACATCATTAGCACGTTTAACATATAAGGTGCTTTCAGTTGGACTGTTCTCAAAACCATGTGCAATCAGATAGGCATGTATCTTCTCATACCAAGCACGTGGTGCTTGTTTTAAACCATATAATGCCTTCTTTAACCTGCAAACTTGGTTTTCATGACCTTTCTGCACAAAGCCACGGGGCTGAAAAACATACACTTCTTCATGCAAGTCACCATTCAGAAATGCTGTTTTAATGTCCAACTGATGTACATTCCAACCATGATGGGCTGCAAGTGCACAAATGCTGCGAACAGTAGTCATACGGCATGTAGGTGCAAAGGTCTCATCAAAATCAATGCCTCTTTCCTGTGCATAACCCTTTGCAACAAGCCTAGCCTTATACCTGTCAACTGTACCATCAGGTTTACGCTTCAGCTTGTATACCCACTTAGTGCCAATGGCCTTCTTGCTAGGAGGCAAGTCACATAAAGACCATGTACCATTCTTCATTATAGCATCATATTCAGATTGCATAGCAGCCATCCAATTTTCTGAATTTTGTGCTTCATCAAAAGAAACAGCCTCATTCTCATCACAGAGACTAGATGCAGCCATAACATAGAAATCTGATGCAAAGGAGGCACTATGAGAGCCTGAACGAGTACGATATGACAAAGGTGCATCTAATTTGCTGTCACGCAAAGTCTGCACCAGCCATTTTGGCATAGTTTTTGCCTGCTCAATATCAGCTCTCTCATCAACAAGTGCATCATGTAAATCTGCATCAGAAATGGAATGATCTGCATCATCATATGAAACCTGCAAAGGCTGAAAAGTTGCCTCATTAGGACCAGCACTAGCCTGTCCACCTGTAAAAAGAGGCATCAAAGTATCATACATGTCTTTGGAGCTAACAGATGTCTCCTTAGTACATGAAAGCAATGGCTGAATAGCATCTTCCACAAATACAACATCACGGCTAACCAGAATGCGTTTAGTCTGTGGATGATACAGACGATAGCCTTTACTTTCAGAACTGTACCCAACAAAAATACATTTTACTGCCTTATCATCCAATTTTCTGCGATGTTGTTCAGGCACTATTGCATATGCCAAACAACCAAAAACACGCAGATGAGAAACAGATGGCTTGCGATCATGCCAAGCCTCATATGGAGTGATAGACTGCAACGCTTTAGTGGGACACCTGTTCAGTACATATGCTGCACACATGACAGCCTCAAGCTAGAAACTATGTGGTAAAGCCTGACTTTTGACCATGCACCTCGCCATCTCCATGAGTGACCTGTTCTTTCGTTCAGCAACTCCATTCTGTTGAGGTGTATACAACACTGTACACTGGTGTTTTATCCCACGTTCAGCCAGAAATGCATTAAAATCTGAAGACATATATTCCCCCCCTCGATCAGAACGGAGGGTGCCCATTTTACATGCTGACAGATTTTCAGCCAAAACCAAAAACTGTTTGAAGCACATGATGAACACTTCGGACTTTGCTTTGAGTGGATATACCCATGCATGCCTGGAAAAATCATCAATGAAAGTCACGAAGTAAAGGTAATTTCCAAAAGAGGGTGTCTGCATAGGACCACAGACATCACTATGTACAAGCTGCAATTTCTGCGTAGCCCGAACTGAACCATCTTTTGGAAAGGAAGAACGCTGCATTTTGCCCAAAATACAGCCTTCACAAACATGTTTTCCAGGTCAAGTTTGGGCAAAGAGGACACCATTTCAGATTTCTGTAGGCGTAACAAACTAGCAAAATTTAGATGACCAAAGCGTGCATGCCAAAGCTTTGCATCTGACATAGCCTGAGAATCATGAACTGCACATGCCGAATCATTCACAGATCTTTCATAGTCTATGAGCTTATAAAGCCCACGACATAAAATGCCAGAAGCAATAATCACATCGCCATTTGAGAGATCATGGACTGTACACCTGTCATCAACGAATTTCACAACCAAGCCAATCTTGGCTAATGCAAAAACTGATAACAGGTTCTTTTTGATCCCTGGCACAAATAAAGCATCTGACAAAGTGAAAGAACTACCATCAGCAGTAGTCAGAATGATCTTACAAACTCCCATAACAGGATAAGAGGAGTTATTGGCGCATGTGACAGTATTCCCTGTAGGGGCAGGCTCGAGTGAAGAGAAGAAACTGCGCTGCGAGGTAATATGTTTGGTCGCCCCACTATCAAAGTACCAAACATTTGAGTCTACTGCAGACATGCACTGATCATGAGAAGATGGGTCAAAACTGCAGACAGTAGTAAACGCCCATTCTTCTTCCTGCACAAGATTTGCATACTCTGTTTTTGGTGTACTGCAACAACCATTCCAGCCTCTTTCTTCTTTGCCTCTTTAGCAGCCAGTTTTGGACAGTTCTTTATAATATGATCATTTCCTTTACAGTACTTGCAGAACAATTTCTGCTTTTCTGATTTCTTCTCATCTTTATCCTAGTTCTTCGATTGTGCAGCATTTGCAGATTTCTGCTTACTAGTAGAAGAGCTCCATTTTCCTTTGCCCTTCTGACTAGCCAGGAAAGCTTGATCTGCAACACGCATAATGGACCTGTTCTGCCTGGACTGATCTTCCTGCAACAGAACAGAGACTAATTCCTCAAATGACAAGGCATTCGGATTGCCTTTCATCATCAACCGAAGAGTAGAGACAAAACTCTGATATGAATCAGGAAGACCATTCAGAACGGTCTGCACAAGTGAGCTATATGGTATAACCTCATCAGTAGAAATCAATTGTTCCTTCAGGTCTTTGATCTTTGTAAGAAAACTGTCCATAGAATCACCTTCATTCATGTGCTCACTCTCCAACTGTTTTCGGAGGTAAGCAACACGAGCCTCATTCCTAGCCTGGTACAAAGTGGTAAGTGTATCCCAAGCATCCTTTGCTGTTCTCCAAAAGCGAATGTGAGGAATAATGGCACGTTTGATAGACAAAGCTATCAATGCATGTGTCTGGGCACCTCTGCCATCCCAACGAATCTGCTCTGCAGTAGGTGCAACAGAAACAGCAACACGAACAGGAATCTGCGGAATATCATCTTCGACACCATCTTCATCAGCTCGAACACCTGTATTTGCAGTACCTGTCGTTAATGGTTAGTTGGTACCATCCAACTTATCCTCAACAACCAACATACGGAATACATCACTGCTTTCAGCCATGGTCGGTGACTAAAATACCTTGATGCAAAAAATTGATTGTATCTCAAAAAGTTGAACAGAACTGCCCAGACGAGTTCTGCTAGACCTGTAGCAGACTTCGAGACGCTTAAACTGGCGAACAGAAACTGGTATATACCTTTGGCATAAAAGGACGAAATAGCCTACACAAGCACTGTGATAGTGCGTTCGGAGGCCGAAACGAGCTCAGATCGCGATTTCGGCACCACAAAGCGAAGCTGTTTTGATCTTGGAAACACCCTGAGTATGCTCACCAAATTTCGTGTGAATCTGAGCTGCAAACGGAGGAGTGTCGACGGCGCCCTAGAAGAAGCAACGACCTGCTCTGATACCAATTGTTGGAGATAGACGTCTGCGGAAGCACGCGAACAGCACAAGGAAGAAGAAGAAGCTTGGAGCACAAACACACAATACTGAATGTATTACTAGAGAATGTACAAAGATAAGTAGCCCATTAGGGCAATAGGCGTATATACAAGCCGGGGGAAAAAAACCTCCTAAAGAGGGAAAAAAGTGCCCCGGCGGTCCTAGAGTGTTCACACACATCACTACCTAAATATATCAACATAGGTGTAGACTTTAATAAAGAATCTTTCTAAATAAAGACCTCTAGCAAAGTGAACAAACTGAGTTTTTATCACTTTTGTAAATGAAGGGAAAATTCAGCCATGATAAAATCTTGCACAAAGAGCAAACAATTAATAAAAAATAAATAAATTATAAAAAACTTATTAAAATAAACAAAAACAAACAAATAAATAAATAAGCTAAAATAATAATAAATAAATAAATAATAAAACAAATCAAACAAATAAATTAAGAAAAATAAAATAAAAACAATAATATCAAAAAACCTAAATATATTTTAAATAAAAAACACATATATAATTTAAAAAATATAAATTAGAATAAAATAGTTAAAAGTTAAAATTCAAATTAAACATTAAATTTAAAATAAATAAATAAAATTCTATAATAATAATAATAATAATAATAATTGAACAAAAGACTAAAATAAAGCTTTAAAAAAATGAAAGAAACCCTAAATAATCTTATCATTAATGATTAGAAAGTTTTTCTTTTCTTTTGAATTTACTAATGATCAATTTGAGC
Source organism: Ceratopteris richardii (assembly GCA_020310875.1). Classification (NCBI taxonomy): domain Eukaryota; kingdom Viridiplantae; phylum Streptophyta; class Polypodiopsida; order Polypodiales; family Pteridaceae; genus Ceratopteris; species Ceratopteris richardii. The sequence goes on along the minus strand of CM035421.1, from coordinate 101,791,410 downwards.
ACATGAAAAGAACAAGAAGCATAAATGAATCTGTTATGAAGTAAGAAAGTCCTTACCTTCTTTAAACTTTTCTTGAAAGAATTCTCTTTCTGAACAAGCAAAGAGATTAGTTGACAACATTGAACTACAAATGAAGACAAGTTTGAACGTAGATGAGAAAATCTAAACAATTGAGAGCAAAGAATGGCATACTTTTCTAAATGAGAAATATTTGAATCAATATGAGGCATTCAGATCATGTTAATGCTAGAGAATTCCGGTTCTAATCTTTTATGATACATGTCTACTTCCAAACCAAAAGGAAATTGAAATATTTTTAGATCGAGAAAAGCACAAGAATCACCATGTGAAGTACAATTTAGCTCACAAAAATCTTTGGGATAAATATTAACCACCAAAAGCATCATTATTTAAATACACAAAATCTTGAAAACAACTAAAATCAAAACAAACAAATCATCTACAATGTGTGTAATATAACAAATTTTTATGTAAAATGATAGGATAAGTATTAGCTAAAATAAGTCTTTCCATAAATTCAAATTCATATGTAAAAAGATAAAAAATAGCAATGAAAATAGCACAATTTGTACCCATATGAATTCTAATACATTGTTTGAATAAAGCATGACCAAGTAAAATATTCAAGGTTTCTAGAAGAAAATATAACCAAACAAGAATGTCACTTTCATCTACTATTCTAGTGTAACATTTATTTCTACTATCTATATCTATGGACTTGGATTTCGATTGTAAGTAATTAAAATGCAATTCAGAATTTTCTACCAAAAGAACCTTACATCTATCCTTCGTGAATTTAAAAGAGAAAACTTTTCTAACTAAAGAATAAATCCTATGTTTTAAATCATTCAAGTCTAACTTTGTATACAAAGTGGTAAAGTCAAAAGTTTGAAGCTCCAAGGGAACTGATTTTTCTTCTAGAGTTCTTAAAGAGTTGAGACTTTATTAGAGGGATAACACCTAGAGAATTTTCTAAGATCCAATTAGAGGAAGCTGGCATATTTGCTTCTTTGAGTAATTCCTTCCAAATATCATGAATATTTGGTAAAATGGCTTAAAAAAACTTGCTTAACCATTTGGAAACATATGTGAGAGATGTATTACAAGAAGCAGCTATAAATCTCCATTTTTTATGCGATTCTTATGGGATCTCCAAATTGTATATAAAAATGCTAAATTTTGATACAATTTGAAATCATAAAATTTACAAAAATCTTGATGATCTGAAATAACTTCCCTAGAAGAAACATTGCAAAATTGGTATGTAGAGGAGTGAATTTCTTTCATAAGGCACTCTACATTAAACTTTTTACAAGTAAAAAAAATATTAGGAAATTATCCCATAAGAAATTGCAAATTTTCTATGAAAAATTTTTAGTGAAGGCAAATCACTTGTTGATAAGATATGTAATGAAGGAGAATTCCTCTTTAAAGCTAAATCAACCTTCATAAAAACTTTCTTCATTACTATTGATTTCCAATGTGTAAAAATCCCACAAATATATAAAGATTCTACAATTTTTAGAATGAAATTATCAATTCCCTTTTCTATATATTTAAGGACGCAAGCATCCTTACATGTATGAAGTCTAAATTTTTTTCCTCTAGAAAAAACGTCTTTCAAACTATTAGTAGGAAGAATAGGACAATTAGCAAAAACTATATGACTCGAATCCTTTTTTACAAAAGAGGAAAAGGAAACATTATTGGAACAACAAGTTCTTCTAGAAATTGACAATCTATCTTGCTCTTTCATATTTCTTCTAGTATCATTAGAATTGAAAGCTTTTTGACCCAAATTTTTCATATATTTATATGTTGTTGGAGTTAGATGTTGGTACAGAGCAATCAACAATTGAAGTTTTGGAAGTCAAAGAATGAAGACAAGATCAAGTTATGAAGCATGGAAGAAGTTTACATTCAGGAGTTGAAAGATATGTACACATATGTACATTAGTTCAGATATAGGTCACTTATATTTTTGAATAGTCATAACTTTGTAAATTTTTGTTTATATATATACTTGGAAAATGTCAGGACAAGTATGAGAGAATGCAGAGCATGAGAACTGAGTAGAATCAGAAGTCATTAGACACTTATGAAGAGATTAGAATAGCTCTCTCATCTAGATGTAATTTCTGTCAGAAATAAAGAGAAGTTGCGCCCGATATTTCTGTGCATTCTCCATCTGTGCTTGATCATTTCAAGAATCCTTTTGTAGATGTCTAAGTTCATAGTTAATGAGTCTATGGTTAAATTTTGAGAGCCTAATTGTAAACAGGCTGTGAGAATTAATGAGTAGGAACATTCATATGTAAAAGAGTGTTCATAGTTTTTTGAAACAGGCGCATTTTTGATGGTCAATGATTTGATCATTTCTCACTGCACAGATTAAAGTTTTGCATGAGTGAGGACTCAAAATCTAAGTTGAGAGGTAAGCCATCTATGGCTAAAAGAATTTTCTTAAACGGGTTCTAGTTTTGGAGAACCATGTCTTAGAAGTTGTAGGTGTCAAAGTCGACTATACAGAGAGACAGTTTCAAACATAGGTAGATTGTTTGAGTCATTTCTCATAATCTACTGAAGCTTTTGAAAAGTTTTAACTTGGAGGAGGTGCGCAATCACTAGTCAAAACATTCTACAAAGTTTTATCAAAAACTTTACACGAATGATTAGTCAATGAGTGATTAAGGTGTAGCAGACTTTTCTGAGAAATGACTTTCTTCACAGTTAGCTAATTTCTTGATAATTTGGTGCTTGTCTTCCAAAATTGGTTGGAGTTTAAAGTTATTCTTGATATAGAGGTGGTCTAACATCAAGGATAGCTTGTTCTTTTGGAGATTAACACTCTCCATCAGTGGTATCAGAGCAGGAAGTATCAAAATTGAGGAAAGGAAGACTCCGACTGCTGCAGACATACAAAATTCAACATCTAAAGGTTCAAAAGGTGAAAGCTTGAGGGAAAAGCTTGAGAAGGAGATCATACGATACCAAGGAAGACAAAAGGAGTTTCATTCGAAGTAAAGGTAACCTTATACTTTATAAAGATTGACGAATTCGATACACAGGTGAAGAAAAGATGGGAGATTCTCTTCAGATAGAGAAATTGGATAGAGAGAATTATCCAGCATGGTCAATGAGGATGGAAGCTCATCTAATGAGCAAAGATTTGATAGGTTATATTACAGGTGAAGAAGAAAAGCCTCAATTCAGAGATCCTAGTGTTCCAACTAGGGAGGAATTATCAGAATTGAAGAATTGGATGAAGAGAGATGCTCAAGCTAGGAGCATTATCTATATGGCAGTCAATGATTACTTGCTACCTCACATTAGAGGTCTTGAAAGTGCAAGTGATATATGGAATGCTTTGGAGGAGCATTTCCAAAATACCACAAAGTCTAGGAAGGCATCCTTGTGGGCAAAATTTACTACATTCAAGAAGAAGGCCTCTCAATCCATCTCAGATTATGTAACCATAATGAAGGACATTGCAGATGCATTAGGAGCTATTGATGAAGACATTGAGGAGGATAAATTGGTAAGGCAAATCCTCACAGGATTGAGAGGGGATGACAAATGGAAGCCATTCATTTTGTCTACTGAATTATCACTTGATCATTTTACTCCTGACTTAAATCAGTTGCTAGGACATATGTTAACCTTTGAGCAGGATGTCAAAGGTGAAGGTGACAAGAGTACAGGTCATGCAATGTACTCAAAGGACAAGAAGAAAAATAGCAAAGGGAAGCAACAAGCAAATGAAGATGAAGGCACAACTAGTCAAGCCAACTTCCTAAGAGGAAGAGGAGGTGGCAAATGTAGAGGAAGAGGCAGGAATAATAAAGATGGAGTCAAAGCTTGCTGGATTTGTGGTAAGACAAATCACTTAGCTAATGATTGTTGGCATAATACTCAGAGTAATGGTGGATATAATCAGAACTTTAATTCAAGAGGAAGAGGTGGCAAAAATCAAAGAGGTAATTTTAGAGGAAGAAGTAGTAGAGGTTACTTTGGAAGAAATGCAGGTAGAGGATTCCAAAGTCAACAATACAACAATACTTACTACAATTATGCTTCAGATCAGAAGGAGAATTCAACATTGATAATGAATGCAACTTGTGAAAGGCAAAGTGAAGACCAAAGAGTCTTCTACATTGACTCAGGGTGTAGCAATCACCTGAGTGGCAACATAGCATTGATGACTGATTTGGAAAATAAGGTAACTAATCATGTTGTCCAAACAGGTGACAATACAAAGCATAATGTGAAGTCAATTGGATCAGTGAAGGCCAAGGATGGAAGCACTCTCTTGAGTAAGGTCTTGTATGTTCCTACAATTCCTAAGAATCTGATAAGTGTAGGACAAATTGTTGAAAAAGGTTATGAAGTTAGATTCACTAATGAAGGAGTGTTTGTGGAAGACCCTAGCAATGGGTATAATCAAATTGTTTCAGGGAAGAAAGAAGGAAGGTTGTTCACATTGAAAATTCAAGGTAATGTTGGTCATGCCTTGTTCACTTATGGAGGACATAAGATCTCTGAGTTAGATCTTTGGCACAAGAGGCTTGGACACTTTAATGAAAGAGGTATCAAAGATATGATTAACAATGGTTCAATGCTTGGATTGCCTAATGTTACAGGTCAACATATGACATACAGATGTGAGGCATGTCAATTAGGTAAGGCTCATAAGCAATCTTACTCCAAGCATGGTTTCATGTATTCAGAGAAGCTTGAGTTGGTACACACAGATGTGTGGGGACCATCAAAGGATTTCAGTATCAATGGTTCAAGGTACTATGTGATTTATGTTGATGATGCTACCAGATGGATCACTATCTATGTGATCAAAGATAAGTCAGAAGTATTCAATACATTCAAACATTATCATGTGTATGCAGAAAGAATTACAGGTCATAAATTGAAGAGACTAAGGTCAGATGGAGGGGGAGAGTATTTCTCTAATGAGTTTAGTGATTACTTGTGGAATGCAGGTATAAAAAGGGAAATCACTTGCAGGTACTCTCCTCAACAAAATGGTGTAGCAGAGAGAAGAAATAGAACTCTTGTTGAGTTTGCAAGGTCAATGATGAAGGAGAAAAATTGCCCAAATTATTTGTGGGCTAAGGATGTAAATACAGCACCTTATTTGGTCAATAGGTTACCATGTAAAGCTTTGCAGGGTATGACACCATATGAGGCATGGTGGGGTAAGAGACCTACATTAGACCATTGCAAAGTATTTGGATGTTTGGCATATGCATATGTGCCATCACAATTAAGACACAAATTGGAACCTAAAGCTGAAAAATATGTATTCATTGGTTATGATGACAAGCAGATGGGTTATAGATTGTGGAGTCCATCCACAAAGCAATTCATTGTGTCTAAGGATGTTACATTTGATGAGCAAGGTACTTGGTATGCAAGTACAATCAATATTAATACAGGTGATGAAGAAGTTGTGAGTCAAAAGAAGGGTAAATCAAAGGTTCAGATATTTGATGAAGAGGAGAATAATGAAGTGCAAGTTGAAGTTGAAGAAATGCCAAGATTTGATCCTGAGTGTGATGAACCAGAAACCTCAAGGAGTGGAGAACTCAGAAGGTCATCAAGACACAAGTGGCAACCTACAAGGTATAGTTATGATACTTCTTTTTTGGCTACCAAAGATTATGCTTACATGATAAAGGCAGATGAAGATCCTTCCACATATGAAGAGGCAAAAGGTAAGGAAAATTGGGAGAAAGCTATGCAAGAAGAATATGATGCATTAATGGAGAATCAAACATGGGATTTGGTTCCTAAACCAAATAGTCAGAAGATCATTGGATGCAAATGGGTCTACAAGACTAAGAGGTTTGCAGATGGAAGTGTGTCTAGATATAAAGCTAGACTTGTTGTGAAAGGGTTTGCTCAAACATATGGTATTGATTATGATGAGACTTATAGTCCTGTGGCAAAGATGACAACTATCAGGACACTCATAGCTATTGCTGCATGTAAAGGTTGGAAATTATGTCAATTAGATGTGAAGAATGCTTTCTTGAATGGTTATATTTCAGATGATGTTTTCATGGAGCAACCTCAAGGATTCAGAGATGGAAGGTATCCAGATCATGTGTGTAAGCTCAAGAGAGCTTTGTATGGCTTGAAGTAGGCCCCAAGGGCATGGAACTATAGACTTGTAAAGTTCTTGAAAGAACTTGGATTTCAAGTATCAAAAGCAGATAATAGTTTGCTTGTTAAAGCAAATGATGATGGATTCATATACATGTGCATATATGTTGATGATATAATTCTTACAGGTACAGATGAGATAGGCATTCAAAGCCTAAAGAAGCAAATGGAGAGAGAATTCAAAATCAGTGACTTGGGAGACTTGTCATATTTCTTGGGCATGGAGATTTCATATACTCAACATGGAGTGTATGTGACTCAAGAAAGGTATTTGAGAAACTTGTTAATCAAGTTTAAAATGAATGATTGCAGGGTAGCACCTACTCCAATGGAGGTGAATCACAAATTAAGCAGATATGGAGGTGAAGAGTTCAAGGATATGAAACAATATCAGAGTTTGGTTGGTAGTCTTATCTATGCTACATTTACTAGACCTGACTTGTCATATGCAGTTGGGGTTTTGTCTCAATTCATGCATTGTCCTAGGAAAGAACATTGGATTGCAGGTCAAAGAGTATTGAGGTACATTAAGGGTACACTCAAAGAAGGTTTGTATTATGGTTTTACATCAGATACAAATATCAAGATTTATAGTGATGCAGATTGGGCAGGTAATCCAGATGATAGAAGGTCAACTTATGGATACATGTGTTATGTGGGAGATAAGTTAATCTCTTGGTGTTCAATGTTGGAGATAGACGTCTGCGGAAGCACGCGAACAACACAAGGAAGAAGAAGAAGCTTGGAGCACAAACACACAATACTGAATGTATTACTAGAGAATGTACAAAGATAAGTAGCCCATTAGGGCAATAGGCGTATATACAAGCCGGGGGAAAAAAACCTCCTAAAGAGGGGAAAAAGTGCCCCGGTGGTCCTAGAGTGTTCACACACATCACTACCTAAATATATCAACAAATCCCCCCTGGGATTGATGCGGTGAACAAGGAGCTGGCACTCATGTATAAGGAAGTGCCAAGCTATGTGGAAATCACTCCACAAAAGGAAGTAAGCCCAAAGCTTTGCGGAAAGCTTCAAACTTCTCCCTAGGCAGAGCCTTCGTGAAAAGGTCTGCAATGTTCTCTTGCGTGGGCACATATGCCAAGCTGATCTCCCCAGCAGAGAACCTCTCCCTGACATAGTGATAGTGCACCTCAATGTGCGTAGTGCGAGCATGGAACACAGGGTTCCTCGCAACTGCCAATGCGCTCTGACTGTCAGTGAAGATGGTGGTGGCAAAAGACTGGCCAACACCCAAATCAGCCATAAGGCGTCTGAGCCACACACACTCAACAGTCGCTGTAAAGCTGCCCTATACTCAACCTCACAACTCGAAAGTGGCCACAGTAGGCTGCTTCTTGCTCAACCAAGATATACATGAGCTACCAAGCATGAAGCAAAAACCACTGGTGGACACACGAGTGTCATAGCAACCAGCCCAAGTGAGTCAGAAAAAGCATGCAAATCTGGCGGTAGTGATCCCCCCTTGGGATAAAACAACCCAAGTAGCCGAGTACCACTCAAGTAGCGAAAGATGCGCTTAACCGCTTTCCAATGCGTGACTCCTGGGCAATGCATAAACCTGCTTATCTGTGAGACAGCAAACTGAATATCTGGCCGAGTAATGCATAAGTAAATCAAGCATCCAACAGCCTGCTGATAGAGAACAACATCAAATGCATCTCCAGCATCATGAAGACTCAATCGTAAACCTGTCTCCATAGGAGTGGCAATAGGCTTACAGTCTTCAAGGCCAAAACGCTGCAATAATGTGTCAATATATTTCGTTTGACACAAAGCCATTCCACCATCAATGTGCATAAACTGAATGCCCAAATAGTGATGCAAATGCCCCAAATCAGACATTTCAAATGAGGCATGCAAATCAGCCTTTTAATCAGCAATATGTGTCTCAATAGGACCAGTGAGCAGCATGTCATCAACATAGACAACAATGATCAGAAGCACATCATTAGCACGTTTAACATATAAGGTGCTTTCAGTTGGACTGTTCTCAAAACCATGTGCAATCAGATAGGCATTTATCTTCTCATACCAAGCACGTGGTGCTTGCTTTAAACCATATAATGCCTTCTTTAACCTGCAAACCTGGTTTTCATGCCCTTTCTGCACAAAGCCAAGGGGCTGAAAAACATACACTTCTTCATGCAAGTCACCATTCAGAACTGCTGTTTTAATGTCCAACTGATGTACATTCCAACCATGATGGGCTGCAAGTGCACAAATGCTCCGAATAGTAGTCATACGGCATGTAGGTGCAAAGGTCTCATCAAAATCAATGCCTCTTTCCTGTGCATAACCCTTTGCAACAAGCCTAGCCTTATACCTGTCAACTGTACCATCAGGTTTACGCTTCAGCTTGTATACCCACTTAGTGCCAATGGCCTTCTTGCCAGGAGGCAAGTCACATAAAGACCATGTACCATTCTTCATTATAGCATCATATTCAAATTGCATAGCAGCCATCCAATTTTCTGAATTTTGTGCTTCATCAAAAGAAACAGGCTCATTCTCATCACAGAGACTAGATGCAGCCATAGCATAGCAATCTGATGCAAAGGAGGCACTATGAGAGCCTGAACGAGTACGATATGACAAAGGTGCATCTAATTTGCTGTCACGCAAAGTCTACACCAGCCATTTTGGCATAGTTTTTGCCTGCTCAATATCAGCTCTCTCATCAACAAGTGCATCATGTAAATCTGCATCAGAAATGGAATGATCTGCATCATCATATGAAACCTGCAAAGGCTGAGAAGTTGCCTCATTAGGACCAGCACTAGCCTGTCCACATGTAAAAAGAGGCATCAAAGTATCATACAGGTCTTTAGAGCTAACAGATGTCTCCTTAGTACATGAAAGCAATGGCTGAATAGCATCTTCCACAAAGACAACATCACGGCTAACCAGAATGCGTTTAGTCTGTGGATGATACAGACGATAGCCTTTACTTTCAGAACTGTACCCAACAAAAATACATTTTACTGCCTTATCATCGAATTTTCTGCGATGTTGTTCAGGCACTAATGCATATGCCAAACAACCAAAAACACGCAGATGAGCAACAGATGGCTTGCGGTCATGCCAAGCCTCATATGGAGTGATAGACTGCAACACTTTAGTGGGACACCTGTTCAGTACATATGCTGCACACATGACAGCCTCAAGCCAGAAACTATGTGGTAAAGCCTGACTTTTGACCATGCACCTCGCCATCTCCATGAGTGACCTGTTCTTTCGTTCCCCAACTCCAATCTATTGAGGTGTATACGGCACTGTACACTGGTGTTTTATCCCATGTTCAGCCAGAAATGCATTAAAATCTGAAGACATATATTCCCCCCCTCGATCAGAACGGAGGGTGTCCATTTTACATGCTGACAGATTTTCAACCAAAACCAAAAACTGTTTGAAGCACATGAACACTTCGGACTTTGCTTTGAGTGGATATACCCATGCATGCCTGGAAAAATCATCAATGAAAGTCACGAAGTAAAGGTAATTTCCAAAAGAGGGTGTCTACATAGGACCACAGACATCACTATGTACAAGCTACAATTTCTGCGTAGCCCGAACTGAACCATCTTTTGGAAAGGAAGAACGCTGCATTTTGCCCAAAATACAGCCTTCACAAACATGTTTTCCAGGTGCCTCAAGTTTGGGCAAAGAGGACACCATTTCAGATTTCTACAAGCGTAACAAACTAGCAAAATTCAGATGACCAAAGCGTGCATGCCAAAGCTTTGCATCTGACATAGCCTGCGAATCATGAACTGCACATGCCAAATCATTCACAGATCTTTCATAGTCTATGATCTTATACAGCCCACGACATAAAATGCCAGAAGCAATAATCACATCGCCATTTGAGAGATCATGGACTGTACACCTATCATCAACGAATTTCACAACCAAGCCAATCTTGGCTAATGCAGAAACTGATAACACGTTCTTTTTGATCCCTGGCACAAATAAAGCATCTGACAAAGTGAAAGAACTACCATCAGCAGTAGTCAGAATGATCTTACCAACTCCCATAACAGGATAAGAGGAGTTATTGGCGCATGTGACAGTATTCCCTGTAGGGGCAGGCTCGAGTGAAGAGAAGAAACTACGCTGCGAGGTAATATGTTTGGTCGCCCCACTGTCAAAGTACCAAACATCTGAGTCTACTGCAGACATGCACTGATCATGAGAAGATGGGTCAAAACTGCAGACAGTAGTAAACACCCATTCTTCTTCCTGCACAAGATTTGCAGACTCTGTTTTTGGTGTAGAGGCCTCTGCAACAACCATTCCAGCCTCTTTCTTCTTTGCCTCTTTAGCAGCCAGTTTTGGACAGTTCTTTATAATATGATCATTTCCTTTACAATACTTGCAGAACAATTTTTGCTTTTCTGATTTCTTCTCATCTTTATTCTGGTTCTTCGATTGTGCAGCATTTGCAGATTTCTGCTTACTAGTAGAAGAGCTCCATTTTCCTTTGCCCTTCTGACTAGCCAGGAAAGCTTGATCTGCAACACGCATAATGGACCTGTTCTGCCTGGACTGATCTTCCTGCAACAGAACAGAGACTAATTCCTCAAATGACAAGGCATTCGGATTGCCTTTCATCATCAACCGAAGAGTAGAGGCAAAACTCTGATATGAATCAGGAAGACCATTCAGAACGGTCTGCACAAGTGAGCTATCTGGTATAACCTCATCAGCAGAAATCAATTGTTCCTTCAGGTCTTTGATCTTTGTAAGAAAACTATCCATAGAATCACCTTCATTCATGTGCTCACTCTCCAACTGTTTTCGGAGGTAAGCAACACGAGCCTCATTCCTAGCCTGGTACAAAGTGGTAAGTGTATCCCAAGCATCCTTTGCTGTTCTGCAAGAGCGAATGTGAGGAATAATGGCACGTTTGACAGACAAAGCTATCAATGCATGTGCCTGAGCATCTCTGCCATCCCAACGAATCTGCTCTGCAGTAGGTGCAATAGAAACAGCAACACGAACAGGAATCTACGGAATATCATCTTCATCAGCTCCAACACCTGTATTTGCAGTACCTGTCGTTACAGGTGTAACAGGACATCTTTCAACACCCTGCACAATGTTCCACAATCCTTTTGCAACCAGTACATGTCGCATCATATAAGCCCATAATGGGTAGTTGGTACCATCCAACTTATCCTCAACAGCCAACATATGGAATACATCACTGCTTTCAGCCATGGCCGGTGACTAAAATACCTTGATGCAGAAAATTGACTGTATCTCAAAAAGTTGAACAGAACTGCCCAGACGAGTTCTGCCAGACCTGTAGTAGACTTTGAGACGCTTAAACTGGCGAACAGAAACTGGTATATACCTTTGGCACAAAAGGACGAAATAGCCTACACAAGCACTGTGATAGTGCATTCGGAGGCCGAAATGAGCTCAGATCGCGATTTCGACACCACACAGCGAAGTTGTTTTGATCTCGAAAACACCCTGAGTATGCTCACCAAATTTCGTGTGAATCTGAGACTACAAACGGAGGAGTGTCGACGGCGCCCTAGAAGAAGCGACGACCTGCTCTGATACCAATTGTTGGAGATAGACGTCTGCGGAAGCACGCGAACAACACAAGGAAGAAGAAGAAGCTTGGAGCACAAACACACAATACTGAATGTATTACTAGAGAATGTACAAAGATAAGTGATATGGCTTAAGACACTCATGAAGAGTTTTGACACCATACAAAGTACACCTATCATTTATGGAGATAACATGAGTTCATTGTATTTAGCTGCTAATCCTGTGTTTCATGCAAGGACTAAACACATTGAGATTCAGTATCACTTTCTAAGAGAGAAGGTGATGGATAAAGAGGTTGAAGTCATACATACTTCAACAAAAGATCAGAGAGCTGATATGCTTACCAAAAGCTTGGATGGACCAAAGCTACAGAGATTCAAAGACATGGCAGGCATAAAGAAGATAGAGAAAACCTCAATTGATGATTGAGGGGGAGCTGTTGGTACAGAGCAATCAACAATTGAAGTTTTGGAAGTCAAAGAATGAAGACAAGATCAAGTTATGAAGCATGGAAGAAGTTTACATTCAGGAGTTCAAAGATATGTACACATATGTACAATTAGTTCAGATATAGGTCACTTATATTTTTGAATAGTCATAAGTTTGTAAATTCTTGTCTATATATATACTTGGAAAATGTCGGGACAAGTATGAGAGAATGTAGAGCATGAGAATTGAGTAGAATCAGAAGTCATTAGACACTTATGAAGAAGGCTAAAAGCATTTGCTTAAACGGGTTCTACTTTTGGAGAACCATGTCTTAGAAGTTGCAGGTGTCAAAGTCGACTATACAGAGAGACAATTTCAAACATAGGTAGATTGTTTGAATCATTTCTCATAATCTACTTAAGCTTTTGAAGTGTTTTAACTTGGAGTAGGTGCGCAATTACTAGGCAAAACATTCTACAAAGTTTTATCAAAAACTTTACACGAATGATTAGTCAATGAGTGATTAAGGTGCAGCAGACTTTTCTGAGAAATGACTTTCTTCACAGTTAGCTAATTTCTTGATAATTTGGTGCTTGTCTTCCAAAATTGGTTGGAGTTTAAAGTTATTCTTGATATAGAGGTGGTCTAACATCAAGGATAGCTTGTTCTTTTGGAGATTAACACTCTCCATCATTAGACATCTACGAAAGCACACAAACAACACAAGGAAGAAGAAGAAGCTTGGAGCATAACACACAACATTGAATGTATTGCTAGAGAATGTACAAAGATAAGTAGCCCATTAGGGCAATAGGCGTACATACAAGCCGGAGAAAAAAAAACCTCCTAAAGAGGGAAAAAAGTGCCCCGACGATCCTAGTGTGTTCACACACATCACTACCTAAATATATCAACAAATCCCCCCTGAGAGTGATGCAGTGAACAAGGAGCTGGCACTCATGTATAAGGAAGTGCCAAGCTATGTGGAATCAATCCACAAAAGGAAGTAAGCCCAAAACTTTGTGGAAAGCTTCAAACTTCTCCCTAGGCAGAGCCTTCATGAAAAGGTCTGCAATGTTCTCCTGTATGGGCACATATGCCAAGCTGATTGTTACACTTATGTGTTCCTCGAGTAGCTTTGATATGAACCTTTTCCCTATACATGGGCACTTTTTACTCTAGTGCTGGCCAGAGGCATTTTCCCCATGTTACCACATACTTGACACTCTCATATGTGGTGGTACTTTGTACTTAGGGATATTATTCAGCTCTTACTTCAGTTCAGTTCATTATCAATAGAGAGAGCTATCCCAACCATCATCTTCTCCGTGTGTCTTGCTGTGTTTGTGCTCCTTGTGTGTGCTTCTCGTGTGTCTCTCGCACTTGTACACACACCCAACAATGGTATCAGAGCAGGTTTAGCTCCTTTTCAAGTTTCGGTTTTTCGCGTCGCAGTGTGCACACACTTTTAATAGTGCAAATCGACTTCGGAGCATAAAATTGTGAATTTCAGCAGCTAGGAAACATTCCCGCAAGGTGCGATGAGGTTTCACCCCCATTTTGAAGCCATTCATGCAGTCAAAATTGCCATTAGAGTGATGGTTTGTGAGCTGAAATTTCAGCATTCATTTCAGTTTTTGTCGAAGTGAAGATTTTGTCACATTCTTGTTCTTTTGTGAAATGGCGGGCAGCAATGACTTGTTTGTCATGCTTCAAGCTGAAGATAAGCTTGATGGGACCGACTATCTGATGTGGTCTTACATGATGAAGCATGTTCTTGTTGCTAGACAACTTTGGAACATAGTGGCAGATGTAGATCGAAGACCCGCAGGTTCTTCTACTTCACAGTCTACTATCACAGATGGAGCTTCTTCTTCAAGTACAATGGTTTCTCCTTCTCCACATACACAGGAGAAGCTTAGATGGGATGGAAAAGATGCTCAAGCTCATGCTTTGATTGCGTTTTCAGTGAAGCGTCATATAGTTCCACACATTCGATCATGTTCTACATCGAGACAGGCATGGGACACTCTTGCTTCTTTGTATGCCGTGCGTAATGAAGCACGTGTTGCATACTTGAGGAAACAACTTGAGGATGTATGTATGGCTGAAAATGAGTCGGTGGATGTGTATGTGACACGCATCAAGGACTTGAAAGAGCAATTGGCAAACATAGATGAGATTATTCTGGATGCATCACTCATTTCTACATTGTTGAAAGGATTACCAAAATCTTTTCAAAGCTTTGCTACTACACTCCATTTGGTTGCAAAAGGAAATCCTAATATGTATGCATTTGATGAGGTTGTGTCTCTTCTTTTGCAACAAGAGTAATCTAGAGTGAATAGGAGTGGTTTGATTGAGGGAAGACAAGCACTTGCTATCTCTCAAAAGGGGAAAAGCAAGTATGGTTTAGCTTTGGTTTCATCAAAACCAAAGCCTTAACCTTCCTCTTCCACTCATGTTGGAAATTTAGTAGGCCCATAACTAATATCACAGGTCCAAGTTCCATAGGTGTAGGATCCACAACATAAATTCTAGCAATCTTCCAATATTGACAAAACATGAACATACCACATTTAATCATACAAATGATGAGACAAAGATAGAGAGAGATTAGACAACATGTGTAAAGTGTTACGTAAGCCACTGCTTACTCACACTATCATATATACAAATGTCAAATTACAATGTGGGAGCAAAACTCTCAACCACTCTATGTGAACAGAAATAGATGGATGAGTGTATCTACATAATTACAAGAATATTCAGATGTGCAGATAGAAATCTGAATATATATGAGATGTGTGACCTAATAGGTTGTAGAAGAGTGAATATGAGTGACAGAAAGAGGAAGGATCAGTCTAAAATTGATAATCAGCAAACCCTCATTTGAACTTAGGCTATGGAAGACCCTAAGTCAGATACGTGTGTGAAAAGATCACATACTTACAAAAGTAGCAAAGAATGCTAACAAGTTTGTTGCCAAAAATCCTCAAACTCATATGAGCATACCTTCTCGAACACCTCATTCAAATATGCATAAAGCATACATGTATTGATTCTCTTGTACCTATGCTGAATAGGACTCCTCTTGATATGGATGCCACTTCCTCCATAAACTCCAAGTAGTACCTGTGTGCATTAAAGAGAATATGTATTTGAATTCTTAACATAATATGCAAATCTTATGTTAACCACTATCCAATGTCTTTGAAGTAACCTGAAATCTTCATGTAGAAGACAATCTTCAAATACATCATGTGGATGGCTAATCCACACCACCAAGCTGCTGATAGGTAACTCTTCTCCATAAGCAAGAGTGTGAGCACACTCTTCTTCTCCAATAAGAACTCCATAGCCGCTCCTCAACATGCTCCAAGATAGCAACATGGTTGCCCCATGTGCTAAGAAGCACCACATCTATTGAGGTACCAAAGCTTCCAAAGCTTGTGTTGAAATAGGTGTAGGATGAATTGAACAATGAGCCAAAGCTCTTGTTATATACTATTTGGCTACTCTTGAAAAGCACTCCAAAAGCACATAAAAAACTACTATCGATCATAAAAAAACAAACGATCGCGGCGTGATTCTAATTCGATGTTGTCCGTCATCATAGCTAAAAGCATGCCAAAATTACTTCGTGATTTCGCTATCTGCCGTCCGTGGGACTCGAAACCGGACCAGCACGATGAGAGGCCATTGAAATAACCACGGCACTGCTCTGCTTTTGCTGAAGAGACTAGTAGAACAATAGCTACTAAAGGTCAATTGTTATGGCCAGTCTTGGGAATTTTGGACACATGTGATATTGTTTCCAACAATCCCCCCTTCAATGTCACAATGTTACAAAATGAACTGAACATATAACTTCATTCATCTGCAAACTTCATAAGTTTCAAACTTGTACTCCCAAATTGACCTTCAAACCTGATCTTTAAAATTCTTCTTCAAAACTGAATTTGACTTTCCTTCAAACTTCAAAAACCTGAACTTGCTGAATATGAACCATAACACCTGAGAAAATATGCAAACTAGATATTCAATAGTCTATACATCAAGCAATCACTGCTTGACAACATATGTAGAATGAACTGACACTGAAGCTACTATCTCCTATAATATGTCTTCTCAAAACTGTAAGCATACACTAGGATTCACATATTTTCTTTTACCTTACGAAAGGTTTCTCAATGTACTTCTGCTCTGTCATGTAAATACACTAAACAAAATTAGGAACTGAATCTTGGAACCTATGATTGATAACTCATAACTTAGTGTATTATGAACCCTACTGGTTCAAGTCAACTCAACTCAACTCAACTCATGAGTCTCATAAAAAAATCTATGATATCATCATGTCTTCATCCTTGTTCAATCTGTAAATCCTTCATACCTCTTTCCTTCAGAATCTGGTATAAACATATATGTGTGCACTTCTGAAAACATACCTTTCTGAAATATCAAATTTCTCTTCAATAGAATTTTAGAACCTTCTCCTGAACAGGAACACCCTAACAGGAACTTTCTCTAGATATTCTCCTTCTTCCTTCTTCTTTCAAAGCTGGAACATAAAGAGAAATTGACAAAGGAAATATAGGAATACCTGATATAGGAATACCTGATATAGGAATACCTGGAATTCTTATAGGTATGACTTTGCATTCTTTCACATATGGCTAAAAAATAAGTCTTCATGTTTCATCACCCTCTGAATGATTTAACACTAGTATCTAGAATTCTTCAAATATATCAGACTTTATGAAATCTGGAACGTCTTCCTTCATAAATCTGATTTTTCATAACATTAATACCTGTCTCTGAAGCAAAACTTTTGAACCCTTTTTATTAGCATTGTGCACATGCCAATAGCTTTTCCCGTCATTCCTCAGCTTCCCAAAAATCTAGAATAAGGTTAGCTGATCTATCATAAAAACCTTGCTGAAAGCAAGAATTCATAACCTTCTGCAACATAACAAGTATCTTCTTCTATACCTCTGCAATACAAATCTGATAGAATGTAAACCTTTAACTTACTTCCTTCAATGTTAAAGAACTTTCACAAACAAAGGATAGATATCTGACTTATAAATACTCAAGATCTTCATGATCATTCAAGATCATTCAAGATCATCCAAGATCATACAAGATCTATCAAGATCTATCAAGATCTTACAAGATCATACGAGATCATCCCAGATCAATGATCTCTCCAACAAAACACCTGTGTAGAATCTGCTCTCATTAAACCTTCATGACTGAATGTTTGATTTGTTACCTGAATGTCTCTAAGTTTCCATGCTTCTCACATAAAGTTATAAAACTTTTCTTAAAACAAATCCTTCCCAAGAATCTACAACTCTACTTGAACCATAAGTGGACAAACTTCTCACCTTGAGAGCTCCAAAAGCTACAAGTTGATACTTCATATCTTCATATTCTGCCCGGGTGAAATGTGATAGTATCTGCTTGACTTTCTTTTGGCTAACTCCACTTCTCAATCAAGTGATAGGATCTAATGGAACACCTTTTTTGAATACAAGCATGTATAGAAAAATCAAGACAAACATAGAAAGTAGATTCTTCAACTGATTGGTACATAAAAAATCTGAATTTTCTGAAGTTTTTTGAAAATACTGAATATGAGGTAACTTTTCCAAACATAAAACCTCAACCCAAGTCTTCATCATCTGCTACAAAAAACTCTTTTACCTTAAGAGTTAGATAAAGAAGAAATATACTTCTCTGCAACTTGTCATATACCAAGTAGCTTTGTATTGACACTCCAAGAATTCTTTGAGGGAATATGTAGCTACCTGCTGAAAATCTTCATCTTATATATAACTCATACATATGAGTCAAATATACAAGTTGTCTTCAAAATCTACTGCTTTCCTTTCTCTCAATGCAATTCTTTGTTAAAATCTACTAAAACATGACCAAGTATAATGCAAAACAAGAAACTGCTTCTTCTTTATACTATCTTCACACAAGATGTTCTCATTGACTTGTCTTTGAATGTAGAGGATAAAATAAGAAAAGTATATGGAAAATATAAGAGAAAAGGAAGTCTTACTTTTCTTTTGGAAATATTGGACTTTCTTCTTCTGCATCTTTCTTCCACTTGATGATGTCAACATCTTCAAACTTCTCTTCCATACCTTTTGTTCTCTTCATCTTGAAGTAGCAAGCACACTTGACTCCTTCAAATGAATTTTTCTCTTCCTCTAGTGCTAAGAGTAAGAGACAAAACAAACATGGTATACAAATAGAAGTGAACATAGAATCATGTTTTATCATCTCCTCATATCTCTGAATCAAAACTCTGTTTCAAATGACTAATATGACTAAATTCACCAACCTTTTGTATGAATGATGAATTACCTTTCTAGAGTTACCTCTCTGGATATAAAATGTGAGAAAAAACTTCCAACCAACTTACAACACAAGATTGGCTAAAAACAAAATTGATGCTCTCCACATTTGTCTTCTTAGACGAACTTTCTTGCCATGAAAGAGATCTCTCAAAACTCTCTAGGAAAACCTCTAGATACCTGTTTTGATGTAGCTAATGCTTTTACTTTCAAAGAATGAAAGTGTACAAAAGCACTTCTTCAATCCTTCAAATCTCTTCATAACTGCTCTTCTAAGATATGACCTGCAAATGATAATTTGATAGTAAAAATTGATACTTGTGATTTGATGTTGATATGATTCCTTCATCTTCTCCAGACCATTGTTCTTCCTTGAACTTGAAGTAGCCTTCTCTTCATCAAGTCTTGGTCTTCAAACAATACTTCTGTAAAGTATTTTCATACTCTTCCAAAAGTATTCAGCTGCTAATAGATCATCAACTTCATACTCCACACTGATAGATAAACATGTGATTGAATTGTCTAATTCTCAAATCTCTACTCATCTAGATTAAGTGTGTATGTCAAATGTCAAATGTTAGAAGATGCTCTTAAATCATATGTTGTAAACTTGGAAGTCTCGGAACCTAAGAATCTGAGAGTCTGAATGCTCTGATACCAAAACCCTAAAGCTCTGATACCAAATGTTGGAAATTTAGTAGGCCCATAACTAATATCACAGGTCCAAGTTCCATAGGTCCAGGATCTACAACATAAATTCTAGCAATCTTCTAATATTGACAAAACATGAACATACCACATTTAATCATACAAATGATGAGACAAAGATAGAGAGAGATTAGACAACATGTGTAAAGTGTTATGTAAGCCACTGCTTACTCACACTATCATATATACAAATGTCAAATTACAATGTGGAAGCAAAACTCTCAACCACTCTATGTGAATAGAAATAGATGGATGAGTGTATCTACAGAATTACAAGAATATTCAGATGTATGGAAAGAAATCTGAATATATATGAGATGTGTGACCTTATAGGTTGTAGAAGAGTGAATATGAGTGACAGAAAGAGGAAGGATCAGTCTAAAACTGATAATCAACAAACCCTCATCTGAACTTAGGCTATGGAAGACCCTAAGTCAGATACGTGTGTGAAAAGATCACATACTTACAAAAGTAGCAAATAATGCTAACAAGTCTGTTGCCAAAAATCCTCGAACTCCTATGAGCATACCTTCTCGAACACCTCATTCAAATATGCATAAAGCATACATGTATTGATTCTCTTGTACCCATGCTAAATAGGACTCCTCCTGATATGGATGCCACTTCGTCCATAAACTCCAAGTAGTACCTATGTGCATAAAGAGAATATGTATCTGAATTCTTAACATAAGATGCAAATCTTATGTTAACCACCATCCAATGTCTTTGGAAAAACCCGAAATCTTCATGTAGAAGACAATCTTCAAATACATCATGTGGATGGCTGATCCACACCACCAAGCTACTGAAAGGTAACTCTTCTCCATAAGCAAGAGTGTGAGCACACTCTTCTTCTCCAAGAAGAACTCCATAGCCACTCCTCAACATGCTCCAAGGTAGCAACATGGCTGTCCCATGTGCTAAGAAGCACCACCTCTATTGAGGTACCAAAGCTTCCAAAGCTTGTGTTGAAATAGGTGTAGCATGAATTGAAAAATGAGCCAAAGCTCTTGTTATATAGTATTTGGCTACTCTTGAAAAGCATTCCAAAAGCACATAAAAAACTACGATCGATCATAAAAAAACAAAAGATCATGGCGTGATTCTAATTCTGCGCTGTCCGTCGTCATAGCTAAAAGCTGTCTCCCATCCGTGGGACTCGAACCCGGACCAGCACAATGAGAGGCCATTGAAATAACCATGGCGCTGCTGTGCTTTTGCTGAATAGACTAGTAGAACAGTAGCTACTAAAGATCAATTGTTATGGCCAGTCTTGGGAATTTTGGACACATGTGATATTGTTTCCAACAACTCATTCCTCTAATGATGGTGATTTGCAAAAGAAGAAGAGATGCAAATATTGTCAAAAGGATGGTCATACTATTGATGAGTGTAGAAAGCTTGCTAAATGCAATGAAAAGAAGAAGGAATCCAGCATGTCTATTGCTGAAAATTCAGCAAATGTAAAGAATGATGAAGTTAACATGGCTCAAGATTTTTGGGCATGTGTTGTTACATGTATTTATGATGTTTCTTTGCATTCTAAATGTATGGTTGTGAGTGAGTCTGATTCAGATTGGTTCTTTAATAGTGGTGCTTCAAAGCACATAACATCATGCAAAAGATTTTTTTCCTCTTTGAAAGATGCACCCAAAGGAGGACATGTAGTGTGTGCAAACAATGCCTCTTATCCTATCATTGGGATAGGAGAAATTGAGCTTAGGACTGCAAATGGAGGTGTGATTCTCTTGAAAAATGCATTGTATGTGCCTGATATCAAGAAGAGCTTAATTTCAGTTCCATTGATTGCCAAAGCTGGACCTCATGTACACTTTGTTGATGATAAGTGTATGGTTCATGAATTCAACAATGTCGATGTTATCGTGATGTCCGGTACATTATGTAATGGTTTGTATCGCATGGATACATACAAGAGGGCTGCCTCGAATGCCTTGGTTGCCCATACTTCTTCCATGATTGAAATGGAGCTTTGGCATGCTCTTTTTGGTCATTTGAACTTCAATAGTTTGCTTTACTTGCAAAAGAAGGACATGGTTATTGGCTTGCCTACACTTGAGTCCATTGAAAAGCATGCATGTGAAGGTTGCATGCTTTGAAAATTGCATTGTGCTTCTTTTCCAAAAGATAATCATACACACACTACAAAAAAATTGCAGCTTGTTCATAGTGATGTATGTGGTCCCGTCAAGACTCCATCTTTTGGGAAGCATGTATATTTTGTTACCTTCATTGATGAATGATGCTACTCGACATACATGGGTGTATCCTATGAAAGCAAAGAATTTTCCTTGGAGACTCATGCATATCTTGGTTGAGTAAGAAGCAACCTATAGTGGTGACATCGAGTTGTGAAGCTGAGTACAGGGTAGTTTTCACAGCTATAGTGGAGTGTACATGGTTGAGACGCCTATTGATGGATCTTTGCATGGAGATTGATGTTGTTACACAAATTCTCACTGATAGTCAGAGTGCTTTGGCTATTGCACAAAACCCACTGTTTCATGCACGGACCAAACATATTGAGGTGCATTATCACTATGTGAGAGAGTGCCTTCATTCATGAGATATTGATTTGGTATATGTGCCTACACAAGATAATGTGGTAGACATATTCACCAAAGCTCTTCCAAGGGAAAAGTTTGAAGCTTTTCGCAAAGCTTTAGGCTTATTACCTTGTGGGGGCTGATCTGTCACTCCTTGTAAGTGTTCACATTATTCGCTCCAGGGGGTTTGTTACACTTATGTGTTCCTCGAGTAGCTTTAATGTGAACCTTTTCCCTATACATGGGTATCAATAGAAAGAGCTATTCCAGCCATCGTCTTCTCCGTGTGTCTTGCTGCATTTGTGCTCCTTGTGTGTCTCTCGCACTTCTACACACACCCAACATTGATCTCCCCAATAGAGAACCTCTCCTTGACATAATGATAATGCATCTCAATGTGCTTAGTGTGAACATGGAACACATGGTTCCTCGCAACTGCCAATGCGCTCTGACTGTCAGTGAAGATGGTGGTGGCAGAAGACTGACCAACACCCAAATCAGCCATAAGGCATCTGAGCCACACACACTCAATAATCGCTATGAAAGCTGCCCTATACTCAGCCTCACAACTGGAAGTGGCCACAATAGGTTGCTTCTTGCTCAGCCAAGATATGCATGAGCTACCACGCATGAAGAAAAAACCACTAGTGGACACATGAGTGTCATAGCAACTAGCCCAATCAGAGTCAGAAAAAGCATGCAAATCTGGTAGTAGTGATCCCCCCTTGGGATAAAACAAACCAAGTAGCCGGGTACCACTCAAGTAGCAAAAGATGTGCTTAACCGCCTGCCAATGCTTGACTCCTCGGCAATGCATAAACCTGCTCATTTGGGAGACAACAAACTGAATATTTGACTGAGTAATGCATAAGTAAATCAAGCATCCAACAGCCTGCTGATAGAGAACAACATCAAATGCATCTCCAACATCATGAAGACTCAATCGTAAACCTGTTTCCATAGGAGTGGGAATAGGTTTACAGTCTTCAAGGCCAAAATGCTGCAATAATGTGTTAATATACTTCGTTTGACACAAAGCCATTCCACCATCAACGTGCATAAACTAAATTCCCAAATAGTGATGCAAATGCCTCAAATCAGACATCTCAAATGAGGCATGTAAGTCAGCGTTAAAATCAACAATATGCCTCTCATGAGGACCAGAGAGAAGCATGTCATCAACATAAATCACAATGATCAGAAATACATCATTAGCACGCTTAACATATAAGATGCTTTCAGTTGGACTGTTCTCAAAACCATGTGCAATTAGATAGGCATGTATCTTTTCATACCAAGCATGTGGTGCTTGCCTTAAACCATATAATGCCTTCTTTAACCTTCACACCTGGTCCTCATGCCCTTTCTGCACAAAGCCATGGGGCTGAAAAACATATACTTCTTCATGCAAGTCACCATTCAGAAATGTTTTTTTGATATCCAACTGATGTACATTGCAACCATGATGAGCTGCAAGTGCACAAATGCTACAAACAATAGTCATTTTGCAAGTAGGTGCAAGTCCATCAAGTTTACGCTTCAGCTTGTATACCCACTTTGTGCCAATGGCCATCTTACCAGGAGGCAAGTCACATAAAGACCAAGTACCATTCTTCATTATAGCATCATATTCAGATTGCATTGCCGCTATCCAATGTTCAGAATTTTGTGCTTCATCAAACAAAATAGGTTTAGTCTCATCACAGAGACTAGAGGCAACCATAGCATAGCAATCTGATGCAAAGGAGGCACTATGAGAGCCTAATCGAGTACGATATGACAGAGGTGCATCTAATTTGCTATTACGCAAAGTCTACACCAGCCATTTTGGCATAGTTTTTGGCTGCTCAATATCAACTCTCTCATCAACAAGTGTGTCATGTAAATATGCATCAGAAATGGAATGATCTGCATCATCATATGAAACTTGTAAAGGTTGAGAAGTTGCCTCATTAGGACAAGCACTAGACTGTCCACCTATAAAAAGAGGCAACAACATATCATACATGTCTTTGGAGCTAACAGATGTCTCCTTAGTACATGAAAGCAATGGCTGAATAGCATCTTCCACAAAAACAACATCACGGCTAACCAGAATGCGTTTAGTCTGTGGATGATACAAATGATAGCCTTTACTTTCAGAACTGTACCCAACAAAAATACATTTTACTGCTTTATCATCCAATGTTCTATGATGTTGTTCAGGCACTAATGCATATGCTAGACAACCAAAAACATGCAGATGAGCAACAGATGGCTTGCAATCATGCCAAGCCTCATATGGAGTGATAGACTACAGTGCTTTAGTGGGACACCCGTTAAGTACATATGTTGCACACATAACAACCTCAAGCCAAAAACTAAGTGGTAAGGCCTGACTCTTGACCATACACCTCGCCATCTCCATGAGTGGCCTGTTCGTCCATTCAACAACTCCATTTTGTTGAGGTGTATACGACACTGTACACTAGTGTTTTATCCTATGTTCAGCTAGAAATGCATTAAAATCAGACGATGTATATTATCCCCCTCGATCAGAACGGAAGGTGCCCATTTTACATGCTGACATATTTTCAACCGATACTAGAAACTATTTGAAGCACATAAACACTTTGGACTTTGCTTTGAGTGGATATACCCATGCATGCTTGGAGAAATCATCAATGAAATTCACAAAGTAAAGATAATTTCCAAAATAGGGTGTCTGCATAGGACCACAGATATCGCTATGAACAAGCTACAATTTCTAAGTAGCCCGAATTGAACCATCTTTTGGAAATGAGGAACGCTACATTTTGCCCAAAATACAGCCTTCACATACATGTTTATCGAGTGCCTCAAGTTTGGGCAAAGAGGAAACCTCAGATTTCTTCAGGTGTAGCAAACTAGTAAAGTTCAAATGACCAAAGCGTGCATGCAAAAGCTTTGCATTTGACATAGCATGAGAATCATGTACTGCACAGACCAAATCATTCACCGATTTTTCATAGTCTATGAGCTTATACATCCCACGACTTAAAATGCTAGAAGCAATAATAACATCGCCATTTGTTGGATCATGAACTATACATCTGTCATCAACAAATTTCACAATTAAGCTAATCTTGGCTAATGCAAAAACTGATAATAGATTCTTCTTGATCCCTGGCACAAATAAAGCATCTAACAAAGTGAAAGAACTACCATGAGCAATAGTCAGAATGATCTTACCAACTCCCATGATAGGATAAGAGGAGTTGTTGGCGCATGTGACAGTATTCCCTGTAGGGGCAGGCTCAAGTGAAGAGAAGAAACTACGCTGCGAGGTAATATGTTTGGTCACCCCACTATCAAAGTACCAAACATCTGAGTCTATTGTAGACATGCATTGCTCATGAGAAGATGGGTCAAAACTGCAAATAGTAGTAAAAGCCCATTCTTCATTCTGCACAAGGTTAGCAGACTCTATTTTTGGAGTAGAGGCCTCTACAACAACCATTCCAGCCTCTTTTTTCTTTGCCTCTTTTGCAGCCAGTTTTGGGCAGTTCTTTATGATATGATCATTTCCTTTATAGTACTTGCAAAACAATTTCTGCTTTTCTGATTTCTTCTCATATTTGTCTTCCTTCTTCGAATGTGCAGAATTAGCAAATTTCTGCTTACTAGTTGAAGAGCTCCATTTTCCTTTGCCCTTCTGACTAGCCAGGAAAGCTTGATCTGCAACACACATAATGGACCTATTTTGCCTCGACTGATCTTCCTGCAACAGAACAGAGACAAACTCCTCAAATGACAAGGCATTTGGATTGCCTTTCATCATCAACCGAAGAGCAGAAGCAAAACTCTGATATGAACTAGGAAGACCATTCAGAACGGTCTACACAAGTGAGCTATCTGGTATAACTTCATCAACAGAAATCAACTATTCCTTCAAATCTTTGATTTTTGTTAGAAAATTGTCCATAGAATCACCTTCATTCATGTGCTCACTCTCCAATTGTTTTCGGAGGTAAGCAACACGAGCCTCATTCCTAGGTTGGTACAATGTGGTAAGTGTATCCCATTCATCCTTAGCTATTCTGCAAGAGCGAATGTGAGGAATAATGGCATGTTTGACTGGCAAAGTTATCAATGCATGTGCCTGAGCATCTCTGTTATCCCAACAAATCTGCTTGCAGTAGGTGCAAAAAAAACCGCAGCACGAACAAGAATCTGTAGAATATCATCATCTTCGACACCATCTCCATCAGCTCCAACACTTGTATTTGCAATACCTCTATTCGCAAGTGTAGCAGGACGTCTTTCAACACCTTGCACAATATTCCACAGTCCTTTTGCAACCAATACATGTTGCATCATATAAGCCCATAACGGGTATGGTACCATCCAACTTATCCTTAACAACCAACATACGAAATACATCAGTGCTTTTAGCCATGGCCGGTGACTAAAATACCTTGATGCAGAAAATTGATTGTATCTCAAAAAGTTGAACAGAAGGAAGAGATTCTATCACTTCTTTCGATTTCAAAATAGAATTCAAACCAACCTTATCTATATTTGGAGAAGTAAAGATAGTAATTAGTAAAACTCTTTCTTCTTGAAATCAAAGGACTATGAGAAACACAAGAGGATTTTTAGAAATTTGGATATGAGAATTCAAAGATGAAAACTATGGGATTTTCTAAGACTTAAATCCTCATGAGAAATGTTTTCTAGGATTTATGGAAGTTTAAAGAGGACTCTTCTGTTATAGTTTTCAAATATTTTGAAAGAAAAAGATCCCTCTTGCATAATTATATTTATCTTCTTTAAAATCACTAAATTTGAGAGATTGATCACTCAAAGACCTAACCAAAATGTCATTAGAAGAGGATGATGGGAAATCCTCATCCTCAAAGTCTAACCCATAACATGAACCAAGGAACATATGGAAATGAAACAAAAACATTAATATTACGATTTCAAACCCAAATTTTTGTATGTCGAGAAGATTGGATTATTGAGGAATGTTTTGGATATCTAAGCCAAATCAAAGGAGTTTTCTTTTTGATAGATCTACTCTGACAAAGGCTAGATCTTCCTTCCAAATTGAAGCCTTTAGCAAAGAAGGTATGCAAAGTTTGCATCTAAAATAATTCCCTAGGCAAATCTGCTTTGTAAAACTCTTTTAGAGATTCTAAAATTACCTTCTATGTGCTCTAAAGGAAAACAATGAAATAATCCAAAACTATACTTTGCAATGGATGCATAAAGAGGTTTTACTTTTTCATTCAACACTCCTTTGGAATGAATTTTTCTAGCTTCTTTAACATGCTCGTGAAAATGAATAAATGTAGTCCTAAAAGTTTGAACAACATATAAAAATGAACTATCATAATTGTTATACATTACAAATGTTTTGTGATCAATAAATTGTACTTAATGGATTAACTTCATGCAAATGCTTTTTTTCTTAAATTCATTAAACAAAGAAGAGCTTTTATTGAATTATTGGTATTATGAGTATTAACTAAAGACGTTTTGAAAGAAGACCAATGAATATTACCATTATCTAAGCAATGCAAAGAATTTAAACTAGATCTAGTGTGTACCTAAGTCACAAGATCTTAGGGACTTATGCCAAAGAGACTAAATCTCATTTGCCACACAAGTACGTATAGTGGTGGATTGACACACACTTAATTATCAATTCGAAGAACCGCATGAACCAAGTGTATGAGGACGTGTGCGCACACGATGGAAAGTGAAGTGGTTCAACTAAAATGCAAGATAAAAGACTAAACTACCTCTCCAACTCACTTAATCTTTGAAAGTGTCTGCCGCGATACCACTTACAATAGTAAATACAAATTCGAATGTTTCTCCCAACTATGAACTCCAAATATGGCAGATAGCAGATTCTTTTCGAAGCTCTCAATGAGACACATCTATTAGTGGTATTTTCACTTGAATCTGACAAACGCTCTCCAAGTTATGGCCAAAACAGTGAATGGCGGAAAACACCTACACTCACTCCACAACTCGTACTTGCTCACACACACACTACAGTAGTTCAAAAGTGATGGGGAGGGTAGACAACATTCCTCTACACACATTCCAAGCTTCACACACACAAAATATCATAGAGAAGATGAAAATGAAATTTTGGAGCTCTCCTTCTTCACAATGGCAAAAAGTCTTTACAAAGAGTCACAAAGTGACTTATATACATGTGCCCTAAAAATGGTCCTTTCACACAAGTGATCGGAACTTTATTGGCTAATTTCTAATTTCCTACTATTTTACAAGAATTTACATTACAATGAGTTAGGATTATGCATCTAGAGGACTCCTCTAGTGCATTTACATAGCTTCAAGGGAGTTTTCTAGAATATGAAGAAGAAATTTATGCCCATTATTTTGAAAATTTTGGGGCTCCTCTTTTTGCCTCTTTTTTTTGCAACACTCTCCCCCTCTTTGTCTCTGTCATCCCTTGATAGGCTTCACTTCTCGTTTGCAGCTTGTCTATGGCTCTTGAATACACACACCCAGTGGTTGAAGAAGCAATAAGGACTGTTAGAGAATTTGTTACTTTATCGGAGGTATGTCCTTTGCTTCTGTTTGCCCCCTTGGTATTCTTTATATCACAAGTTTGGGTTGCTATATTGAGTCGGGCTACCACGCACGCCATCAGTGGCTAAGAATGTGATGTTCTTAGTCACTCTCTTCAACTTTTCAGCCTCTCCCCTTTCTAACTTTTGGTCTTCTGATTTGTCTTTGTCTTCACACATCTGACCCTGTTGTATTGCTTGGAGCCTGTCTACTACTTTTCTGTCGCACACCTCACTTTGCTTACCTCTACTCTCTTTTAAGTGAGCATTACATTTTAAAGGTCCCATTTCTGAATCTTCTTTGTCATTCTCTAGGACCTGCTTCATTTCTTTCCACCGCATGCATCCAGTGGATGAGGAGGCAGCTAGGACCTTCAGAGAATTGGTTATCTTATCCGATGAAGAGTCCTTCGTCTCCTGTCTCCCTTCCCTTCTTGTTTCGCTTCACCGCCTATTCTTGCTGGATGAGGAAGCTGTGTGAAACCTCCCATGAAATGTCATGGTTGTTATCTTTCTTTATTTCCAATCCTGAGGAACTGGTTCTTTAGAATCTTTGTTCTTTACTGAGTAGTTTTGTTCTTTGATCTTCTTCTTTTTCTCTTTTTGCTCGATTCCCCTTCCACACGTCCCTCCTCCCGAACTCTGTAATCCCCAATAGTCTTTTTGTGGCGACGTGAGTACGTTTGGATGACTTTATGCTCTCTCTGATTAAGCGAATTGGCTTGACATAACATTAATTCTTTCCATTGGTTCGACTTTACCCCGTCATCTGGTGTCTGTCTATGATCAGCAAAGAAACTTAATTCATAGGCCACGAGTCTTGCATTAAGATTCGAAGACATTTTTGCAAAAATTTCTGAATCTATTTCAAAAAAGCCTTTGAAAAATGCCTCTTCAAAAGTCTGCATGTAAGTACTTGGCAAAAACATTAGCCTTGAGTATATAGCCATAAGCGTTAATCGGCCAGGTATAGTTGATAGATAAAAAATGAGGGCATCTGATCCCTTATTAATGTCGATGAAGCTCAAAAAAAGTATTTTGGGCATGCTGGAACACTTTGATGACTGCAAGTAACATACTCAAAATCTTATTAGTCATTTTGACAGCTAAATCTGGTACGGTTGCATATCGATCAATCCAAAATTCCATGGTCAATAGATAGTTGCGGTGGACTTGGCAATAATGGATAGTTGAGCCACTGGTTATTTATGCTTCCTTGGCACTGTCCTTCCCAAAATTACGTCCAAGAGCGTCTTCTAGGCATTGGAAAAAAAGATGGATTCACATGAAGTATGTATGGTGATGATTCCCATTGTACCCGTAGTGTAGGGTTCTTCTCCAAAATTTTTCTCCTCCATATAGGATCCACTTGGTCAAATTCCTCTTGTGTGTAGGTGAATGTTTGCATGCTAAACTGGAGGTTGTTGTCTGTATCTTTATTTGTTGTGTTTCTTATGTACTGTCGTGTTTGCTCTTTAAGTAATCCATATGGTACATTGAAGGGTCTGACTACTTGATCTTCAAAATCTTCAGTAAGGTGGGACACCACTAGTGCCCGCTCATGTCGGCTTAGTTCTGCAATATCCTGAGTATGTCTTTCAATGTTGGTCTCGATTTCCTCGCTTACCGATGAATGATGTAGGGGGGGAGAAAGAGGACGTACCTCAGTCTCCTCCGTAGCCGCTGTGGAGTGTGGAACTACTGGTGTCCCCTGAGTTACCTTCTGAGCTAATTGATCTTGCAATTGTTTTATTAATTCATCTTTTTCTTTAATGTCTTCTATGACTTTCATAATCGTTTCCTTGTTTTTGAGGAGCTACTCTCCTATGACAGTGAGTTGATTTGCGTCTTCCTTGCATTGTACTATATATTGACTCTCTGCCATTTTCCATTTCTTTCTCAATTCTGTGGTGTCATCCATATACCTTTTCTCCCAATCTGCTATGATAGCTTGCTCTTTCCTCATCTACTCTTCATATTTTGCTATCCTTTCCTCCAATGCTCTTGTGTCATTCTCTGGTACTTCTGGAGCTTCTATATGTTGATTGCATAAAAGGGCTGTCATAAGCTCCTTGTTCCTGTTTCAGAGGTTATCTGGTTTTTCGATTCTAGTGTGTTGCATTGTTGCTTGGCCTCTTGGGCTTCCGCCTCTTTTTCTACTATTATCTTTTGTGCTTGAATCAATTGGGCAAATAGATTCTCACCTATTTCTTGAAATTGATTCTTTTCCCGCATTGCTTTGTCATAATTAGCATCAGCCTCAAGCATTAGTTGTTGAGTGTCCATTGCAGTTTGTATCATCTGTTGTACTACTGGCTTGAGCTAAGCGACATCCACGTTTATCCATGTTTTTGGAATGCTTGGGGCTTCCCCGGTGCGTACATCCTTTCCTTGCTCCACGTGTATGGTCTCGTTATGCGGTTGCCTTATTTGTAGTTGTACTTGGTGTTCTTTTCTTTCTTCTTCCTTATTAAAAGTCTTCGTGGTGCTCCCTTGAAATGTGACATCCATTGGAGAGGGTTCTGCCACTACCCTTATTGGTGTAAATGGTTCTGATTCTTCAACTGTATTTTCCACTTTTTCTTCCTTGGGGTTCTTGAATAGGACTTGTCCTGCAAGTAGAGTCTCTTGGATTTGAATATTAGATGCTTCATTCAATTTAAATAACATGTACCCTCTCTTGGAAAGCTTCCTTCCTTGTCGTGTCTTTGCTGGAGTTTATTTGCATTTGATCTGCCTTCATTCCTTCCATGCCTACGTCCTCGTTCACTTGATTTAACTCCTCCCATTGTCCATCATCCTTGGAATCACTTCGGATGTCCACATTCAACATGGAGGTCTCTTGTTCTTCTTGTGCGTCTGATGATGAACTAGAATTCACTAAACCCGATTCTCTATATCTGTGTACCATGGTCAGCCTCTTTCTTTGTTCCGAGTCTTGGTGTGCTTGTTGGTAGTGGTGCCCTTACACTGAGAGATTTACTTGTCCTTCTGTATACTGGTGGGTAGCTTCCATGGCTCTTGTCAATTCTTCATCCGTAATATGTTGATTGTCTTCGAGTCTTGTCTTTGGAAGTACGTGTGCCCTTTTTGTAGCTGGAACTTTTGCTTCTGCTTGCATCATTTCTCGGAGCCTTTTTGTACCTCTCATTCTTGGTTGGGAGCTTGTTTTTGCTTCTTCTACTATCTTTACCCCTTTCTTTTTCCTTGGGACAGTAGCAATCTTTGCATACTTGGCCATTGCTTCCGATGATGGCATCTCTTGTAGATGTTGTCTAATGCCCAAAGCATGATATATCAATATGGTCAAGGCAATGCTTCCATTTAAGAATTTCTTATGATTCCACTGCTTCTTTGCCTCGAATAGCCGTTCTTGAATGTATGGAGTCATATTGACTTGATTCCCAATTTGTTTTATAGCATGCGACAACATTTGCACAATGATCTTTTGTGGAGCAGTGTATCTATGCATGTTGGTAAAGCAAAAGTGCTGATGGATGAGTCTCACTTCCTCTTCAATATCAATGCAATTAATGTCAGTGAATGTACGGGTCTTTGCTCCTCGACTTTCCTCTTTCAATGTCGTATTCCCATCGTTCTCCCATCAAAAAGCTTCCTTGATTAGGTCATGTGTAAATTGGATAATGACCCACTCGCCTACCGCATCCAGGACTCTAGCCTCAGGCACCAATGGATCATGCAAGGCAGGCTGCAAGGTGTTCATAACTTGCGTACATCATTGAAAGTCATGTTTGTATATCGGCAATTCAAAGTACTTGTGAATGCCCGCCTTCTTCATAATGTCCATGGTTGATGGGAGTTCATGCACTACCTTGAAGTCTTGGGACATCACATGAAACTGATGATCCGTATCCATAATTTTGATGGTCACCAGGAACAAGTAATCCCTTGCTGGTTGATCTTCTCTAAACCAATGACCTTTTGCTTTAGTCACACTTTGCAGAGGGAATTCCAACACCTCCTCTTGAATGGTAGCTTCAGAATCCTCGGAAGCCATGTGCACTCGTAATGAAAAGAGCATTAGCTTCCTTTAAAAGACATGTATGTGGTGAGGTTTGTTGTAGTGGCATTTCGTTTGTTGCATCACTCCATTCCCCTTGCTTGCATGAGTAAGATCTCTTACCATATATTTTTTGTTTTGTTTTTATTTTCATTCCTGAAAGAGAACAAGAATTAGTGTAGCCGAAGCACTTATTTATTTACATAGTAGGTCCATTTTTATGGAAATCGAAGCTATGACCTGTCCCCAAGTGGGGAATGTGCACCACTAATTTTGTTATGTACATCATGTGTCGAATGCATGGCCTCGTATTGTGGCCCTATCATGCATAGTTTAGGTGCATTTGATGCTTCATGTGTGCAATTGGAATCTTTTTGCTTCTGTATGTTCCGATCCTTGCTATCTCTTTGGTTTCCATATCCATTTTGTGGTTGTAGTTTGAGGCTTCGTTTCCTCTTCGGTTTGTCATGCTCCATGTGTTTCTGCTTTCCACTTTGAAGTCGGATTGGTTGGGGTCCTCCTTTTTTGATATTTTTGGTTAGTCTTGTTTGGCTTTATGGGCCTTGTTTGTCTGTATACAGTTTCTTCTTG
The DNA here is from genome assembly GCA_020310875.1 of Ceratopteris richardii. Lineage (NCBI taxonomy): Eukaryota > Viridiplantae > Streptophyta > Polypodiopsida > Polypodiales > Pteridaceae > Ceratopteris > Ceratopteris richardii. Next base: position 101,758,361 of record CM035421.1, on the reverse strand, counting down.
CTTGTCTATCTTGATTTTCCATTTGTGTGACCTTCTTCAGAATCCATATTTATTGCCGAGTTCTTTGGGCTTCTACTAATGACTTTGGAAGCCATACTCTCAGAAGTCGCTTTGGTTCTGACTGTGATGAAGAGGAACCCTTGTTCACCCTTGTCTCCCTAGGATGAATGACCTATATTGGCATTGCCTCCTCTGATTCCTTCACTTGATCCTTGCGAACCCATTGCAGGTGTCAGCACTTCTTGATTGCGATAATCTGATAGTGGACTTCCATGTTGATGATTTCCCTTTGTTGTAGATGACTTTAGGAATATTGTGCTCACCGTTTCCCTTTGTTCCAACATTCATGTAGGAAAAATCCACTGTCTCCACGGGTGCATTGGGACTTGAGGTTCTTTCTTCCGTCGGACCTTCTTTTGGGTGGTTTGTGATGGAGTCATTTACTATGTCCTTTTCTAGGATTGGTTTGTCATCCTTGATAATGTCCTATCTATGCGAGGGTTTCTCTTCTAGTAGACTAAAGATTTCCTTGTGCCCTATCTTGGCTACTAGATCCTCATCTTTACACACTAAGACTCGTTGTTCCATAGTGGAATTTCCTAGGTGGAGGGATACTGTAGCTTCTCCAATGCATTCTATAACTTGACCTCCCACTCCTATCATGTGTGCTCTAGTAGGTGATATGTTCATTTGAAGCTTCTGTACTTCGTATGCAACTCAGTGATGCTCCCGAGTTTATCAAGGCATCTATTAGCTGGTACTCTGTTGTTCCAATCCCTAAGTTTAAGTACGGCTGGGATTTGCTGATATTGTTCATGTTGGTCTGGTGAACCTGATAGTTGGCCATGGGAATAGGCTCTTCCCCTTGTAGATACTGTTCATCCTGCTGTCTTATCCACTCTTTCCATTTCTTGATATGCTCTAGGGCCTCTTGCCTCGCCTCCTCTCTAATCCTCTCTTCCTCTCTTTTCCTATTTTTGTGCACCTATGAGGCGTGCTAACATTTGGTCCGTCAATGGCGCGATGTAACGTTTTACTCGAAATCCACTTACGTAATTAGGAAGAACATCTCCATCTAGAGTCACTACATTAACCGCTCCACTCGTTGAAATCCTATTCATTATTAGAGGTCCATATCCGCGCTTTTGTAGCTTCTTGGCGTGTTGCTTCAAGGTGTAGAACAGAACTAAATCTCCTTCTTTTAGTCCTTTGTCTTTGATGTGCGCATCATAATATGCTTTTTGTCTTCTCTTGGCCGCATAAATTCCTGCAACCGCTTGTATCCTAGTCTCATGTAGCTTCTCAATTTGATCTAGTTGCTTGGATAATTCATGTCCCGTCCATTCATACTATTGTGCCACTCTCAAAGTGGGTACTAAAAAATCAATTGGCAAGGTTGCATTTTGTCCATACACTAGGTTAAATGGTGTAGTTCCAATGGCAGTCTTGTAAGCAACAGGGAAGGCCCAAATTGCATGGTGCAATTGTTTGTCCCAATCCGACCTTCCACTATTGACTATCATTGTCAATATGGTGCATAACACCTTATTGGAACTTTCTGGTTGACCATTGGCTTGAGGATGATACGGGGCTGATTTTTTATGGATCACTAAGAACTCGTTCATTAAGGACTCTATCACTTCATTAATGAAATGTGTTCCTCTATCACTCACTATTTCTATAGGTAGTCCAAAGCGAGTGAAGATATGCTCAAAAAGGAACTTAGCTGTGGTCTGAGCATCATTTTTTCTAGTAGCCTTTGCTTCTACCCATTTAATTAGGTAATCCGTTGCTACTATTATGTATTCGACGTGTGATCCTTTGGCTGGTGGATTAATGGGTCCTATGAAATCAATACCCCATTTAGAAAATGCTCTAGCGCAAACCATAGGTGTTAATGGCATGTCATCTCGTCTAATCGGATATTTGGCTCTTTGGCATGTCTCACAACTTTGCACATAGGTGTCTGCATCCATATGTAGAGTTGGCCACCACAGACCTGCAAAAAGGATCATTTTTACAGTCCTTTCAGCTGAGAAATGTCCTCCTGCGGTACCTGCATATGTCATTTCTAATATGGGTAGGTACTCTCCTTCATGTACACATAGCCGTAGTTGATTATCTTTCCCTCTCTTGACTAATTGTCTTCCCATGATGACATAGTCTTTACTCATTTCTTCCAGGGATTGTTTCCTTGCTAAATTGATTCCTTCCTCATGTTCTTGTGTCTTTAGGAATTTCACCAATGTCTTACTCCAGTTGGGTGCTATTGTAGAGAAGGGTAAAGATGTGTGGTCATCTGGAGTGGTTTCTTGACATTCCAGGCAACTACTGATATATTCATGGACATCCTTAGGCATATCAGGCCAGTATACTCCTAACCATTCAACTCTCTTAGAGTTCCGTGAGTTCCTTTGTGCATCCTCCATTTGTTTACATGGGCTTGTTCAATCAACTTCTTTTGTTCGTCTTCCTCTACACATCTTGACAGTACGCCGTTGGGTTCCTTATAATACACACTTCCTGTAATAATGTGTAAGTTACGTGATTGCAAAATTTCCTTTGTACTCTCCTTATTAATTGAATGTTGTGGTCCATGAGTGAGTATTGGGATTAGCTTTTTTGCCCACTTGGGACACACTTCCAAATTGAACAGGTAAGTGTCTGGCAAATTGTCGGGTAATCCGCTCGGTGGTTCTCCATGTGTTAACCTAGAGAGATGGTATGCCCTTATGTGGGTATTCCCTTTTTTCACAATCACCTCAAAATCAAACTCCATCAATAATAGAAACCATCTCACTAGTCTTCCCATGTTACAAGGCTTATTGACTAAGTACAATAAGGCTTGACAATCTATGAAGAACTTGAACTTATTGGCTAAGAGGTAGTGTTTGAATTTCTTTACAGCATACACCATCCCTAATCCCTTTTGCTCTGTAGTTGTATAGTTTCTCTTGGCTTGATTCAGTTGTCTACTTGCATAAGCAATTGGATGGTCCAATTTCCCTTTGTTTGCCGGTTGAGCTAAGATGCATCCTATTGCGTAATTGGAAGCATCCACATGAATGTGAAAAGGCTTGTTCCAATTGGGTGTTTTCAAAATTGGGGCTGTGCTAAGCCGCTTTTTTAATTCATTAAATGCCTTCTCGCATTCGTCCGTCCATGTGAATTGAGTCAATAATCCATACAAGGGTTTGGCAATTATGGCATACATGTGGATAAATCGACGGTAGTATCCACAATGACCCATAAATGCTTGTACTTCTTTTGCATTCTTTGGTCTATGAAGTTTTAGAATTACCTTGATCTTGTCTTCATTTGTAGATATTCCGTTCCGAGATACGAGGTGTCCTAGGATTTTTCCTTGTCTCACCATAAAAATGCACTTCTCAAGATTTAGGTAGACTTTATATTGTCGACATTTATCAAATATTTTTCGCAATTCCGGAATATGTTCCTGCCTCCGATGTGAGTATGTACATAGATCATCTACATATACTTCCATAGTCTTCTTTAGAAATTCCTTAAAAACATGACACATCAATCTTTGGAAAGTAGCAGGGGCATTAGTGAGTCCAAAAGGCATCACTCTGAAAGCATAAACCCCCCATTCAGCCGCGAATGTGGTCTTATGTTGGTCCTCAGTAGCAATAGCTACTTGATTATATCCCGAGAATTCGTCCAAGAAGCTATAGACTTCTTTGCCTACAACTCTTTCCAAAAGATGATCGGTGATAGGTAATGGGTAGCTACCACAAATCGTGGCTGCATTGACTTTCTTTAGATTAATGCACACTCTCAGTTTTTCATTCTTTTTAGGCACAACAACTAATGGTGACACCCATTCGGTATGTTCTATTTCGTAAATGAATCCAGCCGCTAATAGCTTGTCTATTTCCTCTTTTATTTTTGCGACATAAACCTCGTTATGTTTTGATGGTTTTGCCTCCGGTGTCATTGGTATTCTATGAGAGTAGATGGAGGGTTCCACACCCTTGAGATCCTTGTAGGTCCAAGCGAATACATCTCGATATTCTCGGATCAATCATACCAACTCTTCTTCCTTCTCTGTTGACACATCCCTTCCAATGTAACTACATCTTTCTTCTCCATTGATTTTTTTGGTTTGTTCCTTGTTTTCATATGGCTCTCCTTCTCTTGCCTCTCTTTTAGACATCTGAATGGCTATCTTTTGTTCTTCCACTTCATATCTTTTGAAGTGTTCCGGAACCTCAAAAAGATCAGGGGTTGGTTCAGTCTTATTCACGCTTTCCTCTTGATTTGGTACAATAGGGGAAGCTTCTATTGCTAACACTTTTGTTGTTCCACACTGGTCTTCTGCTTGAATGGATTCTAGATAACGTTCCTCTGAATCAAACTCTGGTTCCATTTCTATGCTCTTGTATTCTTCTTTCCATTCTTTTTCTAATAATTCTCCAGCTTCTACCTCTTGATGGACTACCATGTACAAGTTTACATCGTAGCCCTCTTCGTCCACACATTCATTCATGGTTAAGACTTCTTCATTCACACATACATCCAAGGTTGCTAGGATCTCCATCCAATCGTGTGGTTCAAATGATTCATCAGGAAAAACTTGAGGCATGTACATTGGGTCCTCTATGGGCCAATAATCTTGATGTCCTATGGGCCATAAATGCAATTTTTTATCCTCTTTCTTTGCTTCTTTACACATCCATAATTGGGCATCCTCATGCATCCATGATTGATCACTTGATCCAACACTATGGATAGACAAATCGTCTTCTTCCTTATGTATGGGGTTCCATTGTAGTGGGGGTACATCTCTGTACGCAAAGGCATGCAAGTTTATCTTGGTAGTGTTTCCTTGATGTTGAATATATAATGTCTCGTCCCCAATCTTGCACTACTCGAAGTCGTCTCATGAAAGGTTGTCCTAATATCATGTCATAATTATTTGCCTTTCCAAATTGACAGATAGCTAATGTATGCTCAAATTCAACTCCACAGGTGGTTAATTTGATCTTTTCCAATATTCCCAATGGTTTGTCAACATGGCCATCTGCTAATTGAAGCTTCATGCGGGTTGTTCGTAGGGCTGGCTTTCCCCATTTCTCGCAAATCTCTTTGGTGGCAATACCTACTCCTGCTCGTGTGTCTAGTATGGCCTTGGTCATGTATCCATTGTACATGACAAGTAGACATGTGTTACCCTCATCTCCTTTGCTAAATTCTCCAACCTTATCCACTGGGATTTGTACGTTAGATAGGTTTTCATTTCCCTTGCTTTCCTTTTTGTTCTTCTCCTTCTCTAACTCCAATTGTCCTGCTAATTGTTTCCATAATTGCAGTTTAACACGAAGTAATTCTTCCACAGTCAACTAGCATTGTACTTTGGTCTTTTTAAGTTCTGTTAGATTGTGTGAGTTCTTATCTGAGATTCCCTTTTCTTTTCCTCTTACAGTGGGAGCACGAAAGATTATGGACTCCTTCACATATTCTCGCATGTAATTTGGTAGGGTCGAAATGCTCTGGGCCTCCTCCCTATTTCGATCTAGTCTAGAAACTTCCTCATATATTTCTTCCATGTTTGGTGTTCATTGAAAACCTTCCACATCTAATTCCTCAAAAGGAGGTTTTGCAAATCCATTCCTTTTCCATTGATCTTCTCGAATTCTAGTCCACAACTCTTTTGGCCAGTCAGCATCTAAATCTGGGACTGTGGACATAGGTTTGTCTTGGGTTTTCATTAGTTCTAGCTCATCATTCCCCACCTTTGGTTTCTGGTCCTTGGCTTTGATACAATAATTGTATTGATCCTCCGATATTCTTGTCTCGGGGAGAGCTGGGATAGTCTTCTCTAGGGTGGCATGAGCTACCTCTATGAGTTTTCTACATATCGCTAGCCTCTCCTTTTCTAACTCCCCTTGTGCGCAAAGCTCTTCATGCTGCTCTACGTTCAGTCCATTCTTTATTCTAGCTTGGTAATCTTTCAACCACATGTCTAAATCGTCTGGTTTTGGGTCGAGTAGAATTGATCCTGGCTTTTCTGGCTCTCGAGTCTGTGGTGTAATGGAAATTTCTTCCTGAACTTCAGGTTCTTTAGATTTCTTATTGCCACACGTATGCTTCTTGTCTTCCTTGTTTTTATTTTCATCCATTTTTCCTTGAGTTTTTCTCTCCTATCCTTCCATTTTTGGCTTTTTGTTGTTTGGGTGCTCTCACGTGGGTCTTCCGAATCTTCCACCACTTGTATCCTGGGTTCATCATTACTCTTTTCTTGCTCTGAATCTACTTGTTTTCTCTCCTGTCCTTTTGTTTGTGCTCGAGTGATGGCCTTTAGTGGTATGGTGTATCCTTTATCACTTCCTGCTGAATCAATTACTTCAATCACGTTAATAGGTGCAGTGTCCTAAACCTTATTGAGATTTTTTGGGCAATCTCTAAAGAGATGTTCCTTTCCACAATCGCTGCAATACCCTTCCCATGGGTGGTGGGTTGTATGGCCGAGTGCATTCTCTGATAAAGTGATCTCCTCCGCATCTATAGCACGGTCCTTTTGGCATAGGTGGTCTGATGGGTGGTCTCATGGGTGCTGGTGCTTTGGGTGCGGTGTACATTAGTGTTTCCACCTCTGGTCCATAGACATTGTCATATCCCTCATATCCATAGTATTGCGGATCATAAGCTTGCTCGTACTCTGTTGAAGCTCAAGGTCAAGGACAAAGCATGGAAGCGCATCAAAGAAGTGGACACACAAGAAGAAGGAGCAAGTAGGGAGCTCCAAGATTCACATGTCAAATTTTCAGAAGAAATCCCTATAAAAATAGTGATTTTTATCACTAAAAATCATTGTAAATACCATTTTCTATTTTTACAGCTCCATTTTGTTCAAGCCAAGGAGTCCTTGAGCTTGAGGAGTATTAGATGTATCATACTACCAATTTCCATAATTTTTAGATTTCGTTTGAGCCCCCAAATAAGCCCTAGAACCTAATTTTTAACTAGGCCGGACACTAGGTCTGGACAGGGCCAAAACCACTCAAAAACTATAAAAAGGGCTGGAGAGCTCATTTTTGGAGTTAGCTTGTTGTAGATTTCAGCTTTGTAAGAGATTTCTTTTGTAATCGAAGATTGTTGAGAGCAGTATGGGCACCCAAGGACTGACTAGACAAGGAAGCCAGCGGAGAGAGTCAGAGCGAGGTGAAGGATTAAGTAGACAAAGCAGTCGACGCAAATCTGGCAGATAGGCCCTTCAAATTTTTCCAAAGCAACATCTTTATAACAGTGATTCTTATCACTAACAATCATTGTAAATACCATTTCATATTTCTGTAGCTCCATTTTGTGCAAGCCAAGGAGTCCTTGAGCTTGAGGAGCCTTAGAAGTACCTACATATCAATTTTCGTATTTTTTAGACTCCGTTTAAGCCCTCAAATTGGCCTTGGAACCTAATTTTTAACTAGGGTGGACACTAGGTTTGGACAGGGCCAAAACCTAGTCAAAAACTATAAATAGAGCTAGAGAGCTCATTTTTGAGGTTAGCTTGTAATTGATTTGAACTTGTAAGAGCTTTTTGAAAGTAATCTAAGAAATCCATTGCTTCTCACTCTTTGTCTTACCGTGTGTGCGCGTGTGTGTGTATGTGTGTGCATGTTGGTGTGCTTCTCACTCACGCACTTGTGCCTTCACTTGCTCGAGGTCTTCATACCATCCTCACGTCTTCCCTGATTGACATTAAAGGAGGTGCTACTCATCACTGAGCTACACCAAATTTTGGCGCCGTTGCCGGGGATCGAGCTTTGAGGACGAGCGTGTGATGGTAAGACGTAGATTTGAGACGTTGGCGTCGTAGGTAATTTCTTTACTCTTCTTATTTTTCTCTTCCTTACCTCACCACCATCATCACCATCATCATCCTCACCATCTCCCACCTCCATCTCCATCATCGTGAAAAATTTCAGTTTTTTGACTATATCTCCTTCCCCCTTTCATTTCCCTCATTTCACTTGTGAGAGAGAGCGATCTTGTGTGCACTGTTTTTGCATGTTTTTTGAGTTTGATTGCAGGTATTGGCCATCCCATCATCTCTAGCACGTCGCGCAGGTACGGAAATGTGCAGAACTGTCTCTGTGTCGCAAGCTTCTGTCCATCGCGATTGATAGAAAATTTCATCTATTGGTAAAATTAAGTGCACCACAGTAGACTAGAGACCTTGCACATCACAAATCCACAAAAATTTTTAGAAAATTTGCATTTTTTCAGTCCATCGCGATTGATAGCATCAATCGCGATTGACACTGTCCATCGCGACGGACAGCCAGTCAATCGCGACTGACAGACCCCGACGGACACGTGTCCATCGCAATGGACACCCCTGTCTATCGCGACCGATAGAAAAATCGCGATTGACACCCCATTTCGACGAGAATCTTGACCATCGCGACTTATAGAGCCCCGATTGACAGAAAGCCACGGAAAACCCCGAAAATCTCAGTCCATCGCGATTGACACCAGTCCATCGCGATTGACACCAGTCCATCGCGATTGACACCAGTCCATCGCGACTGACAGTAGTCCATCGCGACTGACAGCAGTCCATCGCGACTGACAGCAGTCCATCGCGACTGATAGCAGTCCATCGCGACCGATACCCGCTGTCCATCGCGATTGACACCCATCAATTGCGATTGACACGTGTCCATCGCGATTGAAAATGTACCTTTCTCATATTGGGCTGATGCAGCAACCACAGTAGCATATATTATGAATAGATACCAACTTCAGGAGTTCATGATCTTACTCCCGATGAGGTATACTATCAAAGGAAACCAGATTTGTCTCATTTAAGGATTTTTGGTTGCATATGCTATGTTCATGTCCCACAGGAAATTAGAGAAGGTAAACTTGAGGCTAGGGTTGAAAAATGCATTTTTGTTGGCTACTCAAATGAGTAAAAGGGGTACAGGTGTTATAATCTAGTTAGTAAAAATCTTAGAGTGTCAAGGGATGTTGTTTTTTATGAGTTAAAACCTTGGTATGGAGGTGTGAATGATTTGCAGGAAGAAGACTTTGTACATGCAGATCAGGTACATGAAGAGCAAGTGCAAGTTAGCACTACATTGAGTGGACCAAGTATGTCAAGTCCCTCACAAAGCTCATCATCATGGAAGGGCAAGCAAAAGGAGTTAGAGCATACATCAGAATGTAGCCGCAATAGAGGTAATGGAGGTAACTTGGTAAGAGATTTTCATTCAAGTGAAGATGAAGATGACTTTGAAGAAGTTTTAACTCTTGAAGTGCAAAACAAACGGACATGGAAGAAATATCCAATCATAGGTAGTGAAAGGAGACTAAAAAGGGTAAAACATCCTATTCAAAAGCTCACTTGTGATAGCTTTATTACAAAGCATTATGCTTATATGACACAAGTTATCAAAGATAAGGAACCATCAAGCTATGAGGAAGCTAGACAACACAAGGAATGGAGAGATGCTATGGATGAGGAGATTCAAGCTCTCAAGGAAAACCAAACTTGGGAATTGGTACCTAGAGAAGAAGGCATGAAGGTGGTCACAAAAAAATGGGTGTACACGGTATAAAGGAATTCAGATGGATCCTTAACTAGGTACAAAGCAAGTTTAGTAGCTAAGGGCTACACACAAACATATGGGCTTGATTATGAAGAAGCTTTTAGTCGTGTTGCAAATAAAAGTACAATTAGGACTTTGATTTCAGTGGAAGCTTCTAAAAGATGGACAATGTATCAATTAGACATTAAAAATTCTTTTCTTAATGGAAATTTGGAAGAGGTGGTTTATATGTATCAACCCATAGGTTATGAAGATGAAAAGGAGCATGATTTTGTATGTAGAATAAAGAAGGCTTTGTATGGACTCAAGCAAGCACCTAGAGCATGGAATTAGAGATTGTTTGAGTACCTAATGAAGTGTGGTTATGTTGCAAGTGATTCAAATCCTTCACTCTACATCAAAAGGGTTGATGCAAAATCTATATACATATGCATATAGGTTGATGATCTTATCATAACATGTGATAATGATGCAAGTATCAAAGAAACTAAGGCAAATCTTGGGAAGGAATTCAAGATATCAGACCTTGGAATCCTCAAATGCTTCTTGGGCATTGAGATTATGTACAAAAATGATGGTCTCTACTTGATGCAAAGAAAATATTTGTTGGATGTGTTGTACAGGTTTGGAATGAGTGGATGCAAACCACTAAAGCAACCAATGGATGTAAACATCAAACTTAGCTCTACCCAAGGAGAAGAACTTGAGGATATTCATAGATGCTCATTTTCTCTTGTATATCTCTCCTACCCTTTCCAAAGGGTGCTTCATTTCTGTAATAGCCTGTTAGGACTTCATTTTCTCTTTGTAGGAAGCTCCATTTTGAGGATTCATGTACTTACTCAAAGGCTTATAAAGCAAGGATTCTATTCCAAAAAGACTTTTGCCAAAACTTATCTTGTACGATGAGATATTGCTATTTCTTTGTTTGTTGTTCTATCCCCAAACATTCTAGGAAAACTGGGCTGTCTTGTGTGATTCCATTAATAGGCCTACATGTGTCCAAATCCAATGATTGATAGCTCATTGGAAAGGTCTTTCTATCTAATTTTTGTGGCTAAAAGGGTTTCTTGATTGAAGTTGGGAATTGTGAGATATATTAGTTTTAGTGAGTATTGTTCTGAGGGTAGATAGGTCTTGGGTAGGTTCCAAGCTTCTTGTTATGCATTTGGAGGAGAAATCTTCCAACAGTATACAAGCTTAAGTGTAAATGTGATGTAATAGTTGACATGTATAAGAATAGGCTTGTTGCAAAGGGTTATGTTCAGGAAAGAGGCATTGATTTAGATGAGACATTTGCTCCTACATGTCGAATGACTACTCTTTGTAGCATTTGTGCACGTGCAACTCATCATGGTTGGAATGTATATGAGTTGGAAATTAAAATTGCATTTCTGTATGGTGAGTTGCATAAAGAAGTGAATGTTTGCATGAAAACCAAGTGTGTAGGTTGATAAGGCATTATATGATTTGAAGGAAGCACCATGTGCTTGGTATGAAAAGATGTATGGCTACCTGATTGCACACGGTTTTGAGAGCAGTCCCACTTAGAGCACTTTATATGTTAAGTGTGCAAATGATGTGCTTCTGATCATTGTTTTCTATGTTGATGACATGTTGTTCACTGGTTCTATTGAGAATCATATGCTGATTTTAAGGCTGATTTGCATGCCTCATTTGAGATGTCAGATTTGGGGCACTTGCATCATTATTTGGGTGTTCAGTTTATGCAAGTTGATGGCAGAATAGCTTTATGTCAAACAAAATATATTGACCCATTATTGCAACATTTTGGCCGTGAAGATTGTAAACCTATTGCCACTCCTATGGAGACACGTTTACGATTGAGTCTTCATGACTTGGCTAGATATTTAGTTTTCTATCTCAGAGATAAGCAAGTTTATGCATTGCCCAATTGTCAAGCATTGGAAGGTGATTAAGTGCATCTTTCGCTACTTGAGAGGTACCTGATTACTTGGATTGTTTTATCCTAAGGAGGATCACTACCGTCAGATTTACATGCTTTTTTTGACTCTGACTAGGCTGGTTGCTATGACTCTCATGTGTCCACTAGTGGCTTTTGCTTCATGCCTTATAGCTTATGTATATCTTGGTTGAGCAAGAAGTAGCCTACTGTGGCCACTTGCGGTTGTGAGATTGAGTATAGGGCAGCTTTCATAGCAACTACTGAGTGTGTGGCACAGACGCCTTACGGCTGCTTTGGGTGTTGATCAGTCTTCTGCACCACTAGAGTGCATTGGCAACATGCACTAATGCATATACCACTGAATAAAATACTGTGATGTAGAAAAATGATTGTATCTCAAAAGGTTGAATAGAACTACCCTATCAAGTTTTGCTAAACATGTAGACACTTAGGGGCGATTGTACTGGTGAACCAAAACTTGTACATATGTTTGGCACAAAAAGACAAAATTACTACAATAGTGCATTTGGAGACCAAAATGAGCTCATATTGAAATTTCGTAATCCGCTTGAGTATGCTCACCAAATTTCATGTGATTCTGAAACTATGATTGAAGGGGTGTTGATGACACCCTAGATGAAGCAAGGACTTGCTTTGATACAAATTGTTGGAGTCTAAGATCTACGGAAGCACAAGACGGAATACTGAAATGCATTACCAAGTGAATGTGTAAAGATAAGTAACCCTTAGCCGGGGGGAAAAAACCTCCTAAAGAAGGAAAAATTACCCTGATAGTCCTAAGTGTGGTTCACACACATCAATATCAAAATATATCAATAGTTTTAGCTAATACTCGTCCTATCATTTTACACAAACTTTGGAATATTAAACGCTTTGAAGATGATCTGTTTGTTCTTGATGTTAGTTCTTTTCAAGATTTTATATATTTAAAAATGATGCTTTTGGTGGTGATATTTATCCCAAAGATTTTTGTCAACTGAATTTTACTTCACATGGTGATTCTTGGGCTTTTTTGGATCTAATAATATTTCAATCTCCTTTTGGTTTGGAAGTAGACATTTATGATAAAAGATAAGAACCAAAATTTGCTAGCATTAACATGATCTAAATGCCTCATACTGATTCAAATATTTTTTATTTAGCAAAGTATGGTGTTGTTTGCTCTTAGTTGTTTAGATTTTCTCGTCTATGTTCAAACTTGTCTTCATTTTTAGTTCATTGTTGTCAACTAATCTCTTTGCTTATTCAAAAAGGGTATTCTTTCAAGAAAAATTTTAAGAAGGTAAGGACTTTCTTACTCAGTAACAAGTTCATTAATGGTTCTTCTTCTTTTTATGTTTTCAAATTGATCATTAGTACACTCAATAGAAAAGAGAAACTTTCTAATCGTTAATGATAAGATGTTTTGGGGGTTCTTTCATATTTTTTAAGGTTTTATTTTAGTCCTTGTTCATTTAGTATTATTATTATATCTATTTATTTATTTGTTTATTTATTTATTTTAAATTTAAGTTTTAATTTAAATTTAAATTTAAATTTAAAATTAAAAATTTTAAATATTTTCATCTAGTTTTTAAATTTTTAAATTTTTATTTTTTAATTATATGTATTGTTATTTATTTGTTTGTTATTGATTTATGTTGTTTATTTGTTTTGTTTTTTTAATAATTCTTTATACAATTTTTTTAATTATTGGTTTGTTCTTTGTGCAAGAATTTATCTTGGCTTAGTTTTCCCTTCACTTCTGGAAGCTATAGAAACTCACTTCATTGACTTTGCTAGAGGTCTTTATTTAGAAAAACTCTTTATTAAAGTTTGCACCTACTCTAGGGCACTGATGTCATGAGGAGGGATGTCATAGCTATTTGTCCAAGCTATGCATGATAATTTGAATTTTGATACTTCTTGTTTTGGATAGACATAAAAGTTGAAGATGGATTTTTTTTTTGTTTTTATTTTTTGTGTTTGTTTTTGCTTTTGTTTTAATTTTTTGCTTTTGTTTTAATTTTTTCCCTAAATATATATATATATATATATATATATATATATATGTAATAAAGTAAGCCTATGATCTAAGGGTCCGACTGGTTCAGACAGATCTGAAATAGGATACCGTTTGGTCATCCGTGTGTATGACCAAAGATCTCGAGTTTAGACCTACTAGGAGGTCTTCTGCTCTTGTGAACAAGTGATCCACTTAGCTTAGTGGTTAAGTCTCAAGGATGTGAAAGAGGAGGTCTTGGGTTCAATCCCCATGGGGGACATGGGGAGAGTATTTTACCTGAAGAGATCTAGAGCCTTCTAGAAGCATCCACTCGAGTTAACTGGAACACTTGGCGCACATGCAGTTACATGGTCGACACATGGATGGTTAGTATCCACCTGCCCAAGAAGGCAGTCCCCTGGAGAGAGCTATATATAGAGGCATTTGGTTGGGAGGAGAGTCATCTCTCTAGCACATGGTGGTCGTAATCCTCGTTCTCTTGCATTGGTATTAGAGCTCAAGGTTGAGCTTCCATGGAGATCTTGATGGAATTGTATTATCTTCCTCATATGGACTTCAATAAAGATCTTGTAGATATATTAGACTCTTGGCCTCCATTTTCTTTTAGCGAATTCATTTTCATCACATCACATCTCTTGAGAAGCCTGAGCAGCAGTACTTTCAAACAAAACGATGCAATGTCGATCAACTCTGTCGACTGCCAGAATCGGGATCCAACCTGCAACCCCCTGCACAGGAGAAGCGATTCAAACCGGCAGGCTGAATGTGTTATTCGAAGTTCACAAGCAAAAACAAAGCCATTTCCTTCAGACGTGCCGCACGGGGTTTGATCCCACTACGTGCGAAACCGCCTCCGTGCAAGTTATGTTAAAGCTATTATTTGGATCAACGAGCGGATGGTTAGTTTCGGATTTGTATCCTCATAGAAATCCCAAGCCGTTGTAACCACGATGGCGAGAGCTATTTCTAAATGGAAGATATGTATGCCTACAATTATCGAATACATTGCCTTGATTTTGGCCGCTGTATCTGGAGATCAAAATATCTATTCAGTCAACTGCATTTGGGGGTTGAACCTTCAACCACACCGTGCAGTTTACATTCCTCTGTCCATTCGTGCTGATAGCTGAAATCGTGTTGATTTGAATTTTACCTAAAGAAGGTTACAATCAAAAGGTTTAACACATCAACTTGATGCTATCTGGGTCTTGAACTCATGATGTCACACACGAAAGGATGTCTGCTACCCGCCTGATCCATGCAGGTTTATTTGTTTAATAATCTATCTGGAAAATGGTACGCTTAAAACGGAGAGCGCCAGCCACAACTATCCAGTTTCGAACACTCAACCTCTGTAAGTGACAACGTTTTATTTAACCACCCCTCCGAAGACTACCGACAGTCAAAAAGAGATCACTTGAATGTTAGAGATAAATACTTTTTATCACGCACAATAGAAAAAGCTTATTTTACTGTAGATGAGGGTCACGGGTATCCATCCCAAAACGTTTTTTTATCTGATTGAAGAGCCTCAGCCATTACAATAATAATTTTCTGGTGTCTTTATAAGATAATCACACAATTTTTGTTTTGTACAAAGTTCTGACAAAGACAAAATATAAGGAGTTCTTTTGTAGAAGGTGGTTGCGGGGGTCGATCCCGAAACCTCTAGCGACAATGAGAAGAGTTTTGTCCATTACAACAATAATTAGTATTCTGACTTGGTCTATTCTCTACTAATCCCGAGCAAAGAACTTTTAGTTTTGGTATATTCTCTCAAGTTGGCTGCTATCCCAAACCGAACGTTGGAACGTTACTGCATACTTTGGTGTCTTTGGTGATCAAAGCCAAAAGTATTTGCAAATCCAAGCTAAAGTCTTCAGAGATAAAGAAGGTGCTTTATCTAATTCAAGCAAAGTCGTCCACAAACTACTGTCAAGTGTTTGAGATAGAAGAGAAGGATGCAAAATGGTTCTTCCAGAGGATCAATGGAGGGACGTAGCTTCATTGAGAGCTAAGAACTTTACAAGTTGATGTTTTCATTTCCATATTTGCTTTGCTCTATGCTTTCATATAGAATGCATTGCTATTAACATTGAAGTAGGAAAAGAATATTTGATTTGAAAGCATTATATGCAATTTAATGAAAGCAAAATAGAGGAATATCAAGAATGGAAATACTTCGCAAGGATAGGCATGCATCTACGAAAGAATGTACAAAACATGTTTTCTTCTTGCTTTAAAAAGATAGTTAGTGCTCAAGTTTATGCACATGAATGGTTATCTCTTTTTAAAATTCTAGCAAGTAAAATGTTTGTGCACGGGTGATTGGGAACATGCATTTTCAAGTTCAAGAATTGCTTGATTTAAGTTTGATGCACTAAAGGAGAATTCCAATAGGTGCATGCGTTTGCATACAAGAAACAGGCATTCGTATATGCATGATTGTCTGTTAAGAAGTTGAATATTTTCAAGTTCAAAGGATAGTTGATATGTTCCAAATTTAAAAAAAAATCATGGAACTTTTGAAGTTTTTTCTTTGATTTCATCTAGATGAGTGATGAACCTCAAAGAGTTGAATAAACTTTAGCATCACTTGAACTTTAGTGCTTAATAATTAGATGCTAAGTTCCATGACTGCATCTCTAGTCAAAATGCAAAGTTTTCAAAGAGTATGGAAACTTTATTAAGCACTTTTCTGAGCATGAGAAAGAAATGCTTAGTTTTGTTTAAGCTAATTGGAGATTAAAGAAGAAATCCAAGGAATCTTTAGGAATCAAGATATTTTCCTAACAGTTATATCAAAGTAATATTTAGGAGTTAAGCTACTTCCTAAAGATAAGCCAAAGAAAATAGTTTAGTTAACTATTTTCTTTGTTGAAAATACTTGAGTCCTTGGCAGGAATCAAAAAGTTCTTGAAAGGAAAAACCTCCCTAGATGTGAGACTAGAATCTTTCAAGAAAAGTTTAATAGCAAGTAGTTCCAAGCAATTCCCAAACCACCAGTCTTGGTAAAGTCTAAATATTGATATAACCTAAAGGTGTATCAAAGATTCTTAGCTTTGGAATCTGAGAAGCATTAGTGTATGCTTGGACTTGAGTAAGGAAAAGATCTCTAAAAATCTTGTAGATAAGCAAAGAAGCTTTCAATAGTTCAGGAGATCTTAAAAGATAAAGGCTAAGTCTTTATTTTAGTTGCAAGGTAAACTAGACTTGTTCAAGCTTGGCCATGATTGTCCAAGAATGTGCAATTGGAACTACTCTATAGATTGCCAAGTATTGGCAATAAAATTCCTTTTGGGAATTATTTGCTCAGGTTCCATTTATCCAATGGAAAATTATGAAAAGAGTAAGTTGTTCCAAGTCTGAACAGAGTGAAGGAATTCCAAGAATGTAGTCTGCAACCGTGAAGACGGTACTTAAGTCTATGGAAGGTAAAATATAAAGTTTACCTATCCTTAAAGGGATTTTGGTATAAATCCAGAAAGCATGAGCGGATGCTTATACTTAAGCAGTAGAGAGATTCCTATAAAGTCTTGGCCAGGATAGGTACCTAAAGTATCAGTAAGAAAGGAATCTAAAGACAAGAAGTCAAAAGCTCTTGTCACTACAAATTGGTCAAGAATAAACCAATTGAACTTGAATTTGTGAAACTTCAAGCACTTCGAATTCTAACTGGTTTTCGTATTGAAAACCCTAGCGATATTCCATCAAAAGGTTTTCAAGTTCCCAAAGGAAAGCACAAGATCGTGAAACGATCATGTGAAGGGATCAAAACCTAGTAAACCTAGATAGAGATAATACCTAAAACTTCAAATTCTCAAAAAGAATTGAAGTAAGAAGGTTATCTATCAAGAGGTATTTAGACTTTAGGATAAAATTCTCTCACATGTCAATGTGAGTATAAAATAGGGTGGTATGGGACGCCAGATTTTATACTCAGATTGATGTAGGAAAGATGGTATGGGACATCGGACCGTGAGATGATGATTATCTTTTAGTCTTCAAATAAATCTTGAAGTTGGGCTTGATCCTCAAGGGAATTAAGATTTCAAAGAAGGAGTTTTTCTTCAAGGAGGATAAAAGTAGTACCTCAAGATATTTCAAAATAACTTCAAGATAAAGGAAACAGAAGATATGAAGTAAGTAACTTCCAAGATCTTCTTGAAACACTTCATGATAAAGTATTGTTAATTTTGAAATATTTCGTAAATTTCTAAAAAAGTTGGACTTTGATTTTGAGTTTATCTTTTCAACTGAGGATTTGATTGACTAAGTCAAGCATCAAGTTCCTAGTGTAACTTGGCAAATTCACTCTTTTGACTCAAAGAAATGCATAAGAATCGCATTCCCAGTAAGGAGTTAGAAAGACTCAATGTGACCTAAACTTAGTCTCAAGTGAAGCATTATTTGAATACTAAACTCATCAACAAAACCTCAGTGGGTCGACACACTGATGTTGGTTACCACATTAGCATCTTGTGGTTGGATGATGGTTTCGAGTTACTTTGGATATTTTTGAGAATCCAACTTATTTCTCTTAAAGATAGAAAAAAATGCTTTTATATCGTGTTGACACCAATCTTTCAGAAGTTAAAGTCCTAAGTCATCTAGACTTTGACTCATAGCAAGTTTACGTATCTTCAAAGTTTGAATTGGTTGTGAAGAGTTTTAGTTATTTCTTTCTGCTTTTTGGAATTGGCTCAGATATGGTATCTAATTCCTTTTACAAAAGACCAGGGTTAGCCGGTTAGAACAAGATATAAATTGAATATCCTAGATATATGTTGTGTACAAGAAACTTTTCAATCTTTAAAAGATAATAAGTCTAAGTGGACTTATTTAGTTGAGTTTGCTTCAAGTTAAAATAAATGATTTCCTAGAGTCCAGTATAGACAAGTTAGGAATTGCTCATCAGATTGACAATTCCCAAGAACTTTCAGCTAAAGTCTTTGAGAAAAGTATCCTAAGTTGGATAAATTTTCATTCTGAATTTGAATTGGTCAAGTTATAGTACAATTGACTCAAAGAAAATGGTAAACTTTCTCCTACAGTTTACATAGGATTTTTAAACTCATTAGGACAAAGTAGTCCTCTAGTTGGTTAATAAAATCAAGTAACTGTTAGATAGGAGTTAACCATTATGCAAACATCCAAGTTAGATGTTTGGAACAATCAAACTTTAAGTTCTCTAAAATAAATTCAAGTGAGTCAAGAGTTTTCAAAGTCTTGAAAAGGATAAGAATCCCACCTTCATTACTAAGTCCATGCACCAGTCATACTCAGAAATGGACTAGTAATTTGAATCCACTAGCTCACATGTTTGTGCCTCAATCGCACATCGACAAACTATGAATTGGCTAGGGATGTTTTTAGATCCACCCTTATTATTCATTCACTACTTTGCACTTTGACTGGTTTTTCAAAGTTCAAAGCGAGACAATGTTTTGAATCTTTTGGGTAGGGATGCCACCACAAAGATGAAACATGTTCTTCCAGTTCTAGAACATGATCATGTTCTTCCAGCTTTAGAACATGAGGCTCGGGGGTTGCCTACAGTAGATATATAGCTCTATTTTTAGGATGAAAATATTTTTCCAAGGGAGGAATAATGTAATAAAGTAAGCCTATGATCTAAGGATCCCACTGGTTCAGACAGATCTGAAATCGGATACCGTTTGGTCATCCGTGTGTATGACCAAAGATCTCGAGTTTAGACCTACTAGGAGGTCTTGTGTTCTTGTGAACAAGTGATCCACTTAGCTTAGTGGTTAAGTCTCAAGGATGTGAAGGAGGAGGTCTTGGGTCCAATCCCCATGGGGGACATGGGGAGAGTATTTTGCCCAAAGAGATCTAGAGCCTTCTAGAAGCATCCACTTGAGTTAACTTGAGTTAATTGGGACACTTGGTGCACATGCAGTTACATGGTCGACACATGGATGGTTAGTATCCACCTGCCCAAGAAGGAAGTCCCCTAGAGAGAGCTATATTAGAGGCATTCAGTTGGGAGGAGAGTCATCTCTCTAGCACGTGGTGATTGTAATCCTCGTTCTCTTGCAATATATATATATATATATATATATATATATATATATATATATATATATATATATATATATATATATATATATATATATATATATATATATATATATATATATATATATATATATATATATATATATATATATATATATATATATATATATATGTGTGTGTGTGTGTGTGTGTGTATGTGTGTGTGTGTGATTTTTATTTATTTATTTCTCTTTATAATTAATTATTATCATTATTTTTTAATGTTTTTATATTTTTTAAATTTAAATATTAATTATATTTTTAGTCTGGTTCTTTTTGGATTGGTTTTCTTTGTTGTTTTTATTTTTCATGTATTATATTGATCGTTTTTTTTGTATACTTTGTTTTTGTTGTTATTGATTTTTCTTATGTGTTTATGTTTGTGTTCTCTATCTTGAATTTGAAAGATTGAATAAATCTAAACTTGAAGGTATATATCAAAGTCACATAGTGGACATGCAAATCTTTTGATTGTTGTCTCAGTTGTGACCAACAGTTTGTGCTTATTGGGAATATCTTATAAGGGTGTGCATGCCCCTACAACTAATCTCTTCATACATTTGTGCTTGTGTGTTTGAGCTTGCGGATGTGAGAATGTTCGCTCATGTGATGTGTGTATATGTGTGTGTATGTATGCACTTGAGTATGTAGGTGTCTGTGTGTGTGCATGCACATGTGTGTGTGTGTGTGTTTTCCCCCTTCTTCTTCTCCTCCTCCCTTTATGGATTTCTTTTGTTTTATTTTGTATTTTAATCTTATTATTATTACCTTGTAGTTTATTTTCTTAATTTGGTAATCTTTATTTTTGTTTACATCATTTTATTCTATAGTTTTTGGATTATGTGTGTTATGTATGAATCTATGAGTGTTTATGTGTGTGTAGTAGTTGGTATGTTTATTGATGTTGTTGTTGGATGTTTTATTTTTTATTTACTTTATTCTTTAGTCTTTCTTTTTATTTTATTTGGTTGGTTTGTTTTTATTTATTAATTTTTATTTTCCACCGATAAAAATTGGGTATTTTTAGATCAAGGATTCTTTGTGTAGTTTCATGAAAATTTTCTTGTGGTAGAGGAAGTTAAACAATGATTCTAACAAAGGATTATGGGCACTTGACCACATGTTCCATCAATGATCTCTCAAATGTAACAAGTAGCCTTATTTAAGGCCCCCACTGCTGGGCAGCATCCCTGCTACAAAAATGGGGAGTGTGGTTAGCACTTTTTCTAACGTAGGATCTTTAAGATATAGACATTTCTCATAAAACTTATTCATCGACTTTGAACTTTCAATTTTGATTAGGTATGTGTTTAAACCTCTTCGTCAAATATTATTCCTTCTTATGTTAATAGTAGTGGAATAGAAAGGTTCAAATTCTTAGCTAGATGTTGCAAAAAAAAGAGGCAAAAAAGAGGATCCCCAAAATTTTCAAAATAATGGGCATAAATTGCTTCTTCAAAATTCTAGAAATTCCCTTGAAGCTATGTAAATGCACTAGAGGAGTCCTCTAGATGCATAAGCCTAACTCATTGTAACATAAATTCTTGTAAAATAGTAGGAAATTAGAAATTAGCCAATAAAGTGCCGGTCACTTGTGTGAAAGGAACATTTTTAGAGCACATGTATATAAGTCACTTTGTGACTCTTTGTAAAGACTTTTTGCCATTGTGAAGAAAGAGAGCTCCAAAATTTCGAATTTGCTTCTTTCTTGCAGATTTTCATATTCTCCATGATCTTTTGTGTGTGTCGGGCTGCTGTCTACCCCTCCCCATCACTTTTGAACTATTGTAGTGTGTGTGTAAGCAAGTACGAGTTGTGGAGTGAGTGTAGGTGTTTTCCGCCATTCACTGTTTTGGGCATAACTTGAAGAGAATTTGTCAGATTTGAGTGAAAATAAAACTAATAGATGCATCTCGCCGAGAGCTTCGAAAGGAATCTACTATTGGCCATATTCCGATTTTGGAGCTAGGAGAAACATTCAAATTTGTATTTACTACTGTAAGTGGTATCTCGGGAGACACTTTCAAAGATTAAGTGAGTTGGAGAGGTAGTTTAGTCTTTTCTCTTGCATTTTAGCTAAACCACTTCACTTTCCATCATGCGGGCACACGTCCTCATACACTTGGTTCATGGAGTTCTTCGGATTGATAATTAAGCGTGTGTCAATCCACCACAAAAATGGTATCGTGATACCTCAAGTGGTATGCGACGATATGATGCTTCGACGAGTATCGCGATACTAGGGAATTTTGGTATTGCAATACCAAAACTCAACCGATCATGATTCTATAGCCAAAATCACTCTAAACAAAAAAAAATTTGCACCCCCAAGTTTCTCTCTCACCCCTCTTCACTCTTGACCCTCTGTCTCTCTCAAAGAACCTCTCAATAATCTCTGTTCCACCCCGCGATACCAAATACGTCTTTAATCACGTGAAGATGCATTTTCACAATACTTTTGATGTTGAAATCTTAATGTAGCTTACCTTTGGGATTTCTTGCTTAAGTCTTGGGCTACCTAGGTAGCTTTGAGGGCTTGTAATGCGCGATACTGCTCAGGCGATACCGCTCGTTGTCTGCAGGTGATACCACTTTCTAAGCACGTGTCAAATGAACTAATTTTTTTGGTTTTTATAGTTTTTGATGGTTGAAGCCTATTCTACACTAACTTGGCAATTTTTTGAAATTTTCTTGATGATTTCAACTCACTCCTAATCCACTTCTCTCCTTGAACTAACCCTAACTCCTTCTTCTCTCCTTTACTCCTAACCCTAAACCTAAAACTCATTACACACACCTCCGGGATGTGAAGTAATAAGTGCTGAAGTGTCTGACTACTTGCCACTGAACGAATTCACTTCTACAAGTACGATTCCTTTACTCCAGAGCTATAACCATCAGGAAGGCACCTTGCTTGAGTGTGTTCCCCAGTAACGGCGCCAAAAACGTGTGTACCTAAGTCATGAGATCTTAGGGACTTGTGACAAAGAGACTAAATCTCATTTGCCACACAAGTACGTATAGATCATATTATCAAGTTGGTATCACGATCGCGATCTGCCAATGGTATCGTATCGCAGTCCACTTGGTATCATATCGTCCGAGTCACGATATCGTATCGACGACCGAGCGGTATCGTATCATGCATAATGCTGGTATCATATCGTGCACCCAGTATCGTATCGTTGAACCTTTTGGTATGGTATCATGATGAATCTTAGTATCGTATCATGCGGGTTTGCGGTATCGTATCGTGACTTGCACCGGTATCATATCAAGAGGATTCCCTGGTATCGTATCATGCAGCATAGCAGTATCGTATCGTGCATTCAGGTGGGTATCGTATTGCCTGAGCCACATAGTATCGTATCGCCCAGTGCACTGGTATCGTATCATGGAGAGAGCAGTATTGTATAGTGAGAATTGTGGTATCGTATCGTTTGAGCAATATAGTATCGTATCGTCGACTGCCCAAGTATCGTATCGCGATAAATAGCGGTATCGTATCGTGCATTCAGGTGGTATCATATCGTAGCAAGAGTGGTATCACCTAGTGCAGTATCGCTAGAGTGGTATCGTTCAGAACATTCTGAGCATTTTTAAGGGAAAAATTTTGAGGCATTTGAGGAGCCAATTAGGGGAGAGTTAGAGACCAAGATAGCCACAAGAGGGTGGATGAACTTGAGGTCAGGAAGGGTGCTAAGTAGCTGAAGAAGTGTTATTTCATCGGTAGGAAGTGCTACTCAGGCCAGTCACCGCTCTATCTATTCTAACACCTCGAGTGACTCAGAAGAGGAGATACCAATGGCTTCAGAAGACATGCAAGGTCCTGTTCCCAAGAGAAACTTCATGTCCACGGTAGAGGGAGAATACCGTACGTCTTTGCAATATGTGTCTACTAATTCCCAGGAGATTCCCATATCCCTGGATTGTTTAAATAGATCAATAGCCAGGATGGTAACTTCCATGGATTCTACAATAGTGCCTAGACCAGCAGTCAAGTATGAAGGAGGAGCGTACATGGATAAGTTGGATCACATCTACGTAGTGACGGAATACCCAAATCTGATCGACGAGAGAGGAGGGTTAGAAGAACAAGGAAATTCAAGAAGATTGGACCCGAAAGAGTTGGTAACCACTGCTAGAGGGAAATCAGTAGTAACTCGAGTCTTGAGAGGGGATTTGATACCTCAAGATGATTACTTACTAGAAGTCTACTTGATCCATGGATCAGACTTACTGTTACAAACTGACTCACCTACAAGTGGACAAGAGGAAAGTCCAATTACCTTCTATGAGTTAAAAGATCCTGAAGATGAGTCTAGAATCACATATCTAGACAAGAACCAAAGAAGGTATTGGCTTGTTGATGCCATAGATAGGGCTCGATTGAAGTGTATGGGGTTGCCTGTATTCCCTCAGCGAGAGCAGGCAACTACCTCTCAGAGCCCCTTCGGGACACAACAGGAGTCAAAGCATACAATGTCCGGACAAATGAGCCATCGGAGCGTTCCAAACCGAACCCACGTGCAATTTACAACACCCGAAATGCAAGCACACAATCAAACACACCCTGGATTAGGCAACCTACACTGGCCACCAGTGAGACCAAGACCACCACTAGGAGTGCAACCTGGAATACCCCCAATTAGACCAGCAATTCTTGTAATGCCTAGACAACCAGAACCCATAAGAAGATTAAGATCGATTCAAGTGGCTAACTGTATGAGAAATCGTTATGACGGGATGGGAGAACCTTACGACCACATAGCTGAATTTAAACAAGTTTTAAGAGCCGAACAAGTGGATGATTTCTTTGTGCAGTATGAGTCCTTTGGACTCACCCTCACAGGAACGGCTTTGACCTAGTTCTAGCCACTAGATCCCAATCAATTCAGAGATACTGAGCAATTCTTTCAGGAATTCATAGGGGAATTCACTAAGAGAGAGATTAAACACAATTCTTTATCCTTAATCCATAGCTTCAAACAAAACCCAAATGAAACTGTGAAAACAGCTGCCCGAAGATTCAATCAATATGTCGATAGATGCCCAGTGGCAAAAAGACCCACGTAGCAAAAAATGATATCTTTATTCTTGGACGGACTGAGGAACGCAACCCTAAGAACTTTAGTCTATGTGAAGAGGCTACAGATGTTGAATGTGTGTCTTCAAGAATGTATTGACCTAGAGGACAACCTAGCAGATGATCTCAAAAGTACACCGAGTCCTACGAAATCAAAAGACACTAGAAGCACAGTAACGTCCAACTCTAGTGATGTAGAAGAGTTAGCTGAGCTGGTAGCCAAGAAGTTAGGAGTCCATGGACAGAGGAACTACCCGCATCCATCACTAAGAATACCCATGTTACAAAAATGCAGCCTATGTGGCGGTGATCACCCTACTCACATGTGTGCATGAGGAGGAATAGGTGTGCCTCAAGCTTACCCTTATAATAGGCAACCACATCAAGGAACCACTTTGTATTGCCACATAGAACAAAAATACACCAATCACACCACTGAGAATCGCCCATTCAATAAGCAAACATGACCTTTAAACCCACCTCATTATCGGCCATATGGATACCCACCTAGAGAGCTAGGCAGGGAGATTCCTAGGTATAATCCCTATCTAGGACCACCAGGAGCACCTAGACCATATGAGCAAGTACAATTTGGAAACCCTCAGCCAGTGTTAGGACCACAACCACCACTTCCTTAGCACGTCGTGCCTGTCAAATATGCACAACCAGAGGAAAACTTAGAAAGAGCCATAGTGTCAGCATCGTCGATGGCCAGTGCATAATCAATGAACCCAAGATATGAACAGAACCAAGGAGATTATTATCCCTACGTCTTACCGTCACACGCTCGTCCTCCAAGCTCTCTCCCCGGCAACGACGCCAAATTTGGTGTCACTCTAGCACAATGGTGAGTACCAACGTGAGGAGCTTCACCTCATAAATGTCAATCCGTGGAGACGTGAGGACCGGTAAGAAGACCGCGAGCATGAGATGACACAAGTGCGTGAGTGAAAGCACACAAGCATGCACACACATACACACGCACGCGCACAAGGAAAGAACAAAGAGTGGAACAATGGAGGATCTTCGATTACAAAAGAAATCTCTTACAAAGCTGAAATCTACAACAAGCTAACCCCAAAAATGAGCTCTCCAGCCCTTTTTATAGTTTTTGAGTGGTTTTGGCCCTGTCCAGACTTAGTGTCCGGCCTAGTTAAAAATTAGGTTCTAGGGCTTATTTGGGGGCTCAAATGGAATCTAAAAATTATGAAAATTGGTAGTATGATACATCTAATACTCCTCAAGCTCAAGGACTCCTTGGCTTGAACAAAATGGAGCTGTAAAAATAGAAAATGGTATTTACAATGATTTTTAGTGATAAAAATCACTATTTTTATAGGGATTTCTTCTGAAAATTTGACATGTGAATCTTGGAGCTCCCTACTTGCTCCTTCTTCTTGTGTGTCCACTTCTTTGATGCGCTTCCATGCTTTGTCCTTGACCTTGAGCTTCAACACTCCCCCCCCTCTTGAGTTTGTCGTCCCTGACAGACCCTTGTTGTAGTGGTTGTTCCATGTAGTACATTGAGAGGTAGTGTCCTTCATGTATCAGTAGGAGCAGTGCATCTTCCCATTGTATTTTGGGCAGTTGTCAGGTTCATCAATTTGTCATTGCAACCTTTGTATGGACTTCGTTCGTGTATTCCAGCTGGATGGTGTCTTTGTGAGCTTTCAAAAATTGTGAGCTACTCGAAAGAGGTTGTCAATGTTGATTGTGAGCAACTCTTGTGGTGGATTGCTGCCTGGCTCTAGTTGTTGTTGCTGTGATATCCTCGGGTGCTTCCAAAGATGGCTTCCCTAGTCTCCATACCAAGTACTTGTGACCCATCATGACTGATGGGTAAGTGCATTAGTGCATGGGTTAGAAGAAGAATGTGCCTTGTGCACGGCTTTGTAATGTAGCCCTACGCATGCGTACTTGGAAAATGCATGGGAAGAAATATGGTGCAAGAAATTGGGTCTTGAGCGAAGTGCTCAAGGGTATGCCGACGAAGAGGTTTCCTAATCTATCATGGTTATAGTGTTGTTGAAGCATGCATATCTTACCATGTTGAAAGGTCTGTCGATCTTCATCTCTCCATGTTGTAGTCCAGCATCGTGGTTGACCATTGGCTTGCTGTTTTGTTGAGGAATGGCCTTGCTGCTGGATGAGCTTCTTCAAGCGCATGGTCATGTCTACTCTCTTTGTCTTTCTTGCTTTACTCCCCTTCTCTCTCTTTTTTTTTTTTTAACAATGGCATAAAACCAGAATAAAGGTGTTAGTGTCAATAAAATATTTTACATGTGTCAGGTGTGTCGCATGTGCGTGGGATTCTCGATTGTGTCTATGCACGACCGTGTAATGTGGCCCTAGATTAATGCATACTTTGGAAATGCATGACCTGAATGGTGCAAAAGACAAGGTTATGCCAAAGGCACATGGTTGTTATTGGTCGAGGCTTTTTGATGTTAATTCTAGACTAGATGCAATCTTTGTTTGGAGGTGTCGATTGAATCTTGCAATGATGTAATCCTCCTTATAGGAATCCATTTGAGAATGGTACGTGGCTTTGTGGAGATCACTTCTGGCCCCTTCATCGTGGAATGGTGTCTAAAAGTTGGTATCCAGCGTGGTTGGCACTTTAATTTTGTGGAAGCTTCTAATACTTTTGGCTTCCAAACCCATACCCTTTTTGGTTGCCTTTTTATGATTGTTGAAGAGGTGGGTTGATCTGTTTTGGTTCTTTGTGCTTGGCGGTAACCCTTGCTTTTCCTTGGCATCTTTTTGGAAGCTTTGCTTGTGGGGGAGATTTGTGGTGTTTGTGCATGTAAGTTTGTCCTGGGTACCCACATTTGTAATCGCCCTTTTTGAGCTGCAACTAACTTCTTTGGCACCCAAATTTGTACGTTATTATGGTCGACCTCCCCCGATTGCTTTGGTACCCAAATTTGTCGAAGACTGTAGGATTGAGCTAGTCCTCATTTCTTGGTGCTTCTTTTAGCATGGTTGGCTTGCCTGATTGGGAAGAGTTGTGGCAAGGCTGGTGGTTGTTTTCCTTTTTGTACCCAAATCTGCTTCATGCCCTGAGCTTCTTTCTTCTTGAATTTCGTCTGTCTACTTGATATAGTAGATGTCTTTTTTGCTTGCCTCTTTGGTCGAGTTACACTCGCATTAGTATGTGAGAGAGAAGAGAGGTTTGCTGGCCTATGAACTTGTGCTCCCATGATTGAGTCCTTTTGCTTCGTAGAGTTATTGACACACATAACATTTTCTTTGCAAAGATTAGTTTCGGAAGAGCAAGGAGAATGTGTGACCTCAGGATTTGTGAGCATGCAATTGTCTTATTCTAATGTCATGCACTGTTCCTGTACCCAAACTTGAAGAAGTTGACTTCTTAGGTTCAAGTTGACAGCATGGTCATAGATCCAGTCTTGACCCAGGACAAGTGGTTCTGTAAGGTCCTCATCATGACACACTAGCATTTTGACTTTGATTGGAACATCTTGAAGGTAGATGGGAAGTTCCACCTCGCCCAAACAAGGCGTTTCCACACCTCCCAATCCTATGAGATATGCCTCTATGGGCTTGATGTCCAAGTGCAGGTCTTGACAATATGAAAGTCTAACTACACTAGTTGCCGCACCTGAGTCAATCAATGCTCTCACAGTCCTTGCATTCTTCCCTTGTCCTACCGCTATGGTCACAAAAGGACGTCGATCAATTATTTGAGAAGCAATTGCACTTGATGTTTGACACATGGCCATGTGGTAGATGGGTTCCTCAAGATTGACATCTAGGCCTAGGCGTCTTAACTTATTTCTCCTAATGCGTTCTCTAGCCTCTGCCTGTGCTTCTTCTCTAACCCTTAACTCTTCTTCTTTTCGCTTCTTAGCAGTGTTGAGTCTCTGTAGCATATCCTCTGTAAGAGGTTCTTGATATAGCTTGACTCGACAACCACTGATATAGTTGGGCAAGATATCACCTTCCAGTGTGGCCAATTGAACTGCACCGCTAGTGGAAATTCTATTAATGATCATGGGCCCATATCCTCTTTTTTCCAATTTACGGGCATGTTGCTTTAATGTATAAACCAACACTAGGTCTCCCTCTTTCAAGCCTTTATCTTTGATGTGTGCATCGAAGTATGCCTTTTGCCGTTTCTTCGCCGCATAGATGCATGCCGCTGCTCGTAGCCTTGTCTCACCTAATCGTTCTAAATCAAAGATCCTCGAGGATAACTCGTGGCCATTCCACTCATGCTTTTGGGCTACTTTTAAAGTTGGGATTAGGAAGTCCAATGGTAGCACAACATTCTGTCCGAAGACCATTTGAAATGGGGTGGCATTGAGTACTGTTTTATAGGTAACTTGGTAGGCCCAAACAGCATGATGAAGTTGTTTGTCCCAGTCAGAGCGTTTGTTATGTACTAGTTTTGTCAATACATTACATAGGATCTTGTTTGTGCTCTCAGCTTGTCCGTTAGCTTGTGGATGATAGGGGGCAGACTTCTTATGTATCACCAAGGATTCTTGGAGAAGATATTCAATGACTTCATTCAAGAAGTATGTACCTCTATCACTAACTAACTCTATGGGTAATCCATATCTCGTGAACACGTTCTCGAATAAGAACTTTGCTGTAGTTTGAGCATCATTCTTTGTTGTGGCTTTGACTTCTACCCACTTTGTGAGGTAATCTGTGGCTACAATAATGTATTCAGCATGGGAGTTTCTAGCTGGAGGGTTGATAGGACCTACAAAGTCTATGCCCCACTTCGAGAATGCATGTCCCCCCATCATTGGCCTCAAAGGCATCTCATCTTTTCGAATCGGGTACTGGGCACGTTGACATGTGTCACATTTCTTCACATAGGTATGTGCATCCATACGAAGAGTGGGCCACCAAAGTCCTGAGAATAGAATAGTCTTAATTACTCGGTCAGGACCAAAGTGTCCACCTGCCACACTACTGTGTGTAGTTTCCAAGACTTTCAAGTAGTCTGATTCATGAACACACAATCTTAGATAACCATCTTTTCCTCTTCGGCTAGGTTGTCTCCTACGAAGGCGTAGTCTTTAGCCTCTTGCTCCATACTTCGTTTTCTTGCTAGACTTGCCTCTTTGGGCAAGGTTCCCGATCTCATGAATTCTATCAATGGAGCACTCCAATCTGGAATTAATGACATGTGATAGAGGGTCGCATGCTCCACAGGGGATTTCTTTTGGCACACTGGGCAATCTTTGATCCACTCGTGAATTTCTTTGTCCATACTAGGCCAATACACTCCTAAACATTTTAGATTTTGCAATGTGCATTGTTTAGAATAGTGATTCTCGAGAAATCCCTCATGGGCTTGTTGCAACCAACTACTATGTTCATCATCCTCGACACAACAAGCTAATACACCTTCTGTATCTTGTTTATACATGCTTCCTGCCAATATTTGATATTTTTGTGATTTTACAATTTCATCCTTCTTTGTTTTTACAGTCTTATTTGCGGGTGCAAAGGTTAGGACTGGTACCAACTTATTTTCCCATTTAGGAACAACTTCTAGATTGAACAAATAAGCATCGGGAAATTCATCAGACACGCCTTGCGGTGGCTCTCCTGAAGTGATGCGAGAAAGGTGATCCGCTCTGAGGTGGGTCTTACCTTTCCTAACAACCACTTCAAAGTCATATTCCATTAGTAAGAGGAACCATCTTACTAAGCGTCCCGTATTGCAAGGTTTATTGACCAAGTATAATAAAGCTTGATGATCAGTGAAAAATTTGAACTTGTTGGCCAACAGATAGTGTCTAAACTTCTTTACGGCATATACCATGCCTAAGCCTTCTCTTTCGGTTGTGGTGTAATTTCGTTCAGCAGCATTCAATTGCCTACTAGCATATGCTATAGGCAAATCTAAATTCCCTTCACCAGTTGGTTGTGATAGCACACATCCTATTGCATAATTGGATGCATCCACGTGTACATGGAATGGCTTATTCCAATCAGGAGTGGTCAGTATTGGTACACAAGCGTCTCTTCAACTCATTGAAGGACTTTTCGCATTCATCGTTCCACTCAAAATTTGTCAACAAGGCATAAATAGGTTTAGCTATGATTGCATACATGTGAATGAACCTACGGTAATATCCACAATGGCCCATGAAGGCTTGTACCTCTTTAACATTCCTTGGCCTCGGCAGCTCCGCTATGGCTTTCACCTTGTCCTCATCTGTCGATATTCCATTCTTAGAGACAATGTGACCTAAGATTTTACCTTGACGTACCATGAACACACACTTCTCTGGGTTTAGACACACTCGATATTCTCTACACTTGTTGAAGATCTGTCTGAGCTCAGGGATGTGGTATCTTTGCTCTTGGGAATGAGCACATAAATCATCCACATATACCTCTAAGCTCTTTCGCAAGAACTCTTTGAAGATATGGCACATGAGCCGTTGAAAGGTTGCAGGTGCATTGGTGAGGCCAAATGGCATCACACGAAATGCAAAGATTCCCCATTCTGTGGCAAAAGCCATTTTGTGTTGATCTTCTGGGGCAATGGCTACTTGCTTGTAACCTGAAAATCCATCAAGGAATCTATAAACTTCCTTGCCTGCAACACGCTCCAATAAATGTTCAGTGATTGGAAGTGGATAACTATCTCTTATCGTGGCGGCATTAACTTTTTTTAGGTTAATACACACACGTAACTTTCCATTCTTCTTGGGAACCACTACAATGGGAGACAGCCATTTAGTATGCTCAATCTCATAATGAATCCAGCTTCAATCAATCTATCAATTTCTTCTTTTATTTTGGCTGCATAAGTGTCATTATATGTGTAGGGCTTATGTTTGGTGGGCTTGGCATCTGCTATATGATGGGAATTGTATGAGAACAAATTTTCGGATCTACTCCCTTCAAGTCTCTATAGTGCCATGCAAACACGTCCCTATATTCCCTTAACAAGGCTACCAACTCTGCTTCCTCTTCTTTACTTAGGTCATCTCCTATGTATGTACATCTCTCTTCATTTTCTTCGATGGTGACTACGATTTTTTTGGTCTTTTCTTTATTATCATATGCTTCTCCTATTGTGGCCTCTCTCTTAGGCATTCGTACCAAAATTTTTCGGTCTTCCACTTCATATTTTTTGAAATTTTCTGGTACTTCAAACAATTGCTCCTCCTCTTCTTGTTTCACTACTTTTCTTTTCTTTTTCCTTTTACTACCTTCACTCCCATCCCTTGAATTTACCGTTTTGATGCTTGTGAGAGGTTCTTCTTCTTTTTGTGTAAATACTCCTATGTCTTCTAGATAGTGCTCCTCTGAAATAAAGCAACTATCCATCACGATGGACTCTAGATCATCATCGTTCTCTTCTTCTTCTCTGAAGTCACTAGAGTCGCATTCTTCTAGCAAGGGCTGACACATGAACACTGAAATATCATAACCCTCCTCCACAATGAGGTGTCCATTGTTCTTCATTGACAGCAATGTCCATGGTAGCTAAGATTTCTGCCCAACCATGAGGCTCAAATTCCTCATCTGGAAATATCATCAGCGTATAGGCTGGGTCTCGAATTGGTCTATCTCCTTGAGAAGTTCCTTTTTCTCTTGCCTTTAAGCGTTTTTCCTCTTCCTTTGCGACCTTGCACATCCACGAATGAGTATCTTCATGCATCCAGGATGTATCAGATGAACTTTTAGAATGCACAGAGATTGAATCTTCTTGCTCATTGTGGATAGGATTCCACTGTAGGGGTGGTACATCTCTGAAGGTGTAATCCTTCAAATTGACCTTGGTTGTGACCCCTAAGCGTTGCAAGTATAAGGAGTTGGTTCCCCAATCCTGTACCACTTGCAGTTGTCGTAGGAAGGGCCTTCCTAGGATCATCTCGTAGACATTATTTTTCTCAAAGTCACATATAGCAAATGTGTGTTCAAACTCTACACCACAAGTGGTTAGAGTTATCCCTTCGAGCAATCTTAGAGGTCTTTCAAAATGACCGTTGGCCATTTGAAGAGTCATTCTAGTTGGTCTTAATGTGGGCTTGCCCCATGGCTTCCACAAGGAGGTGGTTGCAATAGCAGCACCATCACCTGAATCTATGATCGCTTTGGTTGTGTAACCTTGGTAGGTGATTGGAAGATAAGTATTACCTTCTTCCCCTTCACTAATGTCCCCTATTTTATCAAGAGGTATCTCTGGAACTTTCTCTTTAGAGCCTGCTTTTGGCATTTTGGAATCAAGTTCGGGAACCTGATCCTTCACATGATCCCATAGCTCGGGTTTTGCTTTGAGCAACTCCTCTACCATGAGATGACACTGAACTTTAGTGTTCTTCACGACGTCAGTGTTTCTTGGAATCACCGAGTCTTCATTTCTGATCACTATTGTGGGAGCTCTAATCTGGACAGATTCAGATTCCCATGGGCCTGTGAACTGTGGCAACTCTTGTAAAGAATTAGATTCAAAATCAAATCGTTCATCTTCTTGTTGCTCTGTTTTTTCTCCATAAATAGATGGAATGTCTTGTGGAAATTGATCATGAAGGTCATCAATCTCAAGGATAGGAGGAGGATTATCCTTCTCCTTGGCCCATTTCTCTTCTTGTATTTCCCGCAAGAACTTTTGAGAGTGTTGTTGAATTGAAAGAGGCTCCATCATCTATGGAGTCAGGAACATAGACTTTCTTTGGTGATGAGTTCTCTCTTTCAATAGTTAGTTGAGCCTGTGGAGGTAAAAAATCTTGAGGTTTATTTACCAACTGCTCTAATCTTTCTAGTAAGCCCTGGAAGTGCAAACCCGGTGTAATAGCATTCGTCTGCCTCGAACATAGCTTGAGCCAGTTCCACCATTTTTATGCACATTTTTGTCCGTTCAATCTCTAAATCTGCTCTAGGGTAGCTCTTGTCTAGGTTTGCAGGTGTTGGCCCTTCTTGAAGTCGAGCCTGGTATGCCTTGAACATCATGTCCAAGTCTTCTGGGGTTGGATCTACAAGAACAGACCCTGATTATGGTGGTCTATTTACACTGGTTGGTGGGTGGGGATGAGGTGGTGTGGATGGAGCTTTGACCTGCGAGGGGCTTTGAGAGGCAATATCTCCTATGTTTGTTTTTGCATCTTTCAAGCTTTCTTCTAGTTCGGATAACTTTTTGGTCCACTTACGATTGGCCTTCTCTCTAGTGTCCTTCCATGTTCTTGTTCTTTGCTTACTAGGCTCTCCTACTTCACTTGGCTCTGATTTCTCAGCTGGTTTAGTTTGTTCTAAGGCTTGTGCCCTAGTAACTGCGTGTATAGGAGCCACATTATCATTGCTGGAACCTGAATCCCTTGCTAGGCCTACTACATTAATGGGTGTAACCTTTGGTGCACTAGCGGGATGTCCGGGACAATCTCTCAGGAGCTGTTCTTTGCCACACTCTAGACAAACAACTTGTATCGTGATGTTCTGCCCTTGTGTCGGAGATAGTGGGTGGGGTGATTGTTGTCCTGGTATAGGTTGAGGTTGGCCATATCCTTCATGTTCATATGGTCTAGTTTCTCCTCGTGGTTCTGGACATGGGCTATACCTAGGAACTTCTCTTCCTTGTTCTGTAGGAGGGTACCCATATAGTCTATAGTGGGGTGGTACAAATGGTCATGGCTGTCTATTCATTAGATAGTTTTCAGTGTTGTAGTTGGGGTACTTCGGCTCACTATAAGAGTACATGTTAGGCGCTTGAGTTGGTCATCTATCGTACGAGTAAGGTTGTGATAATCCTAATGCTTCTCGGTTGCAGACATGAGATGGATGATCCCCACCACAAAGTGTGCAACTTCCTAACATTGGCACTCTCAAGGAGGAGTTTTGGTAGTTCCCTTGTCCTTGTACCCCTAATTTCGTGGCCACTAACTCTGTCACTTCCTCCACATAACTCGAACTTGAAGTTTCATTGCTCCTTGTATCCTCTGTTCTCGTAGGATCTTGTGTGATTTTGAGATCATCAGCTAAGTTATCTTCCAAATCTATGCACTCTTGAAGACACTCACTTAGGGTTTGCAGTCGTTTTACGTATACTAAGACTCTCAATGTTCCATTGGTTAGACCTTCTAAAAATAGGGATATCATTTTTTGCTGAGAAGGTCTCTCTGTCACAGGGCATCGGGTTACGTATTGCTTAAACCTTCGTGCTGCATTTTTTACCGTTTCATTAGGAGCTTGTTTGAAACTATGTATTAAGGATGACGAATTGTGCTTGATCCCTCGCTTAGTGAATTCCCAAATAAGTTCTTGGAAGAATTGTTCAATATGTTCAAAGCAATTTGGATCCAGAGATTGAAACCAAGTTAAGGCTATTCCTGTAAGGGTTAGCCCAAAGGATTCATATTGCATGAAAAAGTCATCCACTTGCTCCGCTCGCAACACCTGCTTGAATTCTGCAATGTGGTCATAGGGTTCTCCTGTGCCATCGTAACGATTTCTCATACATTTGGCCAATTGGATTGGTCTCACTCTTTTATCTGGCTCTGGGGATTGCATTATGATGGGGACACCTTGGGGCGGTTCTGTCCTAAAGGTAGGTCTATTCAAATTTCCCATTCTCTGGCTAGAGTGGCCGTGGGGGTTGATTCTTGGCATGTTGAATTGTTCCTGTGGTCTATCGGGTATACTACCTTGGCTCATTTGTCCTAACGTCACATTTTCTGTTCTTTGTTGGGTTTCGAATGGGTTTTGCGAGGTAGTTGCCTGATCTCTAGCTAACTCTCCTCTTTCATTAATCTGATCAGGGTTTTCAATTACTACATATATCTGGCCCATCTTGTCCCTATAAACTCCACTTTCATACTTGACAGCTGGTCTTGGAATTATTTTGGATTCTGTGGTGTTTATCATTCTTGCTACTGTCCTCTGTAGACCATCAAGGTAGATGGGTATTCCGTGTAAGTTGGTGGATATGTATTGAAGAGACATCCTATATTCCCCTTCCATTGTGGACAGAAGGCCTTCCCTAGGTATGGAACTATGCTTGTCTTCAGAATCCAAGAGTCTCTCCCAATTAAGTGACATTTTTGACCCACTTTTCTATGAACTCGACACGTAGTGTTAACCCCTGAGTTGTGAGTCCCTGACTTGGTTGTGTAGTTGACCTTAGTTTCAAGTGATTTGGTACTTTATCTATCTCTTCCTAAGTGTCAACTTGAGCTTAGGTTCATAAGCCTTGTCTACAAGTCCAAAATTGTTCTTTAAATTGCTAAAAATCTTGTGGAACCCCTTGCTTCCTACTCCAACCTGAGGGTCAACTTAAAAATACCCTATCTAATAATCCTGTTTTTGTTGTACTCCTCACAAGCTTTCCAACGAACCAAAGATCACACTGAACGGATTTCGTATGAGAAAGTTATGCCAGTTCAGGGTTCTGGGGGTTAAAACAGGGAAACAGGGCCTCTCAGGAAATGCTTCAAAACAGGCAATACACGATACTAATCAAGTATCGCGATACTTGGAAGCAGACGATACACGATATTTGTAGGACACGATACTTGATACTTGAGGAACTCGATACACGATACTTGGTATGTATCATGATACTTGAAGTAGGCGATACACGATCTTCAACAAGTATCGCGAGCAAACTCCACGATACACGATACTTACCTTGTCATGATACACGATATTTGGGAAATATCGCGATACTTGATGTCCATGATACTCGATCTTTGAACCAGACGATACACAATATTTCAAGGAAAACGATACTCGATACTCAGAGAACACGATACTTGATACTTGGTAGGTATCGCAACCGGGATCACACGATACACCAGACACGATACACGACAAGTATCGCGAGGAAATTCAAGACGATACTCGATATTTGCCAGGTAGCGGGAAAGTAGTATCCGTGATACACGATATCCAACAAGTATCGCGATCAGAGAATCACGATACACGATACTTGAGCAAACGCGATACTCGATACACGACACTTGGGAAGTATCACGATCGGGCAAACACGATACACGATCTCAGGCAAGTATCGCGATCGGGCAAACACGATACACGATCTCTGGCAAGTATCGCGATCGGGAAAACACGATACACGATCTCTGGCAAGTATCGCGATCGGGCAAACACGATACACGATACTTGTGAAGTATCGCGATACTCAACCACAGGAAATCACGATACTTGTCAGGTATCGCGATACCTCAACCGCGGGAGAAACATGATACTTGGATTTTTTGGAGTCCAAATTCAAAAATTTTTGCAAATATGAGTACCTTGTGTCCTCCTTGTCACTCCTATGTGTCTGTAGATACAAAATCTTCCTTCAAACCCACGATATTGCACTCACGATACTTGGTGCAGGTTTCGTCATGTCCGGGGCTGTTCACTCAGATTTTCAGCTATTTTGGTACTCCTTCTTCAGCGCCTCTGTTCTGCACTCTCTCTAAGGTTCTTTGTCACATCCACAAGTAAAAAGCGAGGTGAATGTACTCTAGATAATGGAAAAAAAACTGAGAAGATGAAGGTGGGTGGAGATGGTGATGATGATGAAGATGAAGGAGAAGAAAAACTCAAAAACTGAACTGAAAATGGTGATTTTTTTACCTTCCAACGTCGCTACTCTACGTCTTACCGTCACACACTCGTCCTCCAAGCTCTCTCCCCAGCAACGACGCCAAATTTGGTGTCACTCTAGCACAATGGTGAGTACCAACGTGAGGAGCTTCACCTCATAAATGTCAATCCGTGGAGACGTGAGGACCGGTAAGAAGACCGCGAGCATGAGATGACACAAGTGCATGAGTGAAAGCACACAAGCATGCACACACATACACACGCACGCGCACAAGGAAAGAACAAAGAGTGGAACAATGGAGGATCTTTGTTGAGAGCAGTATGGGCACCCAAGGACTGACTAGACAAGGAAGCGAGCGGAGAGAGTCAGAGCGAGGTGAAGGATTAAGTAGACAAAGCAGTCAATGCAAATCTGGCAGATAGGCCCTTCAAATTTTTCCAAAGCAACATCTTTATAACAGTGATTCTTATCACTAACAATCATTGTAAATACCATTTCATATTTCTGTAGCTCCATTTTGTGCAAGCCAAGGAGTCCTTGAGCTTGAGGAGCCTTAGAAGTACCTACATATCAATTTTCCTATTTTTTAGACTCCGTTTAAGCCCTCAAATTGGCCCTGGAACCTAATTTTTAACTAGGCCGGACACTAGGTCTGGACAGGGCCAAAACCTAGTCAAAAACTATAAATAGAGCTAGAGAGCTCATTTTTGAGGTTAGCTTGTAATTGATTTGAACTTGTAAGAGCTTTTTGAAAGTAATCTAAGAACTCCATTGCTTCTCACTCTTTGTCTTACCGTGTGTGCGCGTGTGTGTGTATGTGTGTGCATGTTGGTGTGCTTCTCACTCACGCACTTGTGCCTTCACTTGCTCGAGGTCTTCATACCATCCTCACGTCTTCCCAGATTGACATTAAAGGAGGTGCTACTCATCACTGAGCTACATACATTCATCTCATTCAACATACATCTAGGTACCTCTACAATTTATCTATTCTTTCTTTCATAAATACCATTTTGTTGAGGGGTATACCTGCATGTGTATTGCCTCCTTATGCCTTCATCTTCTAAGCGCCTTGTGAACTCGTTGCAGAAATATCCCCCCCCCTCCATTTGACCTTAGGGTTTTAATCCTATGACCTGTTTCCTTCTCAACAAGTGCTTTGTACTTTTTGAATACTTCAAACACATCTGATTTTTGCTTGATTATATACAACAAAATTTTCCTTGAACAATCATCAATAAAGGTAACAAAGTACCTATTAACTGCATGTGAAGGTTGTCCCCATACATCTGTATGCACTAAATCCAAAACCCTTGGAGAAACATACTTGCTTGACTTGAAAGAAAACCTAGTTTGCTTCCCAAATTGACAAGCTTCACATACCTCATGAAGATGTGATGTTGAGAAGTTTGGAAGCCCTTCTACCAATGCACTTTTCTCCATGTTCTTTAGCTTTTCAATGTTAACATTTCCTATCCGTTTATGTCACAAATCCAAATATGCAATTCTTCTATTTCTTGAAGTGATGAACATTACCTTGTTGGGGTTTTGCTTGATATTGAGAGTGAACATCCTTTCATGCTTCTCTCCTTTTGCCACAAGCTGAAAACCATTCTTTGGGCCCTCTATGAAGCAGTCTTGCTATTGAACTTCACTTGGTATCCTTTATCTACCATTTGACCAACAGAAATGAGATTCTTCATAATACTAGGGATCTCAAATTTGACATCTCCAATGTGTTTGATCTCATGCTTGGTGTTGTCACCTGTCTCTACACATCCTTTTCACTTTGGATCCTGCAAATTGCAAAACATGTCCTCGCTACAAGACATATGATTACTACAACTAGTATCTATGTACCAAGTATCATCCTTCTCATGTTTAGTATCTCCATATGCATGAATCATGGCAAGAACTTGATCACTAGACTCATTTGAAGCATAGTTACCTTGAGCATTGTTCCTCCTTTGGTAGCATTCATTTGCCCAATGTCCTAGCTTCCCACAAATGAAGCATCCATTGCCTCTGAATCCTCTTCCTCTTCCTCTATTGTTCCTGCCTCTACCTCTTCCATTTGAAGATGAGCCTTCATTTGAGTCTTCTTGGTTGTCACTTTGCTTGCTTTGGCTTTGCCTTCCTCTTCCTCTACCTCTTGATGCTTTGCCTCTTCCTCTACCTGCATATAGCATCTGACCTTGGGAACCTTTGCCCTTGCTTCCAACTTGCAATATTTCTTCATTTACCATTAAAGTGTTCAATTGATCAAAATCTGGCATATTTTCCCTAACATACACTGAGGATATGAAGTTCCTCCACTTGTCATCATCTTTAAGACCATTAAGTACAAATGCAACCATGTCATCATCATCAATTGAATGTCCTATGGCTTCCAATGAGTCTCTAATACCTTTGACTTTAATTATGCAGTCATGTATGGATTGGTTACCTAATTTCTTCAAGTTTTTTAGCTCATTTTTTATTTGTACCTTCTTTGCTTTTGTGTTTGTGGTGAACTCTTCTCCAAATATTCCCACATCTCCTTGGCCATCTCCATACTTTGAATGTGACCTATCATTGTGTTGCTTACATGCTGAGATATCATAAACATAATCCTTCTATTTCTTACCTCCCATTCTCTAATTTCTCTCCTTTCTTGGTCGGTAGGGTTGGTTGGATCAGCAGCAATTGGCTTGATATCTCCTCCATTGATTATGCCTCTTAGGTCCTTGCTCATGATGAAGTTTTTCATCCTAAACTTTCAAGGTTGAAAGTTGTCTTTGTCCAGCTTCTCAACGTGGTTGAATACCTCTCCCATCTTCTTGAATCACCTGAAACTAAAATATGGTGTGGGATTACCTCCTTTGTTGAAAGTGAAGTCCCTTTGTGTGATGAAGCACTTTCTCGATGAAGCTCCCCCTTGGTTCCAAGTTTGCAACCTCCTTCAAGCTTTGAAAAGGCTTCAATGGTGGATTCCTTGGCTTGGCCTCCACAAGGAGCTCTGATACCATTGATGGAAGGTTTCTTCTCCAAATGCACAATAAGAAGCTTGGACCCTGCCCAAGACCTATCTGCCCTCAGGCTAGTACTCACTAAAATTGGTATATCTCACAATTCTCGATTCCAATCAAGGAACCTTTTAGCCCCGAAAACTAGAGAATAAGGGCTTTCCAAGGAGCTATAAATCACTAGATTTGGACACCAGTAAGTCTATCAACTGAGTCACACATGACAGCCCAGTTTTCCTAGCAAGTTTCGACATAGAGCAGTAGACAAAGAAATAGCAATATCTCACTGTACAAGATAATTTTTGCCAAAATTCTTTTTGAAATAGATTTTTTGCTTTATAAGATTTCTAGCAAGTACAATAACTCTCGGAATCAAGCAAAGAGAAAATGAAGTCCTAACATGCTGCTACAAAAATGAGGCACCCTTTGGAAAGGGTAGGAGAGATATACAAGAGAATATGAGAATCTATGAGAGCCCATGGCTCAATGGCACAAATATAAGCAGCACCCAAACTTCCTAGCATCCACACACACCTAGAATGAGCTTGGATGGTCTTTATGTAGCCATGAGACCCTTCAATGACTCTTCATATGTCCTCCATATCTCTTCGCATGCCCTCCTTGTCTCTTTCGTTGCCTTGTGACATTGTCTCTTCATTGGAGTGGCTTTTGGTGGTCCAATGCCTAATTTTGGATAAGGTTCCGCCTTCAAACTTGTTCTTTGACTTTCCTAAGGTTCAAGAGCCTTCAAATAAAGTTATCTAGGGAAAAATAAATGCTTGAGCTTAACCTAGAAATGCATATCTTTTAACATATACCGACGAAGTGTCAATGGCATTCTTGGGAGGAGGTAAGTCACATAAAGACAAGATACCATTTTTCATGATAGCATCATATTTTGATTGCATAGCAGCCATCCAATTTTTAGAATTTTGTGCTTCATCAAACAAAACAGGATCATTCTCATCAAAAAGACTAGAGGCAGCCATCACATAGCAATTTGCTGCAAAAAAGCACTATGAGAGCCTAAATGAGTATGATATGACAGAGGTGCATCTAATTTCAATCAAGCAAAGTCTACACTAGCCATTTTGGCATAGTTTTTGCGTCCTCAATATCAGCATCATAAATGGAATGGAATGATTTACATGGCATAGTTTTTTCCATGTAAATCTGCATCATAAATGGAATGATATGCATTAGAAGATGGGTCATAACTACAAATAGTGGTAAATGCCCATTCTTCATTCTACACAAGATTAGCAGACTCTGTTTTGGGTGTAGAGGTCTCTGCAACAACTATTCCACCCTCTTTCTTCTTTGTCTCTTTTGTAGCCACTTTTGGACAACTCTTTATGACATGATCATTTCCTTTATAGTATTTGCAAAACAATTTTTGCTTTTCTATTTTCTTCTCACCTTTGTCATCTTTCTTTGAATGTGAAACATTAGCAGACTTTTGCTTACTAGTAGATGAGCTCCATTTACCTTTGCCCTTCTGACTAGCCAAGAAAGCTTGATCGACAACATACATAATGGACCTGTTCTGCCTAGATTGGTCTTCCTGTAACACAACAGAGAGTAACTCTTCAAATGTTAAGGCATTTGGATTGGATTTCATCATCAGTCAAACAGTCGAAGCAAAACTCAAATATGAATATGGAAGACCATTCAGAATAGTCTGCACAAGTGAATTGTCAGGCAAGACCTCATCAGCAAAATTCACATGCTTTTTCAAATCTTTTAATCTTTGTCATAAAATTGTCCATAGAATCTCCTTCATTCATGTGCTCATTCTCCAACTATTTTAGGAGGTAAGCAACACGAGCCTCATTCCTTGCCTAGTATAAAGTGGTAATTGTATCCCAAGCATCCGTTGCTACTCTACAGGAGTGAATGTGAGGAATAATGGCATGTGTGACAAACAAGGCTATCAATGCATGTGCTTGAGCATCTCTGCCATCCCATTGAAGTTGCTCTGTAATAGCTACACCAGAAACCGTAGCACAAACATGAACCTCAAGAATATCACCATCTTCAACACCATTTGCATCACCTTAAATAATTGTGTTCGCAGGTGCAATAGGAAGTTTTTCAACACCGTGCACAATATTCCACAATCCTTTTGCAAAAAAATACATGACACATCATATAAGCCCATAATGGGTAATTGGTACCATCCAACTTATCCTCAATGTCCAACATACAAAATACATCACTGCTTTCAACCATGGCCACTAACTAAAATACATTGATGCAAAAAAATGATTGTATCTTAAAAATTTAGACAGAACTACCCTGTTGAGTTATGCTAAACGTGTAGTGCACTTTGAGGTGCTTATATTGGCGAACCAAAACTTGTAAATATCTTTGGCACAAAAAGACAAAATCGTCTACACAAGCATTGTGATAGTGTATTAGGAAGCCGAAATGAGTTCAGATCACACTGAGTATGCTCACCAAGTCTTGTGCGATTCTAAGACTATGACCAGAGGGGTTCTGATGATGCGCTAGATGAAGCGATGACCTGTGTGATACCGATTGTTGGAGTTTGAGGTTTGCGGAATCACACGAATAGCACAAGGAAGAAGAACAAGCTTGGAGCACAACGCACAATTCAGAATGTATTACCAAGAGAATGTACAAAGATAAGTCACTTGTTAGGGTTATAGGCGTATATACAAGACCATTAGGAAAAAAGGTGAACCCTGCATGGGCCTTGTAAGGATTCCTAATTTTTAGGGATTAAGATTAACAAAAAGCGGATTAAGGCCATAAAAAAAACCATTAGTGGTTTTTGCAATAAAATATTTGCTCTAAAACTTGTGCTTAGTTGAAATGAAGACGTGACCATTTGTATCCCTTGGATAAGATTTCACGGACACCTACGATTGATTCTTGTGTGTTTGTCACAAGAGGACAAAATTTCCTCCAAAGTGTGCACAGTCGTGGGCGTTCTCGTCCGTTAGATGCGATCCTCATGGATGGTCACGATTGAAGCGGGTGTGTCTGTCAAAAAATTACAAAATAGGAAGCAATAAATGAGGTGAGAGAGTGAGTGGACTGTAATAAAAAGACAAAAAGGCTGGCGCAGTTCCGTGGGGGGATTCATTGTCCTCAGTCGGATTTGGCGATGATCGAATGGCGTGAGATGAGGAAAGAAGTACAACCATTAGATTGACAAAGGATCCAATGGATGGAATTTGAAATGACCCAAAACTCAAGAAATTATATCCTAGCCATTCCTTTTTTGTTCCATCCAACGAAGGAGAGATGAGCACACATTTCTTCTTTAGATTCAAAAGAGACCATTGGATCTTTGCCACATCCAATGGACCAAATTGTATGCCGACTTTATTTATGAAATTTAACATGAGCCTTTGGATCTTTGAGTCCATCCAATGGTTGTGATTGAAACTCTAGGCCTATCAAACCACTTTTGTAGAGGAACTCATGGTTTTTAGTCATTCATACCACTTTTGACCACAAAAAAACAAGGGAAGCCTATGCCTAGTCTAGGTGATCAAGGGTGTAGACTGTGGCCACCACCCTCTTCTAATTGGTCCATCACTAATCACCTCTTAATCTAAAAGGCCCATGCAAGGTTCACCTTTTTTCCTAATGACAGGGGAAAACAACCTCCTAAAGAGGGAAAAAAGTGCCCCGTTAGTCCTAGTATGTTCACACACATCACTACCTA
The DNA here is from genome assembly GCA_020310875.1 of Ceratopteris richardii. Lineage (NCBI taxonomy): Eukaryota > Viridiplantae > Streptophyta > Polypodiopsida > Polypodiales > Pteridaceae > Ceratopteris > Ceratopteris richardii. Next base: position 101,714,417 of record CM035421.1, on the reverse strand, counting down.
AATATATCAATAGTGCATTAGTGCTTGAACAACAACACGGGAAATGGAATGATAAATTAGTGAAATGTATTTTTGTTGGGTACAGTTCTAAAAGCAAAGGCTTCACCTGTATCATCCACATAGTGAATGCATTTTGTTTATCTGTGATGTTGTTTTTGAGGAAGATACAATTCAGCCATTACTTTCATGTACCAAGGACACTTTTGTTAGCTCTAGAGACATATATGACACTTTGTTGCCTCTTTTTACAAGTGGATAGTCAAGTGCGGGTTTGAATGAGGCAATTTCTCAACCTTTACAGGTTTCATGTGATGATGTAGATCATTCCATTTTTTATGCAAATTTACATGATGCACTTGTTGATGAGAGGGCTGATATAAAGGAGGCAAAATTTATGCCAAAAATGGCTGGTGCAGACTTTGTGAGATAGCAAATTAGATGCACCTTTGTCATGTTGCAATGTTCAGGCTCTCAGAGTGCTTCATTTGCATCAAATTGCTATGCTATGGCTACATGTAGTCTTTGTGATTACAATGAGCCTATTTCTTTTGATGAAGCACAAAATTCAGAAAATTGGATGGCTGTTATGCAATTAAAATATGATGCTATTATGAAGAGTAGTACTTGGAATTCATGTGATTTGCCTCCGGGCAAAAATACCATTGGCACTAAATGGGTATACAAGCTGAAAACCGCAACATATCATGGTTGTAATGTTCATCAGTTGGACATTAAAACTACATTTTTGCTTGGTGATTTACATGAAGAACAATATTTATTTCAGCTCTGTGGTCTTATGCAAAACAGGCATGAAAACAAAGTGTGCAAGTTGAAAAAGGCATTGTATGGTTTGAAGCAAGCACCACATGCATGGTATGAAAGGTACATGCCTACTTGATTGCACATGGTTTTGAGAATAGTCCAACAGAGAGCACCTTATATGTTAAGCATGCAAATGATGTGCTTCTGATCATTCTTATCTATGTTGATGACATGTTGTTCACTGGTCATAATAAGAAGCATAAAGCTGATTTTTAATGCTGATTTGCATGCCTCTTTTGGGATGTCAGATTTGGGGCATTTGCATCATTATTTGGGCATTCAATTTATGCAGGTTGATGGCAAAACAACTTTGTGTCAAAAAAAAAATTGATACAGTGTTCCAGTGTTTTGGCCTTGAAGACTACAAACCAATTGCCACTCCTATGGAAACAGGTTTAGGGTTGAGTATTCATGATGAGAGATGCATTTGGTGTTGTTCTCTATCAGCACACTATTAGATGCTTGATTTTTTAGTATGTGATCAATGTCTACCCCTCACGATTGTATGCACATTTTGTAAGGCCCCCATTATGAGGAGAAGCCAAGCGTGCATTACCCAATTGATGGGAATCCCAACTTGCATGTTGGATGAAGGTCATATTGGACCATGTAAGGTATTGTTAGGAAAGGGAGTTACTAGGGTCCCCAATTGTGGGGTCGGAGGTAGTGGTGAGCAGCCTCGGCTAGGGAGTCCAAGGGGGCCAGTGGGCCCCCTGGTGGGGGTCTCGGGGAAGTGGCCTTGGCATGATGATAAAGGGAATATTCCATGGAATATTCCCTATGGGAGTTAGAAATCATTTATTTTTGTTAGGTTGGTTCAACCGGCCTAAGACGTGTATGGCAATTACACAGGTTGTGGCTTCCCATGCTCTATCACCCATGTATAGCTATCCATAGAAGGCCACCCATTATCCTATATATATACATGACTTTTGCACTACCTGAGACATCAAATTAAGCTAGCATATCTCTACCTTGTATCTCCTTATCTAGAGTTGTCTATATCACCATTTAAGCTCTACCTTGAGAGCGCATATGTGGACAATGCCATCATCTTTGTACTTGGTGTTAGTAGAAAATTGTTGAGATTTCTCGTATATCTATTATCTTCTCTATTGTTCATGTGTTATATTGCAAAATTTTTGTTTTTACATGGTATCAGAGCCATGAGGTTCGAATAGTTTGAGAAGTATCATTGTTTTAGCCTACTAACAGACTAGAATATCAGTAGATCTTTAGAGTGATTACATGATGGCTTCATCCTCAAACACTGGACTTGGTGCTCCAGCTAATGTTAATGTTGTGCCTATTCGAATTCGTCCACCTGCATTCACTGAAGGGAAGCTAGATGGAACCAACTATACACTCTAGAAGTTCAAAATTTCTGCAATTTTGAACTCCTATGGATTACTTGACACTATCATGGGATTGATGGGATTGGATCCAGAGCCTATACCAGTTGAAGATCCAACAAATTCAAGATTGATGATTCAGCCAGATCCAGATCTTCTATGAGCTTGGTGTTAAAAGTCAAGCTTCAAGCTACAAATTCGTGGGGAATCTTTTATGGACATGTGGAGCAATCAAAGGAAGCCAAAAGCCACGAGATTCCATCAAGAAAAGTCACTCAACCACTCCCCAAGTCATCTCAACTAAGTCCTCCAAGTTAGGAGGCTGATTTCGAAAGGTAGTTCCTAGATTTTAGGGGCACACTTCTCACTATAAAAAGGAGCATGTATCCCGACTTCTTTTGGCCCATCTTCTTGGAGTTTTAGCTCATGTAAAGTGAGCACTAAGTGCTGGAGTTGTGATAAGCAAGCCCCTTGCTTAAGCTAGCCCCTTGCTTGCTTGTTTGTTTTCTTTTAGTAGGCATATCTATGTGTGTGCGCAGGTAGTGTTGCAACTCTCTACCCCTGAGTTGTTAGCATTGGTTCTCCCTCATATTGTATCCAGTTGATGTAATTCTTGTCTCATTGGATAGCTATTAGAGTCTATTTTATGCTCACAAAGTCTTTGGATCATTCTCTGAGTAATCTGGGAGCAACATTCATTTTAGTGAAGTTGTGTGATTGATATCTCTCTTGGTGTGTAGGCTCTGTTGGAAATATTTTGCTCTCTGTTGTAAGGGCTGGTTCTCCTTCTCTATGTATCCATTTTCTATGATTTTGGTGTCATTGGGTAGCTATTAGAGTCCTCTAAAGTTGACCCAAGTTTGAGATTCATTCTCTGTATAATCTCTGAGAAAAGCTTGCTGGAGTGAAGTGAGGTATCTGCTTGACTAGCAGTTGTGAGCATTCAACTAGCTCATGTTGTAGACATTGTTTCTCCTTGTAGGTCAAAGAAGGATACATGTGGAGGTCATTCACGCTTCGTCGTTGCTTAGGGGTTGAGATACTTCCCCCATCACTTGGAAGAGGCACACACACACTTACACACACATACATATGTACACACACATATACACACATAGACACACACACACATACACTTAGACACACACACACATACACACAAATACACACGCATATACACACATACACAAATAAGGTTGCATACACACATGCACACATAATGCATACACATGCACACACATATACACATACATATACACACACATACACAGACACATACACACACACACATACACACACATACACACACACATACACACATACACACACATATATGCATACACACACATAGAGAGAGACATGCACACACATACACATACATGCATACATAATGCATATGCATATGCGTACATCCATACATACTTACATGCATACACACACATATGCATACATAATGCATATGCATATGCGTACATACATACATACATACTTACATGCATACACACACATAGGCATGCATAATTCACATGCATACATACACATATATAATGCATATGCATACATACACATACATAATGCATATAGGATTGGAGTTCAAGAGAAGAATGCGGGCACTATGCGACTCTTATCTGCGCTTTATCCACTTACCGTGGAAGTAAGTAAAAGTTTTACATATAAATTGAAATATATATCTTATGTTTTATTTACATTATGTTTTTTATTTTTGTAGTGAGCATGATGAGAGGGATAAAAAATATGTGCTTAGTCACTTGAACAGAGTTTGGGACAGGATGGTTGCATAAGTGGTGTTTAAAAGAGATGCGGACACTTATGGCTCATCGTCGCGACAATGCACGGTATGCACTGCTTTTATGTATATATATGTGGATATGAGTATGTGTGTTTTTGCATGTATTTATGTATATGAGAGAGAGAGAGAGTAGAGGTATAAATACACACATACACACACATGCATATATACACACAAAACACATGCATATGCACATATATCTAGATACACATACATACACAACACATGCATACGCATAAATAAATAAATAAATAAATAAATCATATTTCAAAAATTCTAATTGAAAACACTAATTTCGATATTAGGGTTTTGAAATCCCTAATTTAAAAATTCTAATTCAACTTCTTAGCCATATGTTTGAAGTATATGTACACCTCTGACGTCCTACTAGAGAGATGTCTCTCCTCCCAACCTTATGCCTCTATATATAGCTAACTCGAATCAACGAGGATCATAATATACGTAAAGATATATACACATCATGTAGATAGGATACATAAATATAAAATGGAGTAGATATATTATGCATCACACATACATGCCTAAATGCACACATAAATATATATATATTGTTGGAGCAAGTCTATCACAAGCCTAAGTATTGGCTTGAGTCCCAGAAAGTCATATAAGAAGCTTTAAAATGAAGACTATGTAAAGTTCACTTGTGAACTACCTCTTGTAACTTTTGAAGAGTTTACTTAATGTAAAAGTGAGAGAATCTTAAGTGGTTGAGTCCACTTGATCAAAAAGGGAAAGAGGAGCCATGAATTCGTGTAGAGAATCAAATCAATCATTGATTGATTGGAGAGTGATTGAGGGAAGTTAGCCTCCCAAACTCAACTATAAATAGATGGCAGTTTTAGTAGTGGTTAGAGAGACCTATGTGAAGACCTCCAAGAGCTGAGCTTTATGCCATATCAAGGTGTGATTACAAGGCACACATATGTATCAGTAAGTCCATTGTATTGTACAAGCAATATACTTTCATTTTCATGATCATTTGGGTTCATATTTCCATGTTCTTGTGAAGTGTACTACTCACTACCATTACTCTCAGTTTTCTCAGTCAGATTTCAGAGATGGTTTCTCTAAGCTTGGTGCATCCTTTTCAGTAATTTAACTTAGTAAAGTTAGCTCTATAAGTCTACTATATGCTCACAAATTTGCATGTCATTTGGATGTTGCAATCTTCAGTTATGTTCATTTGAAGTCAACAGGGTCTGTTCATCTTCACTTCTCTGTCAGGTACCCAATTTCTTCACTCATCTTGTCAGAGCCATTTCTCAGTGGTTACTTATCGAAATTCAATGATTTAAAGCTTTTTGGATTCAGCTTACTGTCTAGTATAACATAAAAATTTTCATAATCATTGGATTCCCACATTCTGAGTTATGATCATTTTTCTACTCACTGGTCTCAAACTGTAGCAACGTGTGAAAATCGGGATGATGTCATCACTTGTTAAAACTCATTCTCAGTGTGTGGTTTATTATTTTTGATGAAATTACTCTTGAAAGTTAGCTCTTTAAGCTACCTAGACTTCCCCAAGAGGAATTAAGCTAATTGCTGCTGTGCTCAGAGAATTATGTAAAACACTGGAATTGTGTATGAACCAAGAATAGCAAGTTTTCACCTCTGAGCTAACTCCAACTTATCTGTTTTGATCTATCTTTTTGAGAGTGATCTTCCAAAGTACAGGGTGTCTAATACATCCATTGGCAAGCTAAAAGGGCCCACCATATACTCCTGGAGTTCATTTGGCTGGTGTAGATCAAGGATTTTGCAACACCTCTTCATCTTCAAGCACATACCTATCCATCTCTTCACAGTGGTATCAGAGCAAGTTTGGACAACATGGCAGATGGATTTCCTTCATCAATTGACAAATTGGATAGAGGTAACTACTCAGCTTGGTCATTAAGAATGGAAGCTTATCTCCAAGGTAGAAGTTTATATGGTTATGTGGCTGGAGATGAAGTTATGCCAAGTTTCAAGAACAAAAGTCAACCAACACAAGAAGAGCAAGAAAGATTGAGCACATGGTGCTCCAAGGATGCACTTGCAAGGTCTCATCTCCTCAACTCTATCTCATATTTTTTGTTGCCTCACATTAGAAGTTGTAAGACATCTCAGGAAGTGTGGGATGCACTTGAAGCCTTCTTCTCTTCAAGTATTAAAGCTAGGAAGCATCAACTATTGGTGGATTTCACAACTCTCAAGAAGGCTCCCAAACAAAATGTGACTGATTTTGTCACAAAGCTCAAGGACATAGCGGATCAGTTGGGAAGCATTGGAGAGGTAATAGATGAAGAGCAAATTGTAAGGCAGGTCATCAATGGCTTGAAGGCAGATGACAAGTGGGAAGCATTCACCACAGCTATGGATTTGTACATGGACATGCATGTACCTGATTTCAATACACTCATTGGACAACTACTTACTCAAGAAGCCAAGCTTATCAAAAATGGAGAAAGCTCTAAAGGTAATCAATCTTCAGCTTTATACACTGATAAAAGCAAGTCCAAAGATAACAAAGGAAAGGCAAAGAAAGTGGATGATGAAGTAGGTACATATCAAGCTAACTATGCAGGTAGAGGAAGACATGGCAGAGGTAGAGGAAGAGGAGGTAGACAAGGCAGGGGGGGATCCCAAGACTCCAACTCATGTTCTATTTGTGGACTAACTAATCATACAACTGAAAATTGCTTTAGGAATTCCAGGAATCAAAGAGGCAGAGGATACAATAGAGGAAGTTATGGCTACTCAAGAGGAAGGTTCAACAACTACCATGGCAACTACAACAACTACAATCATTCAAACTATCAAGGAGGCTACAAAGGAAGGAGAGACTACAATAACTACACAGAAGACTCAAACAAAGAGGATTCATTATTGATCATGAACATGGCTATGCTACAAGGTAAATCTGATGAGCATGTTTTCTACATAGACTTAGGTTGTTCAAATCATGTGGCAGGAAATGTGGCACTCCTATCAGATTTAGAAGATCCAAGGAATAAGCATGAGGTACAAACAGGAGATGATACAAAACATCCTATGGAGAAAATAGGCAATGTCAAAGCACCTGATGGAAACATCAACCTACTCAGTAAGGTACTCTATGTCCCTACCATTACAAAGAATTTGATAAGTGTTGGGCAGATAGTAGAGAAAGGGTTGCAAGTCAGGTTCACATAAGCAAGAGCATTTATTGAAGATCCAAGTCAAGGATTCAGAAAAATTGCAAAAGGTGAAAAGACAGGTAGATTGTTCACATTTGAATTACAGGACACTAGAAACATTGCTCTCTTTAATTATGGTAGTTAGACACTCACAGAATTGGAAGTATGGCACAAAAGGTTAGCACATATTGGTGAAAGGTCATTAAAGCAAATCTGCAGGGACCAAAGTGTACTTGGACTCCCTAATTTGTCAAAACAACATATTAGTGCATGTCAATTTGGAAAGTCTCACAGGTTACCATTCATGAAGAAAGGTTATATGCATGGAGATCTCTTGGAGTTGGTTCATACAGATGTATGGGGACCTAGCAAGGAAGCTTCAATATCTGGATCAAGGTATTATGTCTCCTTTATTGATGATTGCAGCAGATGGACTATCCTATTCTTTATGAAACACAAAGATGAAGTTTTTTCATGTTTCAAAAGATATTTGGCTCTTGTGGAGAATCAAACAGGTAAATCACTAAAAAGGCTAAGATCAGATGGAGGGGGAGAATACTTCTCCCATGATTTTGATTCTTTTCTTCAAGAAAGGGGAATCAAAAGAGAGGTAACTACAAGGTACACTCCTGAGAAAAATGGAGTGGCAGAAAGGAGGAATAGGACAATTGTTGAAGCTGCAAGGTCCATGTTAAATGAAAAGCATCTGCCTAATTATCTATGGGCTGAGGCTGTATCTACAGCCACTTACTTGATTAACAGGTTGCCTTCAAAATCCCTTGATGGGATGACTCCATATGAGGCTTGGAATGGAAGAAGACCAAGCTTAGATCATTGTAAAATTTTTGGATGTATTGCTTTTGCTCATGTTCCTTCACAGGTTAGAGGCAAGATGGATCCAAAGGCAGAAAGGTGTGTATTTATTGGATATGACAACAATCAAAAGGGCTACAGGTTATACAACCCTACCAACAAAGGATTCTTGGTAAGCAGAGATGTAGTTTTTGATGAGAACAATTCATGGTATGAAGATTCATGCAGGAAGGTCAATTTGCCATATAATCTTGAAGAAGATTTTCCAAAGCTTGGTAGAGAACAACCAAAGATTGAAGAACAAGATACCTCGGAGGATGATGAAGAATCTCAGATGGAAAAGATCAAAGCATGGAAGTCTAAAGGTAAATCGAAATTGCAGGAACTTGGACATGAGGCAAAATCATCACATCATGGCCTAAGAAGATCTATGAGGGAAAAGAAAAAACCAGAAAGGTATGGGTTTGACACCTCATTAGTAACTAAACATTCTATCTACATAGCACAGGACATAAACCAAGAGGAGCCATCATCATTTGAAGAGGCCAAAGCAAAAACAGAATGGAAGCATGCAATGAAGGAAGAGATTGAAGCACTTGAGGAAAACAACACTTGGGATTTGGTGCCCAAGACTTCATCCATGAAGGTAATAGGCTCAAGATGGGTCTATAAACTCAAGAAGAATTCTGATGGTTCCATTAACAGGTATAAGGCAAGGCTTGTAGCAAAAGGCTTTGCACAAACTCAGGGAATTGATTATGAGGAGACCTTCTCTCCTGTGGCAAAGATGCCTACTATTAGGGTTTTGCTTAGTATTGCCTCTTCCAAGAATTGGAAGATACTTCAACTAGATGTAAAGAATGCATTCTTGAATGGTTGGATAACAGAAGAGGTATATATGGCACAACCACCTAGTTTTGAGAATCAAGTTTATCCTGATTATGTGTGTAAACTTAACAAAGCATTGTATGGTCTCAAGCAAGCTCCAAGAGCTTGGAATTTCAAACTTGTTTCATTCTTGCAGGACAAAGGCTTTCAACCAAGCAAGGCAGATTGATGCAGATGGTATGAAGAAGATCAAAGATCAGATGAGAGAAGAGTTCAAGATAAGTGATTTGGGTTCACTTACCTACTTCCTAGGCTTGGAAGTTGTCTACAAAGATCATGGTTTGTTTCTCACTCAAAGAAAGTACATTAAGGACATGTTGGCAAAATTCAAGATTCAAGATTGTAAGATTGCAGGTACTCCAATGGAGGTCAATCAAAAATTGAGCTCACATGAAGGTGAACTCATAGAGGACATCACATCATATCAAAGTCTAGTGGGTAGTCTCAACTATGCCACATTGACAAGAGTGGATATATGTTACAGTGTGAGTGTGCTAAGCCAATTTATGCACACACCAAGGAAACCACATATGGATGCTACCAAAAGGATTCTCAAGTATCTCAAAGGAACCATAAATGAAGGACTTTATTATCCTTATGTATCTGATTTAGGTTTGAAGCTATTTTCTGATGCAGATTGGGCTGGCTCCAAGGAAGATAGAAGGAGCACTTCAAGTTATCTTACCTTTGCAGGTTCAAAGCTTATTTCATGGTCATCCAAGAAGCAACCCACATTTGCTCTCTCTTCTACTGAAGCTGAATATAGAGGTCTTGCCATAGCTACTCAGGAAGCTATGTGGATGAAGACATTATTCAAAGATCTTGGATTGGAGTTTGGAACTCCAACTATTTTTTGTGACAATATGAGTTCTATTCACTTGGCTGCTAATCCTATTTTTCATGCAAGGACTAAACATATTGAAGTTCATTATCACTATGTACGAGAGAAGGTTCTAAGCAAAGAGATTCAAATATCATATGTGTCCACTCATCAACAATGTGCAGATATTCTAACCAAAGCATTGTTTGGTACAAAGCTTTGCAAATTCAAGGCTATGATTGGTTTGCAGGTAATCTTGGAAGATTGAAGACCTCAAGCATACTTGGCTTGAGGGGGAGCTGTTGGAGCAAGTCTATGACAAGCGTAAGTATTGACTTGAGTCCCACAAAGTCATAGAAGAAGCTTTAAAATGAAGACTATGTAAAGTTCACTTGTGAACTACCTCTTGTAACTTTTGAAGAGTTTACTTAATGTAAAAGTGAGAGAATCTTAAGTGGTTGAGTCCACTTGATCAAAAAGGGAAAGAGGAGCCACAAATTCGTGATTTGTGGTAGGTAGAGAATCAAATCAATCATTGATTAATTGGAGAGTGATTGAGGGAAGTTAGCCTCCCAAACTCAACTATAAATAGATGGCAGTTTTAGTAGTGGTTAGAGAGACCTATGTGAAGACCTCCAAGAGCTGAGCTTTATGCCATATCAAGGTGTGATTACAAGGCACACATATGTATCAGTAAGTCCATTGTATTGTACAAGCAATATACTTTCATTTTCATGATCATTTGGGTTCATATTTCCATGTTCTTGTGAAGTGTACTACTCACTGCCATTACTCTCAGTTTTCTCAGTCGGATTGCAGAGATGGTTTCTCTGAGCTTGGTGCATCATTTTCAGTAATTTAACTTGGTAAAGTTAGATCTATAAGTCTACTATATGCTCACAAATTTGCATGTCATTTGGATGTTGCAATCTTCAGTTATGTTTATTTGAAGTCAACAGGGTATGTTTGTCTTCGCTTCTCTGTCAGGTACCCGATTTTTTCACTCATCTTGTCAGAGCCATTTCTCAGTGGTTACTTATCGAAATTCAAGGATTTAAAGCTTTTTGGATTCAACTTACTGCCTAGTATAACCATACAAATTTTCATAATCATTGGATTCCTACATTCTGAGTTATGATCATTTTTCTACTCACTGGTCTCAAACTATAGCAGCCCGTGAAAATCGGGATGATGTCATCACTTGTTAAAACTCATTCTCAGTGTGTGGTTTATTATTTTTGATGAGATTACTCTTGAAAGTTAGCTCTTTAAGCTACCTAGACTTTCCCAAGAGGAATTAAGCTAATTGTTGCTGTGCTCAGAGAATTATGTAAAACACTGGACAGGTGTATGAACCAAGAATAACAAGTTTTCACCTCTGAGCTAACTCCAACTTATCTGTTTTGATCTATCTTTCTGAGAGTGATCTTCCAAGGTACATAGGGTGTCTAATACATCCATTGGCAAGCTAAAAGGGCCCACCATATACTCTTGGAGTTCATTTGGCTGGTGTAGATCAAGGATTTTGCAACACCTCTTCATCTTCAAGCACAAACCTATCCATCTCTTCACATATACATACTAACATATTTACATGTACACATTTACACATAGACATATATACATATGTACATGTACACATGACATATACATGCCTACATGCACACATAAACATATATATACATGCATACGTATTTACATGTACATATTTACACATAGACACATATACATATATACATGTACACAATTATAAACACTTGCATATATTACATGAATACATGAATATTTTACATAAATGCATATGCATATATACACATATGCATATTTAACACATGTATACATATATCACACACATGCAAACACATACATATACATGGAATACATATATATGCATACTAACATATGTATACATATAATACACATGAATACACACACATATGCATACATACATGATCAAAATTTTAAGCTATATATAAAATAATTAGGCATACCCCCAAGCTTCATGTTCTAACTTAGAAGAACATGATTTCATCTCTCTAATAGGATTCATCATTATTCAAGTTAATAAAAAAAACCTATTATCTGATATCCATTCAGAAGCTTCAAGTTATTGATCGATAACTAGAGTAGAATTTACTATCTAATATGCTCATATGTTTTCATTATTGCCATCATTTTGGTAAGACATCAATATAGTCTCATCTTCATTATCCTTATTGATTTCATTTATTTCTTCTATTGTTAAATCTATGTTCTCATGAATCACATCATCTATTGATGGATTAATATCTATTTCTGGTAATTCCTCTTCCTCATCAGTAGAATCAGCATGTAGAGAATTATCCTCTTCATCAAAAAGATTAGTATCATTATCACATATAATGATTCTAATTTCTATTTCAGATGTTGATGTATCAGTATCTGATGCTGAATCATCAAGAGGACTTTCTTCGATCTCTCTAACAATAAACTGTTCAAACAATGACCTATCTCTAGGTTGCACATGAATGACTTGCCACCAAGGATGAGTATCTGGGTTTTTATAAAAAAATGCTTGTTCAATATGCCTAGGATGAATATATGGTTCTTTAGTAGATCGCATTACCTTGGAAGAATCAATTGCCCAAAACCCAGATAATTCCTTTCTTAATGTAGAATTACTACCTTTATACTTCGCTCGAAACCAGTCAACCTTCAAAATGACCTATCAAAATATATAACAACAAAAACCCATTATTAGGTGCTTAAAAAAATAACTAACTCTAAAAAAAATATATAAACTTTTTTCTACTTGTTTGAATGTACGAAATGAAATTTCGTAGATACCAACAATAGTTCCTACGTAACCAAGTTCGCTATCTATAAGGTTCGTGTCTTTTGAGCTACCACGTGATAGTTGCTTGAAAGAAGCAACAATACTAGAATCCTCTGTTTTACGTAAAGAATCAATGGCTTTGATTCTAATATGCTATCCAAAAGCCCACATATTAGTAAACATTTGAGCCTGCAAAATGAATTCAATTAGTAAATAGAAACTAACATACATATATGAAAAAAATAAAATATTATGTTAATAAAATTACCTTTTGTTCACAACCTATCATTAACTCTCCATCTGAGATTTCTTCATTATTTGCGTTGTCACGTTGCAAACGACTATATAGCCAATCCGTGAAAGAAGGTATATCTGTAATCTCATTATTATCGAGATTACGTCTAGATCTTTTGTTTTTTTGCCTTTTACTTTGGAGACTTTGAAGTTCCTCATACTCGCTAAGGAATGCTTGCATGCATTTGCTATTATATGCTACAAAAGTAGAAACATCATTTTTTTCTTGAAATGTAAATAAGAATGGAACCCCCTTACCTGATAATACCTCATCTGTTATTTTTGAAGAAAACTCGTTGGTCCATGCACGTGGAGCTTCTTCATGAACTCTTTCAAGGTACTCACTAACGTAATACATGCACTCTTCAAGCATCCAACCCTTTGCCATGGATCATTCTGGTTTTGCTCTTTGTCGCACATAACCTTTTAGTATTCCCATAAATCGCTCGACCCAAAACATCCATCGAGTGTTGACAACACCTGCAATCTCTATCTCATCTACAAGATGGACTAATAAATGAACCTGAATATCAAAAAATGAAGTAGGAAGTTCTTTTTCCATCAAACATAGTAGCTCTTTGCATTCACGTTTTTTTTGTGGGATCGAATTTTTATCGATCTCTTTGGATGTAATCCACCTATACATATCATAAAAACAATTATAAAGAAGTTAATTAAAAAATAAAAGATATCCAATATTCATACATATTAAATATAAAAGTATCATAATTACCTTATAAGTGATCCGAGATGATAGATCACATCTCGTACTCCTTTCGTTGTACATCCATCGATAACCAAAGGTAAAATATGTTTCAAAAAGTTATGCCAGTCATGGGTCTTTAACCCAGATAAGCTCTTATCATCCATAGTAAACATACTTACAGTATAAAGTCGTTGCACGAAGAGGAGACGGTGGTGGAGTTCCATCTGATTGATCAGAATCTAAAGATAATGATATTTCATATTAATAATTTGATTATCTACATAAACAAAAAATTCACATATACATATTTACACATACACACATATTCACATATACACATTTACACATACACACATATTCACATATACACAACTACATATTATTGTGGGATAAATGCATGTATTTTGTATGAATGAGTGTATATGCATGCATGTGTGTGTACGTATATATGTGGATATGTATATGTATGTTTATGTCATATGTATGTATATGTGTATATGTATACATATATGCATGTGTATATGTTTGCATGTATATGTGTATGTGGGTATGTGTATGTGTGTGTATATATGTGTATGTATTCTGACTTTTTTTCTGTTTGAGATTACATTAACAGGAGATATTATATGGTCGAAAAAAATAAGAGGCGAGCTAGCATACCACCTGAGACGTGGCAGTTTTTTCGTAGACAGCTACGTCTTCAGGAGTCATTTCCTCAGCAGAAGGTACACAAATTAATAGTTTATATTTATAATTTTTATATAGTTTAGTAATTCTTTACATTTAATTTATGTATTTTTTTCTTGAATAAACAGGCTGCTGCAAAGAAGAGAGTGGAGTCGGGCCACACATCGCACCTAGGCCAAATGGGCCATAATGGTTTTGAAGCTATGTTTGTAAGTATATGTGTTATTGTGAGTATATTTTTTATTTTAGTTAAAATGCAAGCAACTAATGTTTTTTATTTGTTTCATTGCAGCGGAAGGATTATGGCCGATATCCTATGAAATAGGAATCGAGTATGCTACACATTTTGGATATCGGCGTTTGAGCGAGTATATGCAAGATCATCCTGATGCCTTTGTGAGTATTTTTAAATTTTATATAATTATTTTGTTTTTATGAATGTTTTAATTATTTTATTTATTTATGTTTGTTATATGTAATACAGGAGTATTATGGAGAGACAAATATGGATGAGGTGGAGAGACAGACACAGGAGGGACGATCTCGATCGTCACAGGGTGATCATGAGGATGAGGATGAGGAAGATCAGAATGATCATGATATTGCTGCTGATGATGATGATCATGATGATGATTAGGATTTTAGTTGATTATGACATTGGATTATATGTATTTACATTGATATATATATATATATATATATATATATATATATATATATATATATATATATATATATATATATATATATATATATATATATATATATATATATATATATATATATATATATTATTTCAGTTATGTTTTGAATTGTGTGTATGGTATTAAGTAATGAAGAGTTTTGTTCTATTGATTGTTATTATTGTTTATATTAGGCATGTGTTTTAATACTTTAATTATGTATGTGTGTGTATATGTATGTATGTGCATGTGTATGTGTGTGTATATGTATGTATGTGCATGTGCATGTATAAGTGTATATGTGTGTATGAGTATGTGCATATGCATGTGTATGTACGTATGTGTATATGTATATGCATGTATATGTATAACTCTATGTGTATATGTGTGTATGTGCATGTATATGTGTATATGTAGGTATGTGCATGTGTGTGCATGTGTATATGTGTTTTAATACTTTAATTATATAATTCATTCATATGTGTGTACCTAAGTGTATGTGTGTGTATATGTATGTATGTGCATGTGTATGTGTGTGTATATGTATGTATGTGCATGTGCATGTATAAGTGTATATGTATGTATCAATATGTGCATGTTCTTGTGTATGTGTGTGTATATGTATATGCATGTATATGTATAACTCTATGTGTATGTGTGTGTATGTGCATGTATATGTGTATATGTAGGTATATGCATGTGTGTGTGCATGTGTATATGTGTTTTAATACTTTAATTATATAATTCATTCATATGTGTGTACCTAAGAGTATATGTATGTGTGTGTATATGTATGTATGTGCATGTGTATGTGTGTGTATATGTATGTATGTGCATGTGCATGTATAAATGTATATGTGTGTATGAGTATGTGCATGTTCTTGTGTATGTGTGTGTATATGTATATGCATGTATATGTATGTGTGTGTACATGTATATGCATGTATATGTATATGTGTGTATATGTATATGTATATGTATATGTGTATATGTATATGCATGTGTATATATATGCATGTGTATATGTATGAAACATGCATGTGTATGTGGATGTGCATATACATGTATTTGCATATATGTTAATGTGTGTATGTATATATATATATATATATATATATATATATGCATGCATGGACGTCTTTTTATGTGGTTGTAGGAATATTTGTGCATATGCATGTGTATATGTGTGTATGTCTAAGTGTATGTGCACATGTATCTATGTGTATATATGTGTGTGTATGTGCATGTGTATATATGTATATGTGTGAAAGTGCATCTTCATCATGTATAAGTGTATGAGTGCATATCAATAAGTGTGAGTATGCTATGTAATGAAAATAACACAATTCAAATGATCTACAAAGAATAGAAATTGTACTTACAATTGTTAGCCATACTTTTTGCTTGGTTAGCTTCTTGAATAACCTGCAATAAAGAGAGAAAGAAAAGAGAGAGAGAGAGAGAGAGAGAGAGAGAGAGAGAGAAAGATCTAGAGAGAGAGAGATCTAGAGAGAGAGAGACAATTCAAAGAGAGAAAGATGTAGAAAGAGAGAAACAAAGATAGAGGGAGACAATAAGAGAGAGCTTAGGCAAAACAACAATTCTGCCTATACTTGCTTCAGCTCATAAGCGTAGCGCAATTGCGAACGTTGGAGAGCTCTTCGATCGGATGCGTGAAAATGCCGATCGCAGAGCCTCCAACGTTTTAATTTTTGTCCATCAACAGATCGTCGTATAAGCAATGCTATTCATCGTCGAGTACGCGACAATTTTAGCGTCGCTTATGAGACGGCAAGTAACGTCGCCTATGCGACGCAAAAAAGTGTCGCTTATGGGACGCTTTTAAATTGCGTCATTTTAGCGATGTTTTATGGGAACGTCGCAATCCCGTCGCGTCACAAGTCGCAAATACCGTCGTTTTCTGCGTCGTTTAATCGACGATCGGTGCGCGACACTAATTACGATGCAAGTTGCAATTTTATAGCGACGAAATTCTGCCGCCTTAACCGTCGCTATATGCCCGTATTCCTTGTAGTGTGGAATGCTGATGCATTATGTGCAAGTGTCACTAGTGTAAGTGATTTTGTGCTTACTTTAGTTCAATATACCACTAAAGAACATGAGGCTTGGGGCATATTGGCTCATCAATATGAGACCAAGAACCATGCTAGGATACAAAATTTAGAAAATCAAATGACAAATGAAAAGTATTTTGATTATGAAAAGGCTGAAGATTTATCAAACTGATAAAACATCTTCAAGGTCAATTGGGTGCAGTTGGTGTTGTTATAACACCAGAAGAGCTGGCTCAAAGATGTGTACATGTTCTTCCAGCAAAATATGATGGATTAGTAACAACCCTTAACACTCAGGTAAGACCAACTCCCCTTACATTTGAAGAGTTTTGTGCTATGCTTTTAGAAGAGGAGATGTGGTTGAAGAATTGGCAAAGTACAAGTGATGCTGCATTCTCAGCAAATGCAAAAGGCAAAGGCTCTTTTGATGGATCAAAGAAAAATCCAAAGAAGAAAAATTTCACAACAAGTTGCTTCTATTGTGAAGAGAAAGGCCATACCATCAAGGATTGCAAAAAGAAGCAAGCTGATGAACAAAATGGGACTATAAAATCATCTTGGAAGAACAAAGAATTTGCAAACAACACAGAGTTGGAACTATGGGTAGCTATTGAAGAGGTATGCTCATTTTCTCATGCTCGTGTTGATGAACCATGGATTTTAGATAGTGGAGCTTCTCGCCATATGACTAGTAAAAAGGATTTTTATAGTTCCCTAATGCCTCTGCAGGAATCCATCAATGTAGTGGTGGGAAATGACTCCAAGTGTCCAACGGAAGGAACTGGAACCATCTCTTTTATCACTTCTCCAGGTGTTGAGAAAAATTTATCCGATGTTCTCTATGTACCTACACTTAAAAGAAATTTGTTGTCAGTTTCTGCAATAACAGATTGTGGACTCAAAGTCCACTTCAATAAGAGTGGTGTAGAAATCATGGATTCATTAGGTAATGTAGTAGGTGAAGGCATAAGATGTGATAACTTATATGAGTTAAGTGCCTTAACTGCTACAGAAGATAAAGATGTAAGCAGGTTATGGCACCAACGATTTGGGCATCTCGGATTTGCAGTTTTGAAGGAGATGCAAAGAACATGGATGGTTGCTCATTTGCCTGCATTTTCAGAGTTGCAAGAAACTTGTGAAGCTTGCATGATGGGCAAGCAACAACAAAAGGCATTTCCACGAGAGACCAAAAATCGATCTCAAGCTCCTATAGAGTTGGTACATGCTGATCTCTATGGTAAAATATCTACACCTGCTTTAGGAGGATCTTTCTACTTTTTGCTATTAGTCGACGATTATAGTAGAAAGATGTGGGTTTATTTCATTTTTGAGAAGGCTAATGCTTTTGAAAAATTTAAAATGTGGCATAAGTATGTGGAAAATGAATCAGTAAGGAAATTGAAGAAATTCAGAACAGATAGAGGAGGTAAATTCTTTTCAGCAGAATTCAATAACTATTGTAAGGAAAATGGTGTGAAAAGGCAACTTACCACAGCTCATACACCTCAACAAAATGGTGTTGTTGAGCATAGGAACAGGACAGTAGTTGGAATAGCCGGTTGTATCTTAAAGGCTCAAGTCATGCCTGATTCATTCTGGGCGAAAGCAGTCAATACAGCAGTCTACATCCTCAATTGAAGCTACACAAAAGCACTGAAGGGGATGACTCCTCAAGAAGCATATTCTAGTAAAAAGCATTCAATTTTGCATTTTAGAATTTTTGGTTGTTTTTGTTATGCACATATTCTTGATTCAACAAGATCAAAGTTGGATTCAAAAAGCAAAAAGTGTGCCTTACTAGGATATAGTGAAGAGTCTAAAGCATACAGGTTGTGGGATCCTGAGGCAAGGAAGATTTTTTTCTCAGCCAAGATGTGGTGTTTGATGAATGACCACACTTAGTAGAATATAAAGGTAAATCTACTATCTCATCAAACGGAGAAATATCTCACCTTGTGCATATCAAAAGATAGGTTAAAGTTGAGGAGCAGGAAACATCTAATGGTGAAATTTCCTCAGTAAAAAGCCAACCAGTTGCAGCTGCACAATGTAAGCCACTACCAAAGTGGGCACAATAGCTCTTTGATGATCGCAATCCACAAAGATGTACTAGAATCATCCTCAGATGGATTACAAAGATCAAAGAGAATAAAGGAGCAAAGAAGAGCCTCAGAACACATTATTAACATGGCTCTAATGGCAGATATCATGGGCTCGATAAAGGAACCCACCACCATTGACGAAGCCCTTGATGATCCAGGTTGGAGAGCGGCAATGCAGTCTGAGTATGATAGTATACTTAAAAATGATACATGGGATCTAGTCGACTTGCCACCAAAGAAGAAGCTAATAGGTACTAAATGGATATGGAAATCTAAGTATAGAGTAGATGGCACATTAGAAAAGTATAAGGCAAGATTTGTTGCACAGGGTTTTTCACAGATCGAAGGATTTGATGTTCAAGAAACTTTTGCACCAACAGCATGCATGACAACTATTTGGACGGTACTTGCAGTAGCTGCACAAAAGGCCTAGCCTATTTTTCAGATGGATGTTAAATCTGCATTTTTGAATGGTCAACTCAAGGAGGAGGTATATGTATCTCAACCACTAGGTTTTGAGGTGCCCAATTCAGAAAATAAAGTTTGCAGGTTGAAGAAAACTTTGTATGGACTTAAGCAAGCACCACGGGCTTGGTACCAATGGATAGATAATTTTTTCAAAAATATGGGTTTTGAAAGAAGTACTTCTGATGCTAACTTGTATGTAATGAAAAGGGATAGCAAGCTAGTTGTTGTCATTGTATATGTAGATGATTTGATCATTACAGGAGATCATCAGGAACTCATCAATCAAACTCGGATCAGCTTGGGAACTGAGTTTGAAATGATAGACTTAGGTCTACTCCATTTTTGTATGGGAATTGAAGTATGGCAAAGAAAGGATGGCATTTTCATCTCACAGCAAAAATATGCCAAAGAAATTCTCAAGGCATTTGGAATGATGGACTGCAAAACAACTAGCACACCTATGGAGGTAAATCATAAGCTATCTATGGATGATAGTATGCCTGATGTAGATGCTAAGAAGTATAGAAAGCTTGTTGGAAGTCTTATTTTTATGTGCAACACTAGACCAGACATTTGCTATGTTGTTGGAGTGTTAAGCAAGTTTTCCAGCAAATCTAAGGAGATTCATTGGAATGTTGGAATGTGAATTCTAAGGTACATTGCAGGAACCTTGGATTTTGCTATTTTTTATACCACAAGTGATACACGTCAAGAATATTGTGATTCAGATTGGGATGGAGCTTGTGATTCTAGAAAATCAATTTCTAGATATTGTTTCTCACTTGGTTTAGGAATATTTTCTTGGGTGAGTAGGAAGCAACCAACTCTCGCACTCTCCTCCACTGAAGCATAGTAAAAAGTAGCTTGTTTTGCTTCTTGTGAGAAAGTCTGGTTAAGGAGAATTCTTGCAGATCTAGGCTTTCCATCAAATATGGCAACTGTACTCAAGTGTGATAATCAAAGTTGTATGGCTATTGCAAACAATTCAACTCACAAAAATCTATGGGATAAATACCACCACCAAAAACTTCATTATTTAGATCCATAAAATCTTGAAAAGAACTAAAATCGAGAACAAAAAAATCATCTACAAAGCATCTAATATTACAAAGTTTGTGTAAAATGATAGGACAAGTATTAGCTAAAACAAGCCTTTCCATAAATTCGAATTCATAAGCAAAAAGATAAAAATTAGCAAGAAAAACAACACAATTTGTACCCATAGGAATTCCAATACATTGTTTGAATAAAGCATCACCAACTCAAATATATAAGTTTTCTAGAAGATCATCTAACCAAACAAGAATGTCACTTTCATCTACTATTCTAGTGTAACGTTTCTTTTTACTATCTATATCTACAGGCCTGGATTTCAACCATACATAATTAAAATGCAATGCAGACTTTTTTACCAAAAGAGCCTTACATCTATCTTTGGTGAATTTAAAAGAGAAAAATTTTCTAAATAAAAAAGGAATCATATGTTTTAAATCATTTAAGTCTAACTTTGTACACGAAGTGGTGAAGTCAAAAGTTTGAAGCCCCTATGGAACATATTTTTCTTCTAGAGTTCTTAAAAAGTTGAAGAGACTTTATCACAGGGATAACACCTAGAGAATTATCTAAGATCCAACTAGAGGAAGCTGGCAAATTCACTTCTTTGAGTAATTCATCCCAAATATCATGAACAATAGATAAAATGATTGGCTTAACCATTTGGAAAAATATGTGAGAGATGTATTACAAGCAACAGCTATAAATCTCGATTTGATGGGATTCTTATGGAATTTCAAAATTATATATGAAAATGATAAATTTTGAAACAATTGAAAACCATACGATTACAAAAAACTTGATTATTAGAAATAAGTTCCCTAGAGGAAACATTGCAAAATTGATATATAGAGTGAATTTCTTTCGTAAGAAACTCTACATAAAACTTTTTACAAGTAAAAACAAAATTATTAAGACATTATTCACATACAGAATTACAAAGTTTATATGAAAATTTTTTAGTGAAGTTAAATCACTTGCCGATATAAGCTATCTAATGAGCGAGAATTCCTATTTAAAGCTAAATCAACCTTCATAGAAACTTTCTTCATTACTATTGTTTTCCAATGCGTAAAAATCCCCAAGACTACGTAAAAATTCCTAAAATTTTAGAATAAAATTATCAATTCCCTTTTCTATTAAGGATGCAAGCATCCTTAGAGATCTGAAGTCTAACTTTTGTTCCTCTAGAAAAAATTTATTTCAAACTACTAGTAAGAAGAATAGAACAATTGACAGAAACTATATGACCCCAATCCTTGTTTACAAAAGAGGAAAGGGAGACATTTTTGGAGCAACAAGTTCTTCTAAATATCAACAATCTATCTTGCTCTTTTATATTTCTTCCAATATCATTGGAGTTGAAAGTTTTTTTATCCAAAGTTTTATATTTCTTCCAATATCATTGTAATTGAAATTTTTTTGACCCAAAGTTTTCATATATTTATATGTAACCAAAGGATGGACCCAAAACTTTCTAATATAAGAAAGAAGAGATTCTATCACATCTTTTGATTTCAAAATAGAGTTCAAACCAAGTTTATCTATATCCAAAGAAGTAAAGATAGTAATTAGTAAAACTCTTCTTGAAATCAAAAGATTATGAGAAACACAATAGGATTCAAGAAATTTGGATATGAGAATTCAAAGTTGTGTTAGTCGGCCACCGGATTGGTAGTTGTAAAATCAAGAATCTTTTTGTATCCCTGCGCACGTACGAAAAGTTGTTACACATATACCTTGTAATCTTATATAAAGCAATGAAAAAAGACACTCCAGTCGTTCGGAAAGATCACCAGACTGTCTGTCTGGGTGATTAGAGCTGAGCGTTACTATGGTGTTTGTTGCCTAATTTCTGAGTATTCTGTGTGTATCTGTGTCTCGTCTTGTCTGTTGACTATTGGTATCTATTGCGGTTGTGAGTATCATCTACATCCAGTAGATCATTCGGTCTGTTGTCTGAAGTGAATCGTCTATGAATCCTTATTGCGATTGTTGTGTTAAGTTCGCGTATTGCGTTAGTACTCGTTCTTGGAATGTTCTGCCAGTTGTTTGGTGAAGTCTGTGTAACTGTGGTAGTGTTTCTAACACTGTGCGGGATCGTGTTGTCTTCAGCATTGAGATCTATCATCATACGGTAAGGGTTAAGCTACAGTAAGGATTTCTTGGGTTGCGTACTGGACCTTCAGTACGGTGTATCTGAAACAATTGAATTCTCTGTGTCTTCGGATGTTGATCGGATTGTGGTACCTATTCGGTTGAGTTTGATTATGAGCACTATTCAGTGAAGCTAGGATGATTGTGACTGTCCCTAACGTTACAGTGGTGTGAAAAGGGTTCTGAGGTGATTCGGTATCACGATACTAATAGTCTGGTACAGTGTATTCGATAGCATCTGGAAGAGTTAGAACGACGAACCGTACGATTGAGAAGGTTGTACCAATTCTTGATAGAGTCTTGAATGTTGGTATATGGTGGTGTGAAGTAATTTTTTGGGAAACAAGTATAGGGCCTCTGTTTTTACAGACCCCTTCCACTCCCAAGAACCCAATACTTGTTTAAACGCGTTCTGACAGTTAGAACACAGCGTTTAACACTGGCGCCGACTATGGGAAAGTGGCAACGGATCAGATTGTTGCAAACCAATTGTGGAAACGTGATTGTAGATTGTAAATCGACATTACTAGTACGGGATTAGTACCAAAAGATGATACATGCCAGTTACTCGATCCGGTGAAACGTATCCAAAGAACAGACAGCCTTGGGTACCTAACGTGCTAAGGACGCCTCCAGGAGGTAGAAGCGCAGGAAGGTCCAAACCAGTTGACAAGAAGGTAAAGAACGTTAGTAGTGATTCCGGTCATATTCCGGTGGAACGTACTACATCTCTGGTAGATTCCGGTACGATTTCGGCCCAGTCTGTCGAAGAGATAGTAACTCCAGAATCTACCAGGATGAAGCCTGAAGTTAGTTTAACAACATTGGGTAAAGATTCCAATTTGTTTACGAATAGAAACGCTTTAGCCAAAGAAATCAGTAAGGGAGAAAAAGCACCCTGTATTGGTGAAAAATCGATACATTCCGGTGATATTTCGGTAACAGTTGCTTAAAGATGGCAATTTTTCGGCGACGGTTTACCATTTTTTGGTGAATCTTCAGCCCAGTCACCGCTATTGGGAGTAAGCTTTCCTGCATTTGACATCAAGAAGGAAGGTAGCTTGTTTGAAGCTGAGATTCGAAACATACTGAACAAGATTATCGACCCGGAAAGTGCACCGGCTGACGATACAGATTCCGACGGTCCAGATACTCAGCCTCGAGATACAGAAGATAGTCACAATACAACCATCAGCACGATGAACGGGCAACAACAACAACAACAACAACAACAACAACAGCAGCAACAGCAACAGCAGTAACATCAGCAACAACAACAACTATACCCTCCCATGCCGACTCCAACAAGAGTGGCGTACACAAAATTTGGTGGATTTCCAGGTGATGACCCAGATGCTCATGTACGCACATTTGAGATAAGTTACGTAGTGCTCAATCATCCACCTGATCCGGCGTATAAAGCTATTGTCTTCCAATCTACATTGGTTAATGAAGCAGCTAGATGGCTTACAGAATATGATATTAACCATTTCGGCACCTATGAAGCAGTAAGGGATGCATTTTTGCAAAGATTCATGCTAAAGAAGAATCCAGCCAAAATTTTCGACTACTTGCAAAACAATAGACAAAAGATAAATCAAACAGTGCAGGAATATGCCACTCTATTCAGAACCCATTTGCGGCAATTGCCACCAGCACATACCAACCTGCCGGATGACGTTATTACACAATGGTTTATCAATGGTTTGACTCCACAACTTAAACAGATTATGATCATATGCTGTGTAGGAGCTATGACGCTAGATGCCGTGATCGCAATGGCTTTGCAACTTGAAAACAAGGTTGGAGGATTTACAGAAGACTTGGAATGGTTAAAGGCAAATAAAAATGTTGCAGAAGATCCGACTAGACAAATGTTCTGCACCACATGCAAGAATTCAGGGCACACTAGTGCCACTTGTGCACTTAATCAGTTGTTTTGTGGTATCTGCAACACTACCGGACATACCACCGAAAACTGCGCATACAACGCCAAAGTACAGGGACCAAAAACTGTCAATGCTATTATACAGGAACCAGGGTAGCCAACCAATCATTATGTACCACCTCAAATGAGAAACAACCAGCAACAAGGTTATCGGAATTACAGAGGACAGAGAAATAACAACTACAATGCAAACCGTTGGCAGGCCGGACCAGCACAAGAAAATACCAATTTGCCACCACCTCGCTGCCATTTTTGTGGTGAATTTAGCCACATTAGAAGATTTTGTAAGGATGCAGCTGAGTATGATCAGAGGAAGAAAGAACGTCAAAACCCAATGACTAATATGGTACAAATCACACCAATAGAAACGCACGCTGCAATAATTCAGACCCGATCCGGTAAGCAACTGCAACCAGCAGCAGAAGTATTTGAACCAGGCATACGTGAACAACAAAGGATGTATGATAAGGCTAGTCAATGGACTACCATAGAAACCCCAGTGTTCCTAGACCCTATTCCGGTGACCCAGGCTCCATTAACCCAGGAAGCAACATAAAAATAAGACTCTAATTCAGTAGCAGGCACATCATCTTCAGCAGATATATCCTCTTCAGCCGGCGCATCATCTTCAGAATCTGTGGAAAATACAATTCAATCACAAAAGGCCTGGGAAACTTTATCTAAAGCATCCATTACTCTTCCTCTGGGCCAATTACTTGCACTAGTACCGGGAGTTCGACAACAATTCCAACAACAGTTCAATCCTGTGCCTTCTTGCATTCCAGCAACAGCAACAGTGCAACCGGAACCTGATTCTACGGTCGATCATTCGGTTCCTTTAATTACGGTATTGTATAAAAATCATAAAATCACACAGGTACTAATTGATGGAGGATCACGTGTCAAAATTGCTACTGCCACACTGTGTAAAAGGTTAGGATGGACCGAAATCGAACCAGTCCAGTTTTTTGTCAGAATGGCCGACCAATCAAGAGTTCATCCAGTAGGACTTGTGCGAAATGTACCAATAACTTTGCAAGGTACAACATTTAAAATGACCTTTGTCGTACTAGAATTACCGGAATCCACCCTTGATTATAATCTCCTTTTCGGCCGTCCTTGGCTGAAGCAAGCTAAGGTGATACAAGATTGGTCTGCACAGGAACTCACTTTCAAAAATAATAATCATAAATACGTTGTAAAATTAGATGCTATACAACCTTGCGAGTTGCATGCTAGACCGTATTTTGCAGAACCAGTCCATATGCTAGATGGGTTGTCAGATGATGAAGAAGAAGAGTTTCTGAAAAATAACATTGACTTGATCTCCCTAGGAACTATTGATCTACAATCTGTTGTAGATGATTGGAATCCTGCAGTTTGTACGGTGATGTCTGTAACAGAAAAAGATACGAAAGAAGATAAGGCTACCATACATGACGCTGATCTACAACAACTTTTTAAGCCAGCTGAGGATACAGAGAAGCCTCGACAATTCTATGTTCCAGAAGATCAGCTGATCACCTACAATTTAGGGGATGAAGAAAATCCACGTCCTATTAAGATAAAGGAAAGCTTACCTGAGTTATTTCAAGCAGATTTAATCCAACTACTTCGAGAATTTTATGATGTATTTGCATGGGATTACAAAGATATGAAAGGTCTGGACCAGCGCATCTACCAACACAAGGTCATGCTGAAGCCAGAAGCAAAGCCAATCAAATAACCCAGCTACCAGATGAACCTGAACTATGCATCACAGGTAAAGGTAGAGCTGGATAGGTTATTGAAGGTTGGATTCATTGTACCAGTAGAGCATGTTGAATGGATCTCACCAATTGTTATTGTCCCTAAAAAGAATAAGCAGTTACGAATATGTGTGGATTACCGGAAACTGAATGCAGCTACGGTGCCCGATTCATTTCTGCTACCTTTTCTTGATACCATGCTTGATAGAGTAGCAGGACATGAAATGTATTCATTCCTAGATGGATACAATGGGTATAATCAAGTTAGAATGGCTGAACAGGATATACCAAAGACCGCCTTCATTACCAACTGGGGTGTTTTCGCATGTACTGTTATGTGGTTTGGGTTAAGAAATGCCCCTAGTACTTTTCAGCGATGCATGCAAGAGATATTCTCACCTTATCTTACCTCGTTTATGCAAGTGTATCTTGATGATTTTTCGTTATTTGGTAAGATGGTAGCACACTTGTCCCATTTACGGTGTTGCTTTGAGAAGTGCAGAGAATACAGACTCTGTTTAAACCCAAGAAAATCTGTGTTTGCGGTTTCATGTGGTAAATTACTTGGCCATATTGTATCAAGATAGGGCATACAAGTCGACCCGGATAAGTTTGCAGCTGTATTAGGAGCACCTGTTCCTACTACACCAAAAGAAGTCATGAGATTTATGGGTCAAGTCCGCTGGCATGGTCGTCATTTACGGTGGCTCGCTCATTTAGCCATTCCACTCAATCGTTTAATCATGAAGACTCCTAAACAGTTTGACTGGACCCCGGGCTGTCAAATTGCTTTTGATCGTCTAAAGGGATTACTAACACAGGTTCCAATCTTACAGCCTCCTGACTGGGATCGCCCATTTCATGTATTTATTGATGCTTCAGATATAGCAATAGGGAGCGTTCTAATGCAACAAACCAATAAATGGTTCAGGCCAGTTTACTATGCAAGTCGAAGGCTTGCCCCTGCGGAAAAGAATTACTCTGTAACTGAAAGGGAATGTCTAGGTTTAGTGTACTCTGTCAAGAAATTTAGGCATTATTTACTTGACCGAAAATTTACTTTTCATATAGATCATGCTGCACTTGTTTATCTGGTTCGGCAACAGCATCTAGGAGGTTGATTAGCGCGATGGGTTCTGCTTTTACAAGAGTTTGATTACGAAGTTATTCATCAGCCAGGCAGTTCACATGCCTTGGCAGACTTCCTTTCTCGCTTAGATTCCGGTGAAGCTCCGGTCGGTGCGGATGACACAACGCCAGCAATTTATGTTTCTGAACCAACTAATAATGAAGATGCAGATCCTCCTGTGACAACTAATTACTATGATCAGTTATTAACTTTTTTAACTGATGGATGTCTTCCTTCTGCAACACCCCTTGCCATGCGTAGAAAAATTGCAGTATACAGTCGCAAATTTCGATTGTTTGCTGGACATTTATACTATATGGATCACATTGGAATTTTACTTCGTTGTATCCCTCCACACGAAGTTAATTCAGTTATTACTTTGGCTCACTCAATTCCTTCCGGTGGCCATTTTGCTGCAGATTTAACACACCGGAAAATTCTGCAGAGTGGACTCTGGTGGCCTACTATGTACAGGGATGTATTGCAGTTTGTCAAAAAATGTGATAATTGTCAGATATCTGGACAGCCGTTACCACGCCATTATTTCCCTCTACAACCTGTCCTGCCATTGGAACCTTTCCAGAAGTGGGGTCTAGATTTTATCGGACCGATTACACCTCCAACAATCCTCAGTAATAATCGTTATATTCTGACATGTACAAACTATGCAACCAGATGGGCAGAAGCTTGGGCTTTACGGTCTACTACAGTTGTTGCAGTAGCAAAGTGTCTAATGAAAGATGTCTTTCCACGTTTCTGCTTACCGCTGGAACTTGTTACAGATCAAGGCACTCATTTTGTCAACAATTTAATGAAAGTACTCACACATTTGTTTCAGGTCACGCATAAGTTTAGTTCTCCTTATTATCCTCGTGCTAATGGTCTAGCTGAAAGTACAAACAAGACTTTGATAAATATACTTCGAAAACTGATTCTAGAAGCACCGGAAAGATGGGATCAACTGTTACCTGCAGTATTATGGGCATACCGGACTACATACAAGGTAGCAACAGGATTAACCCCTTTCAAACTAGCTTATGGATTGGAAGCCATAGCACCGATGGAGATAGTTGTGCCAAGTTTACGAGTAGCAATCACTCAGAAACTGCTACCTGAAGAATCTCTGTCATTTCGGTTGGATACACTCAGAGAATTAGACGAGCATCGATGGCACAGTTTTTTGACTATTCAGGAAGTACAGCTAAGACAAGCTCGAACACATGATCGATATCTAAATACTCCAATTTTTGTTGGAGTCAATATCCTATTCGTCAAACAATATTCCATTGGTCCATTTATAGTTCTATTGGTCAAATTGTTCACACTGGAAACAGCATCTATAGTTCTGTTCTGTTGTCTACCTACAACTAAGGCGCTGGGCGCCATGGATAGGCGAAGGCCCTCTCATGCAAACCGTCCGAGTTCAAATCCCGCTCCCAGCAATGGCGCAGCGCATTCGCTTCCTTATGATATGCTTTTGCTTTAATTTTGACAACGACGGATGGAGATAAAAATCGCGTAAGAGTTTGTTTTATTCATCGCTACGATGAAGTGCTTTATTGCGATCAAGTGCTTTTGATAAGCTTTTCATGGGACAACAATCTACTATATAAGAAGCACCTTGGGTCTCTTCTATTCATCCTTCACCTAGTATTCAACACAAGCTTGGAGCTTGGACCTCAATAGAGGTGGTGTTTCTTCTAGCACATGGGGCAGCCATGGTGCTAACTTGAAGCATGTTGAGGAGCAGCTATGGAGTTCTTCTTAATGATTCTTCTTGGAGAAGATGAAGGGTGTGCTCACACTCTAGCTCATGGAGAGGAGGTTATCTCTTGTTCATGGCAAGAAGACTTGGTCATTAGCATCTTGATGGTGAGGATCGACCATCTACATGGTGTATTTGAAGATTATCTTCTACAGGAAGATATCAGGTTGAAGATTGTCTTCTACAAGAAGATGTCGGGCTACTTCAAAGACATTGGATGGTGGTTAACATAAGATTCACATCTTATGTTAAGTATTCAGGTACATATTCTCTTTATGCACACAAGTACTACTTGAAGTTTATGGAGGCCGTGGCGTTCATATCAAGAGGAGTCCTATTCAGCATAGGTACAAGAGAAACATTACGTATATGCTTTATGCATATTTGATGAGGTGTTTAAGAAGGTGTGTTCACATGAGTTTGAGGATTTCTAGCAGCAAACTTGTTAGCATTCTATGCTACTTTATAAGTATGTGATCTTTTCACACACGTATCTGACTTAGGGTCTTCCATAGCCTAAGTTCAGATGAGGGTTTGTTGACTATCAGTTTCACACTGATCCTTCCTCTTTCAGCCACTCATATTCACTCTTCTATAACCTATAAGGTCACACATCTCATGAATATTCAGATTACTGCCCACACATCTGAATATGTTTGTTACATTGTACATTCACTCATTCATCTATTTCTCATCACATAGAGTGGTTGAGAGTTTTGCTCCCACATTGTACATTGAACATTGGTATATATGATACTATGAGTAAGCGATGGCTTACGTAACACCTTACACATGTCGTCTATTCTTTCTCTATCTTTGTCTCATCATCTGTATGATTAAGTTGTGATATGTTCATGTTTTGTCAATATGGAAGATTGTTGGAATTAATGTTGTACATGACTGGAACTATGGAACCATGGACCTGTGACATGAGCCTAAGGGCCTACCTCACTTCCAACATTTGGTATCAGAGCACTAAGGTTTTGGTTTCAGAACTTTAGGTCTTTGGCATCAATGCATTAAGGCTCATTCATATTCTCAGGTTCCCAGACTTCCAGATTTACAACATATGATTTGAAAGCATCTTCTAACATTTGACATTTGACATACACACTTAATCTAGATGAGTAGAGATTTGAGAATTAGACAATTCAGTTACATGTGTATTCATCAGTGTGGAGTATGAAGTTGATGATCTGTTAGCAGCCGAATATTTTTGGAAGAGTATGCAAATACTTTACAAAAGTATTGTTTGAAGACCCAGACTTGATGAAGAGAAGACTACTTCAAATTCAAGGAAGAACAATGGTTTAGAGAAGATGAAGGAATCATATCAACATCAAATCAGAGGTATCAATTTCTACTATCAGATTATCATTTGCAGGTCATATCTTAGAAGAGCAGTTATGAAGAGATTTGAAGAAATTCAAAGAATGCTTTTATACACTTTCATCTTTTGAAAGTTAAAGGCTGCATCAAAACAGGTATCTAGAGGTTTTTCTAGAGAGTTTTGAGAGATCTCTTTCATGGCAAGAAAGTTCATCTAAGAAGACAAATGTGAAGATGGGATGAGTTTTTCAGCCAAATTACTGTTGCAAGTTGGTTGAATATCTAGGTACAAATGTATCTAGAGAAGGTAACTCTAGAAGGGTAATTCATCATTCAGACAAAAGATTGGTGAATTTAGTCGTTTCAGACATTTGAAGCAGAGTTTTTTTTCAGAGATATGAGGAGATGGTAAAACATGTTTCTATATTCACTTCCATTTATATACCATGTTTGTTTTATCTCTTACTCTTAGCATTAGAGGAAGAGAAAAGTTCAGTTGAAGAAGGTAAGAGTGTTTGCTACTTCAAGATGAAGAGAACAAAAGGTATGGAAGAGAAGTTTGAAGATGTCGACATTATCATCAGGTGGAAGAAAGATGCAGAAGAAGAAAGTCCATCATTTCCAAAAGAAAAGTAAGGCTTCCTTTTCTCATATATTTTCCATATACTTTTCCTATTTTATCCTCTACATCCAAAGACAAGTCTACGAGAACATCTTGTTTAAAGAAGAAGCAGTTTCTTGTTTTGCATTACACTTGGTCATGATTTAGTAGATTTGACAAAGAATTGCATTGAGAGAAACAAAAGCACTCATATGTGTATGAGTTATGTTGAAGCTTTTTAAGCAGGCAGTTTATATGTTCCCTCAAAGGATTCTTGGAATGTCAATACAGAGCTACTTGGTATATGACAAGTTGCAGAGAAGTATATTTCTTCTTTATCTAACTCTTAAGGTAAAAGAGTTTTGTAGCAGATATTGAAGACTTGGGTTGAGGTTTTATGTTTGGAAAAGGTTACCTCATATTCAGTATTTTCAGAAAACTTCAGAAAATTCAGATTTGCTGATGTACAGGTCATTTGAAGAATCTACTTTCTATGATTGTCTAGATTTTTGGATACATGTTTGTATTCAAAAAGGGGTGATCCATTAGATCCTATCACTTGATTGAGAAGTGGAGTTAGCCAAAAGAAAGTCAAGCAGATACTGTCACATTTCAGTAAAATATGAAAGTTATGAAGTATCAACTTGCAGCTTTTGGAGTTCTCAAGGTGAGAAGTTTGTCCACTTATGTTTCAAGTAGGAATTGCAGATTCCTTGAAGGATTTGTTTGAAGAAAAGTTTTACAACTTTTTGAGAAGCATGGACACTTGGAGACATTAAGGAAGTAAATCAAACATTTAGTCATGAAGGTTTGATGAGAGCAGATTCTACACAGGAGAGATCATTGATCTTGGATAGATCTTGTATGATCTTGAGTATTTATGATTCAATTGTCTATCCTTTGTTTGTGAAGATTCTTAACATTGGAAGAAGTAAGTCAAAGATTCAGATTCTATCAAATTTGTGTTGCAGAGAGATAGAAAAAGATACTTGTTATGTTGCAGAAGGGTATGAATCCTAAAATGCTTTCAGCAAGGTTTTATCAGCTAACCTTATTCTACAATATGGGAAGCTGAAGACTTACAGTGGAAGCTATTGGCATGTGCACAATGCTAATAAAAAGGGTTCAGAGATTTTGTTTCAGATACAAGTATTGATCATTGAACATCAGATTTATTGAAAGAAGGAAGACGTTCCAGATTTCATAAAGTCTGAAATATTTGAAGAATACTGGATACTAATGTTAAGTCATCTAGGGGGGTGATGAAACATGAAGACTTATTTTCAGCCATATGTAAAAGAATGCATACTCATACCTACAGGTATTCCTATTTCAGGCATTCCTATATTTCCTTTGTCAGGTTCTCTTTATGTTCCAGCTTTGAAAGAAGAAGGAAGAAGAAGAATGTTTGGAGAAAGTTCCTGTTAGGATGTTCCTGTTCAGGAGAAGGTTCCAGAGTTCTATTGAAGAGAAGCTTGATATTTCAGAAAGGTATATTTCAGAAGTGCACACATATATGTTTATACCAAATTCTGAAGGAAAGAGGTATGAAGAATTTAAAGGATGAAGACATGATGACATCATAGATTTTTTACTCATATTTCAGTTGATTTCAATTGAGTTGAGTTGATTTGACTTGAGTACAGTCAGAGATGAACCAACAGTGTTCATAATGGACTAAGTTGTGAGTTGTCAGTCACAGGTTCCAGGATTCAGTTCCTGATTTTGTTTAGTGTATTTACATGACGCAGCAGAAGTACGTTGAGAAACCTTTTTGGAAGGTAAATGCAAATATATAGATCCTAGTGTATGTTTTCAGGTTTTTGAAGACAAGAGATAGCAGGTGCAGAGAAAGTTCATGCTATATTTGTTATCAAGCAGTGATTGCTTGATGAGTACACTATTGGATATCTAGTTTGCATATTTTCTCAAGTAATATGGTTCATATTCAGCAAGTTCAGATTTTTGAAGAAAAGTCAAATTCAGTTTTGAAGAAGACTTTTGAAGAACACGCTGTGAAGTGCGGGAGTACAAGCTTGAAGCTTGTGATAGTTTGCAGCTTATGAAGTTTGCAGATCCAGTTCAATTTGTACCAATATGACATTGCAGGGGGGATTGTTGGAGTCAATATCCTATTGGTCAAACAATATTCCATTGGTCCATTTATAGTTCTATTGGTCAAATTGTTCACACTGGAAACAGCATGTATAGTTCTGTTCTGTTGTCCGCCTACAACTAAGGTGCTGGGCGCCATGGATAGGCCAAGGCCCTCTCATGCAAACCGTCCGGGTTCAAATCCCGCTCCCAGCAATGGCGCAGCGCATTCGCTTCCTTATGATATGCTTTTGCTTTAATTTTGACAACGACGGACGGAGATAAAAATCGCGTAAGAGTTTGTTTTATTCATCACTACGATGAAGTGCTTTGCGATCAAGTGCTTTTGATAAGCTTTTCATGGGACAACAATCTACTATATAAGAAGCACCTTGGGTCTCTTCTATTCATCCTTCACCTAGTATTCAACACAAGCTTCGAGCTTGGACCTCAATAGAGGTTGTGTTTCTTCTAGCACATGGGGCAGCCATGGTGCTAACTTGAAGCATGTTGAGGAGCAGCTATGAAGTTCTTCTTAATGATTCTTCTTGGAGAAGATGAAGGGTGTGCTCACACTCTAGCTCATGGAGAGGAGGTTATCTCTTGTTCATGGCAAGAAGACTTGGTCATTAGCAGCTTGATGGTGAGGATCGACCATCTACATGGTGTATTTGAAGATTATCTTCTACAGGAAGATATCAGGTTGAAGATTGTCTTCTACAAGAAGATGTCGGGCTACTTCAAAGACATTGGATGGTGGTTAACATAAGATTCACATCGTATGTTAAGTATTCAGGTACATATTCTCTTTATGTACACAGGTACTACTTGAAGTTTATGGAGGCCATGGCGTTCATATCAGGAGGAGTCCTATTCAGCATAGGTACAAGAGAAACAGTACATATATGCTTTATGCATATTTGATGAGGTGTTTAAGAAGGTGTGTTCACATGAGTTTGAGGATTTCTAGCAGCAAACTTGTTAGCATTCTATGCTACTTTATAAGTATGTGATCTTTTCACACACGTATCTGACTTAGGGTCTTCCATAGCCTAAGTTCAGATGAGGGTTTGTTGACTATCAGTTTCACACTGATCCTTCCTCTTTCAGTCACTCATATTCACTCTTCTATAACCTATAAGGTCACACATCTCATGAATATTTAGATTACTGCCCACACATCTGAATATGTTTGTTACATTGTACATTCACTCATTCATCTATTTCTCATCACATAGAGTGGTTGAGAGTTTTGCTCCCACATTGAACATTGAACATTGGTATATATGATACTATGAGTAAGCGATGGCTTACGTAACACCTTACACATGTCGTCTATTATTTCTCTATCTTTGTCTCATCATCTGTATGATTAAGTTGTGATATGTGTTGATGTATGAAACACCACAAGAAATGAATTAATGTGACACTAGAACACCTCTATGGTCACCATTAACTCATTGCCACTCCAAACTTTGAGAAATGATAGCCTAAAGTGAGAACTTTGCTTCTACAGAAATTCCTAGTCACTGAAATGACATACCTTCAGTATTTTGCTAATTTCTCCTAGCTCAAGTATTATTTCTCCATGAAACTTTATAGGCTGAAACTAGAAGAGTAGAGCTTTCCAACAAGCTATCATATGCATCAAACGGATCTCTAGAACTCAAGTTATGGCCCTCACAAGATGACCCTGTATGACCTTCCAAAACTAGAAATCTTTCCTGTTATAGCAAGAGCGCCTGTTTAAAATTAGAATTCGATGCCTAGCATCGACTTGCAACGAGAATTCGATGCCGGGCATCGACTTGGAGTGTTTTTAGCCACTTTTCAGCAGGGATTCGATGCCGGACATCGACTTCCCGCATAAAGTCTTGATCTTTTGGACACCATAACTATAGGTGATTTCATGCACACTTAGAATATGACTTACCAACTGGAATTCGATGCCAGGCATCGAGTTGCTCCAACAACATCATCTTTTCAAGAAGATTTGACAGTAGATAAAAATCAGATATGAAGATAAGAACTTATCAAGTGAGATTCGATGCCACGCATCGACTTGCTTGGAAAACTTCAACCTTTCAAATCATTACACAGAAGACAAACACTAGAGATGGAGGAAGAAGACTTATACACAGAACTTTAACTAGTTCTTGTCATAACTATGAAAACTCAGAAGCTTACAAGTGCTTTCTCGCTCAGAGAAGCCCGACTATACTCAGTCATACAAAAATGAGCTCTTCTCACTTTCTCATTGTCTTCCTCCTTCTTCTTCTCTCCGCGTCAGTTAATACTAACTAACTTATATAGACTTTCTCATTCCCGTAACTTTTGAAAAACTTCTAGAACTAAAATGAACTATTTTTACAAGTATAATACATTTGTGAATTTGTCCCTTCACATAGGCATGGGGTTTTCTTCCTAAGATTTGACCTTCAAATATATGTCGAGTTAGTGATTGTTTCTCCAACAGCTCCCCCTTAATCACTAATTGACATTCCCTGTTTCTTCATATCTTCTTCTTTTCTTTTACTCCTGCCATGCTTTTGAATCTGCTGGTCTTCACACCATCCAAGCTCTTTGTCATTATGTCTGCTAACTGATCTTTAGTAGAAATGTACTCCACTTCAATCTCCTTCTCCATTACCTTTTCTCTGAGAAAATGATATTGTATCTCTATGTGCTTTGTCCTTGCATGAAATACTGGATTTGCTGCAAGATAAAGTGAACTCATATTATCTCCATGTATTGTAGGTGTACCTTGATCAATGCCTAAGCTCTTGAACAATGTCTGCATCCATATGACTTACTTAGCTGCTTCCACAAGTCCTTTGTACTCTGCTTCAGTTGATGATAATGCTACTGTATGTTGTTTCTTTGAACACCAACTTACAAGCTTATCACCAATGTATATCATGTAACCATGAGTTGATCTTCTGTCATCTTGATTACCTGCCCAATCTGAATCACTATAGGCTCTCAACTTCAAATCTGATGTAAAAGGATAATATAATCCTTCCTTTATAGTTCCTTTGATATATCTGAGAACTCTTTGACCTGCAATCTAATGTGGGTCCTTTGGACAATGCATGAATTGTGACAAAACTCCCACTGCATAACTAAGATCAGGTCTTGTTAGTGTAGCATAAATCAAACTACCCACAAGAGATTGATACTTCCTCATATCTTTGTAGTCTACACCATCATATTTACTGAGCTTGTGATTAACTTCAAGTGGAGTTGAAGCTTCTCTACAATTTTCCATATCAAACTTCTTCAACAAGTTCAGAAGATACCTTTCTTGTGACACATATATGCCATGATCTGTATAAGTAACTTCCATTCCAAGAAAGTATGATAACTTTCCTAGGTCACTGATCTTGAATTCTTTTTCAAGCAATCTCTTTACCTCCTTGATTCCTTCATCTGAAGTACCTGTGATTATAATGTCATCTACATAAATACAAATGTAGATTGTACCTTCCTCTGTTCTTCTGATAAGTAGACTTGGGTCTACTTTTGAACTTTGATATCCAAGATCATTGAGATACTTCACCAGTCTATAGTTCCAAGCTCTTGGAGCTTGCTTCAATCCATACAATGCTCTTCTCAACCTGCAAACAAAATTTGGATACCTGGAATCTATAAACCCTTGAGGTTGTTCCATGTATACCTCATCTGATATGTATCCATTCAAGAATGCATTTTTTATATCCAATTGACTTAGAGTCCATCCTTTTGAAGCTGCAATAGCAATGATTGTCCTTATAGTTGACATCTTAGCTACGGGACTGAATGTCTCATCATAATCTATGCCATAGGTCTGGGCATAGCCTTTCACCACCAATCTAGCTTTGTATCTGGCTATACTTCCATCTGCAAGCTTCTTCACTTTATAAACCCATTTATTTCCAATAACTTTCTTACCATTTGGTTTAGGAACAAGTTCCCATGTCTTGTTCTCCTCCAGTGCATTGAACTCTTCCTTCATCGCTTCTTCCCATTGCTTCTTACCTTTAGCTTCATCATAGTTCTGAGGTTCTTCATCATCTTTGACCATATATGCATAGTTCTTCTGAGTTATGTAAGAAGTATCATAAGAATACCTTTCTGGTTGTCTTCTAGTCCTGCTTGACCTTCTTGGTTCACATTCTTCATATGTGTCTGGATACACCTCTTCATCAAATATAGGAGCTTCTTCATTTCTTCTTGTTAATCCACTTGTGGATGTACTTGCTTGCATATAGTCTTCATCTCTATTTACTTGCACAATTGATTTTCCTTTCTCACATCTTCTTACCTCTTCTTCAAATTCTTCAGCTATATGACTTTGATCTGCATACCAACTTTTCTGTTCATCAAATGTGACATCTCTAGAAACAAGAAATTGTTTGGTTAAAGGATTCCACAACCTGTAACCCATCTGCTTTTCATCATAACCAATGAACACATATTTTTCTGCCTTTGGTTCAAGTTTATGCCTAAGATGTGATGGCACATAAGCATATGCAATTGATCCAAACACTCTACAATGATCTAGTGTTGGTTTCTTACCCCACCAAGCTTCATATGGAGTCATTCCATTCAGAGCTGCACATGGTAATCTATTCACAAGATATGTAGCTGTATTTACAGCCTCAGCCCAAAGATAATTTGGACAATTCTTCTCCTTTAGCATAGCTCTAGCAAACTCAACCAAAGTCCTCTTCCTTCTTTCTGCTACACCATTTTGTTGTGGTGTATACCTGCAAGTTATTTCTCTCTTAATACCTGCATTCCAAAGATAATCATTGAACTCTTGGGAGAAATATTCTCCCCCTCCATCAGACCTCAGTCTTTTAAGCTTTTGACCTGTGACTCTCTCTGCATATGCATGAAAATGCTTGAAAGCTCCAAACACTTCTGATCTTTCCTTCAAAACATATAATGTTATCCATCTTGTAGCATCATCAATGAAAAGAACATAATACCTTGAGCCACTGATAGATCCTTCTTTTGTTGGTCCCCATACATCTGTATGAATAAGCTCTAGTAATCCATCATGTTTGAATCCTTTCTTCTGAAATGGTAACCTGTGTGCTTTACCCATTTGACATGCTTCACATTTATAAACCATATGTTGACTTTGCACATTTGGTAATCCTAGTACAGACTGATTAGCAACCATAGCTTTAATTCCTCTTTCATTGAAATGACCTAATCTCTTATGCCAGAGATCAAGTTCTGTAATCACTGCTTCACCATGTGTGAGCAAAGCTTGACCAATGTTTCCTTGCACTCTTAAAGTAAAGAGTCTACCTTCTTTCTTACCAGAGACAATCTGATTATATCCATTCTTTGGATCTTCAACAAATACTCCTTCATTTGTAAACCTAACTTGAAAACCTTTTTCAACTATCTGTCCCACACTAATCAAGTTTTTAGGTATTGTGGGAACATACAAAACATTGGTTAGCAAATCTGCTCCACTCTTGCATTTCACTTTTCCAATTGAATGTACACTGTCTTGTATTATCACCAGTTTGAACTGTGTGACTCGAAATACCTTTTTCCAATTCTGACATCAATTCTATGTTTCCTGACAAATGATTAGAACATCCGGAGTCAATGTAAAATACCTTTAGATCTTCTTTATCTGATGTGTTGATTGAGTTCATCATCAATGATGTATGACTTTCATTCTGTGTGTCATTTGCATAGTTGTAGTAGGTGGTGTTGTAGGATTGATTCTGTCCCCAACTTCTTCCTCCACCTCTACCATAGCCTCCTCTTTGACTTTGTCTACCTCTTTGAAAATTACTTTGATATCTTCCACCTCGACCTCTGCTATTGTTGTTTTGATTCTGGTTTGATCCTTGTTGATTGTGCCAACAGTCATGAGCCAAATGATTACTCAATCCACAGATCCAGCAAGCCTTCTTGTTATTATTTTGATTACCTCTACCTCTTCCAAAACCTCTTGCTCTTCCTCTACCAGTGCCTTTACCTCTTGCATAATAAGCTTGAGAACTAGACTCCTCTTCATCCTTTGTTTTACCTTTATCTCCTTTCTTCTTGTTCTTCATGTACATTGCAGAACTTTGTCCTTTATCTCCATCTCCCTTCAAGTCTTGCTCATATGTGAGCATCAAACCAAGCAACTGGTTCAAATCTGGAACATAATGATTTAATGAAAGTTTTGTTGATAAGACAAAAGGTTTCCACCTTTCATCCCCTCTCAAACCTGCAAGTAATTGAGCAATCAATTTGTGATCTTCAACATCTTCATCTATGGATCCAAGACTATCTGCTAGATCCTTCATCTTAGTGACATAATCACTAATGGTTTGACTTGGCTTCTTCTTGAATGTTGTAAACTCTGACCATAGACTTGCTTTCCGTGCTTCAGTAGTACTTTGGAAATGATACTCCAATCTTCAGATGATTCCAATCCTTTGATGTGTGGTAGCAAATGATCAGAGATTGTATTGTAGATGTATGCTTTTGCACTTGCATCCTTCTTCTGCCAATGCTTTAAAGCATCAAGTTCCTCTTTCTTTGGTCGGCTTTCATCTTCAAATACTGGCTTCTCTTCTTCACCTGTTACATATACCATGAGATCCTTACTCATAAGTAAGGCTTCCATTCTCATTACCCATGCGGGGTAATTATCTCTGTCCAGTTTGTCAATGGAGATATGATCTGCCATAGTTCTTTTCTTCTGCAGCAACCTGTGAGCTTAAAGGATAAAGGATAATACCTTTTGAAGTTCTTTGTGTATGAGGATACTTTTGAAGTAACCTTTTGATGCCTTGTGTCTTCAAATGCTTCACCTTTCAAACTTTAATGGAAAACTTTACAAAACTTCTCGTACCTTTGTCGTCTTCTGCTCTCGAGAATCTTTCTGCTCTCATACCACTTGTTGATGTATGAAACACCACAAGAAATGAATTAATGTGACACTAGAACACCTCTATGGTCACCATTAACTCATTGCCACTCCAAACTTTGAGAAATGATAGCCTAAAGTGAGAACTTTGCTTCTACAGAAATTCCTAGTCACTGAAATGACATACCTTCAGTATTTTGCTAATTTCTCCTAGCTCAAGTATTATTTCTCCATGAAACTTTATAGGCTGAAACTAAAAGAGTAGAGCTTTCCAACAAGCTATCATATGCATCAAACGGATCTCTAGAACTCAAGTTATGGCCCTCACAAGATGACCCTGTATGACCTTCCAAAACTAGAAATCTTTCCTGTTATAGCAAGAGCGCCTGTTTAAAATTAGAATTCGATGCCTAGCATCGACTTGCAACGAGAATTTGATGCCGGGCATCAACTTGGAGTGTTTTTAGCCACTTTTCAGCAGGGATTCGATGCCGGACATCGACTTCCCGCATAAAGTCTTGATCTTTTGGACACCATAACTATAGGTGATTTCATGCACACTTAGAATATGACTTATCAACTGGAATTCGATGCCAGGCATCGAGTTGCTCCAACAACATCATCTTTTCAAGAAGATTTGGCAGTAGATAAAAATCAGATATGAAGATAAGAACTTATCAAGTGAGATTCGATGCCACGCATCGACTTGCTTGGAAAACTTCAACCTTTCAAATCATTACACAGAAGACAAACACTAGAGATGGAGGAAGAAGACTTATACACAGAACTTTAACTAGTTCTTGTCATAACTATGAAAACTCAGAAGCTTACAAGTGCTTTCTCGCTCAGAGAAGCCCGACTATACTAAGTCATACAAAAATGAGTTCTTCTCACTTTCTCATTGTCTTCCTCCTTCTTCTTCTCTCCGCGTCAGTTAATACTAACTAAATTATATAGACTTTCTCATTCCCGTAACTTTTGAAAAACTTCTAGAACTAAAATGAACTAACTTTACAAGTATAATACATTTGTGAATTTGTCCCTTCACATAGGCATGGGGTTTTCTTCCTAAGATTTGACCTTCAAATATATGTCGAGTTAGTGATTGTTTCTCCAACAATATGTTCATGTTTTGTCAATATGGAAGATTGTTGGAATTAATGTTGTACATGACTGGAACTATGGAACCATGGACCTGTGACATGAGCCTAAGGGCCTACCTCACTTCAACAATTTTTTCGGTGGGACAACTTGTACTCTTTTACAATGCAAAGTCGAATCATTCTGCTGGCAAATTCAAGTTACGATGGTTTGGCCCCTACCAGATTTCTGAACAAGTGGGCCCAGCAACTTTTCGGTGAACTACTTTGACCGGAATTCCTCTTCCGAAAGTCATCAACGGTTCGAAGCTGCGGCCGTATCAACAAACATCTAATCAGCAATGAAACGTTTCGCGGTTGGCCGCGTCTTTTGGCATTCTCTTTTCTTTCCTTTTCTTTTCTTTTCTTTTCTTTTATTTTTTGCATGCTTAATAAAATAAGTCTGTAAATATCCGCGTTTTGATACCTAATTATGTCAAAAGCCGCCCTGCCCTTTCCAGCTACTCATGCATGCACACCGAAGTTAAGAATTATCATCTCAATACCGCACGATGATTAGTGATTTTGATTTCTCTCCCCGGCAATGCATCTACTTAACCTTTTCTGTTTCGTCGAAAATCGCTATTGTGTTTGTGTGATTTGCGTCATTGTGCGTACCCTGTGTTCTGTGTACTTGTGATTGCTTTCTCTGTGTGCACCATGGAAGCTCTTGCGAACTATGCCGCTTTTCGTGACAGACTCCCTACCGAGGTAGGAGAGTTTCTGCGCACTAGAGGGTTAAGCAATTTCGCTGAACTGTCGTGGCATTCAGTGGATTGCCACCCCTTCTTCGCCCAGATAATAGCCGCCATCGCTACCACTCCTTCCACTGAGCAGAGTTGGCCAATCACCTCCCTACCATCCCGTACACTGATCACCTTCCAAACTTTCGCTGAGTCGTTTCGACTCCCTTCGCAAGGTCGGGAAAATGGCCTGAACCTCCCCGTAGCAACGATGATACAATTATTTCCTAGGTATTCATCAAACGAATACGCGATCCTATGTTGATCGGAACCTGAGAGATCCGCCCTTCAGTTCTTAGTAGCTATCCTGAACCTACAGAAATGTACTTATGGAATATCGCGTCCATTCTACTCTGCTATTGATTTAGCTGCTCCAGAACCAGTGAATTTTGCGTCGTACTTCTTCCACCGCATTCACAAAGAATGTGTGGCAATCATCAAACAGGTAAACAAGGGAGGAATGCTAAGATCGAGACTCCCTCATATCCTATCCTTCCTGTTTCCAGCCATTCTTGCAGCACAACCACCACCCAGAGGCCCGGTCCTACGCCATGAAGAGTCTAT
This sequence comes from Ceratopteris richardii, assembly GCA_020310875.1. Taxonomy (NCBI): domain Eukaryota; kingdom Viridiplantae; phylum Streptophyta; class Polypodiopsida; order Polypodiales; family Pteridaceae; genus Ceratopteris; species Ceratopteris richardii. The sequence continues at coordinate 101,671,756 of CM035421.1, read as the reverse complement.
GCAATTATTGGAGGATGATGAAGAAGACGAAGAAGAACTAAATCAACTCTTCCGCAGGAAAAGAATTAGAATCGGTTCATCTGAAAGTGAAGCCCAGGGATCAGCCGAAGGAAACAAAGAAGATGACAAGGAACAAGAAAAGCAAGACGAAGAAACCTTCCATGACACCACCACATCTATGCAGCACGAATCATCCGCGCAGTCATCGTCAGAAGGGCAACAAGTACAGGAGGATCACACTGAAGCCGACACAAGCTCGTCAAAAGAGGCATCACAGCAACAATCGGAGCCGAAAAAACAAAGAGATGAAGAACAGGTCGTTAAGGATGTTTTTGACGAACTGCTTAGAGCAGTAGAATCTACAGTTGTTGATACCGCCGACACTGCACAACAAACCATAGATAAGGTAACACAGTCTCACTCTGTCCTTCCCACTCCCCCACTGGAGCCGCTACTCGATCCCATTATCCCTATCCAACCCATCTACCCCAACGAACCCACTGCCTCTTCTTCCTCATCCCCCAACTACTCTCCACCGAACTCCCAGCTATTGCTCACCGCGTCCTCATCCCAACCTCGACCTCAGCTGCCAATTCCTTCAATCCCTACGATCTCTGAACTTGCAAACATGGGCCAACTGTTAATACAGTTATCACACCAATTACCAATCCAGATGAGAGAAGTCATTGATAACATCCAAAATGAGTTACAACACAAGGTGGATGTCCTAGAAGCAGATATCACGCCTCTACAGGAAGAGATAGATGCGGTCAAAGCAGAAAACCATCAGCTGCACTCCCAAATTACCCATCTCCAAGCCGAGCTTGCAGAACAGCAGACAATTGCCAATCAGAGAGATACAGCACTGGAAGATCTCAACCAAAAGGACAAGTTATTAAGCGAAGCACAGGCCGAAATCAGTCAGTTAAAGCTAGATCTACAGGATAAAGAAGATGCCAGAGTAGCCTTAGGCAATTTATTAGAAGAGACCAGAGTGAAGCTCGATGAAGTGGTTCAAAGAGGCCAAGAACAGTACGATCTGGCGATGAAAACAACTGAAGAACTCAAGAGATGTAAGATAGAATTCGACGAGGTAAACGACATTCTACGGTGAAAACTGACATTAGAAGCACAATTACAGAAACTAATAACAGATCTCCGAAGAGAAAGGGACGCATACTCCAGAACCATCCAGTTCCAGAATCAAGAGATCGAGAGATGGGAAAATCAACTGGACAATAAAAAAGAAAGAGTAATCAGTATGGAGAAGCAAGTTGCAGAAATGAAGATATCCAGAGATGCGGCTTTGTCCAACGACTTCTACTTACAAGAGGCTTTTCTGCAAACGCAAGCAGAGATTTTGCTCACCAAGCCATTGCATGAAGTTCTGTAAGAGTAGATGCACATTTAGTAGAACCGGATACCCTCAAACAAATGTTAGAAACTCTAAAGAAAAAGATCGCCCACACCTTTAGATTAGCTAGAAATATGTACTTAGAAGGCATTATAGAAGAACAGTAATTCTGTAAAAACCTGCGGGTTCGAGTCCACCGTGCGTGCCAGAGTGTTAGTCGGCCACCCGATTGGCAGTTGTAAAATCAAGAATCTTTTTATATCCCTGCGCACGTACGAAAAGTTGTTACACATATACCTTGTAATCTTATATAAAGCAATGAAAAAAGACACTCCAGTCGTTCGGAAAGATCACCAGACTGTCTGTCTGGGTGATTAGAGCTGAGCGTTACTATGGTGTTTGTTGCCTAATTTCTGAGTATTCTGTGTGTATCTGTGTCTCGTCTTGTCTGTTGTCTATTGGTATCTATTGTGGTTGTGAGTATCATCTACATCCAGTAGATCATTCAGTCTGTTGTCTGAAGTGAATCGTCTGCGAATCCTTATTGTGATTGTTGTGTTAAGTTCGCGTATTGCGTTAGTACTCGTTCTTGGAATGTTCTGCCAGTTGTTTGGTGAAGTCTGTGTAACTGTGGTAGTGTTTCTAACACTGTGCGGGATCGTGTTGTCTTCAGCATTGAGATCTGTCATCATACGGTAAGGGTTAAGCTACAGTAAGGATTTCTTGGGTTGCGTACTGGACCTTCAGTACGGTGTATCTGAAATAATTGAATTCTCTATGTCTTCGGATGTTGATCGCATTGTGGTACCTATTCGGTTGAGTTTGATTATGAGCACTATTCAGTGAAGCTAGGATTACTGTGACTGTTCCTAACGTTACAGTGGTGTGAAAAGGGTTCTGAGGTGATTCGGTATCACGATACTAATAGTCTAGTACAGTGTATTCGGTAGCATCTGGAAGGGTTAGAACGACGAACCGTACGATTGAGAAGGTTGTACCAATTCTTGATAGAGTCTTGAATGTTGGTATATGGTGGTGTGAAGTAATTTTTTGGGAAACAAGTATAGGGCCTCTGTTTTTACAGACCCCTTCCACTCCCAAGAACCCAATACTTGTTTAAACGCGTTCTGACAGTTAGAACACAGCATTTAACAGTTGAAAACTATAGGATTTTCTAAGACTTAAAGAAAAAAAATCCTAAGATATATAGAAGTTTAAAGAGGACTCTTTTGTTATATTTTTTAAATATAGAAGTTTAAAGAGGACTCTTTTGTTATATTTTTTAAATATTTTGAAAAAAAAGATCCCTCATGCATAATCCTATCAAGAAATTAATCTTCTTTTACAATCACTAAAGTTTAGAGATTGATCATTCAAAGAACTAACCAAAATATCATTAGAAAAGGATGATGGGAATCCTCATCCGTAAAATCTAACCTATAGCATGAACCAAGAAACCCATGGGAAGATAAAACAAAAACATTAATATTATGATTTGGAACCCAAATTTTTGTATATCGAGAAGATTGGATTATTGAGGAATGTTTTGGATATCTATGTCAAATCATAGGAGTTTTCTTAATGATAGATCCACTCTTGCAAAGGCTAGATTTTCCTTCCAAATTAAAGCCTTTACGAAAGAAGGTATGCAATGTTTGCATCCAAAACAATTCCCTAAGCAAAGCTACTTTGTAAAACTCTTTAGAGTTTATAAAATTACCTTCTATGTGTTCTATATGAAAACAATGAACGATTCAAAACCATATTTTGCAATGGATACATACTAAGGCTTTACCTTTTCAATCAAAATTCTTTTGGAATAATTTTTTTCTAGCTTCTCCAACATGCTCTTGAAAACGAATAAATGCAATCCTAAAATTTTATCAAACATACAAAAATGAACTATCATAAATGCTATAGATTACATAAATGACTTGTAAACAATGAATTGGACTTAATGGATTAACTTCATGCAAATACTTTCTTCTTAAACACCTTAAACGAAGAAGAGCTTTTATTGAATTATTGGTATAATGAGCATCAACTAAAGCCGTTTTGAAAGAAGACCAATAAATATGACCATTATCTAAGCAATGCAAAGAATTTAAATTAGATCTAACTAAAAATTGAACCTTTCTCTTCCACCACTATAAACATGAAAAGGAACAAAAATTGAAGAAGAGGTTGAAGCACCTACTTGATCAAAATTGAAACTCAAAGTCGATGAATAAATATTATGAGAAATGTCTATAGACAGGTCAATAAATCAGATCAACACCCACCTATAGACTAAAGATCCTAAGTTAGAGAAAGTGCTACTTATACTCCCCATTTGTGTAACAAAGCTATTACCAAACAATGGGACCCTTAAACAAGGTTGCTTGTTACACTCGAGAGATCATCAACGAAATGTGAAGTTGAGTGAATGTGATCCTTTGATATAATCATTACTTAACTTCCTTTGCCACAAGAAATTCTTCATGAAACTACACAAAGAAGCCTTGATGTAAAAAAACCCATTTTTTATGGAAAAAGATTAATAAATAAAAATAAAACAACCATATATATATATATATATATATATATATATATATATATATATATATATATATATATATATATATATATATAGAGAGAGAGAGAGAGAGAGAGAGAGAGAAGAGGTGGATGTCACTTTTAAAGATCTGAAAAACATGTAAAAAAGCCCATGTGTCATCGAAGGGTGTGGTGAGTTCACGTAGCACCTGCGGAAGAAATGTGAAGGGGAACAGAGGTGCATTCTGCTCTTCCCTTCATGTGAAGGTGGAGTGCATATCTTTCAGATAAAGAAATTCCTTACTGGTATGTCTCACGTGCTTGATGCAAGGTATGTCTAACGTGCTTGATGCAAGGAGACTTCTAGGGCTCCTGACGCTTATGGTTATATGGATACACGGTTATCATATGGCGTACGATGAGTCATTCATCAGATGCTTGCATCCTCCCATCAGTTAGACATAGAGACTGGTAGACATATGTCGCTGCCCAGAATACTACGAGATATGAGCATTGAGGCCGTTTCCATTGTCCATCTAGAGACGGCTTTGGATAACTAACAAGAATTATGGCATATATGAGGACCAGAGATGCCTCGGTTTTTTCTTGCTTGAGCTCAGGAGACATTGCGATGCACTCCTGAGGATATCGGAGAGGCAAACTCGAATGCAGGTTACATTTGTACCCATTGGAAAACTGCCAGAAAAGTTTTCAAGAAATCCCAACCAACTAATGATAACATGCTTCAACTCACTATAAGAGATATTCTTACAAAGGCACAAGAGAAAATGTGAGACATGGCATTTGTGCATATGCACTTCTCCGTACTCAGATAGATATACAACTCTCAAACGTAGACATACATCTAGCTATTAAAACATGTGCATCTATTTTTCAAACATACATACAATTTTCAAACATACAGATGCACGTGTCTAGGAAGGGAAGTACATACGTGTGCATTCGCGTAAACCCCTGCACACAGTATGTGAGCAAAATGCAGCGAAATGCAACCCATACGGAAAGTCATGATTCTTGCACTGTACCTGGAATGGTTCAAAGTGTTGTGCAAAAAGAAATAGGCATATAACAGCCATAAAGCCTTACTAACATTTACAGACTTTGTACAAAGAGAAAGGGTGTTAAACATCCGTACACCCTGTAATTTAAGCACAACAAACAACACTGAACATAATGCGTTTAAACTTCAATGTTAAACTACAAACATGTTGAAATATTTACTCCACAAAAAGAAGCACATAAACAGACGAGACTCTATATGTATGTATGAGTGTGTGCCATGTGGGTGAGTGTGAGCACATAAACAGATGAGACTCTATATGTATGTATGAGTGTGTGGGTGAGTGTGTGTGTGTGAGCGCGCACTTGTGTTTAGTCTCGTCTGTTTTTCTTTTTTTTTTCAAAAGGAAGTTCGGCCTTGGCCTAGTCTCATCTGTTTTTTTTTTTAATAAAAGGAAGTTCGGCCTTAGCCTAATCTCTAGGACTTTAATTAAAATAAAGAAGAAAGGTTACAAGTGGATGGGACTAGTGCCCATGGGACCCCCAAATCCCACAATGCAGGGGAGGAATATGGTAGCCTAGAGGGCATTACAAATGAGGCGGATAAATTCATCATCACCCTCATGTGGGACCCATTTGGGTTTCAACTTGTTGTTTTCAAGGAGATAAATATAGTGATGTCTAAACGGCGGAGATCTCTTATCTCGGGAGATTCTTTTACCTAGAAGAAACAAGGATTTTTCGATCGACCATTCCTTAGGAGTTTGGCCAAAATTGATAGCACATCGCTCCCTCCAAATCTTCCAGAGAGTCTCACCCCTGATGGCATTCCATAGCCTCGATGAGCATCCGACTGCCTCACCCAACATCACCTGTTGCCAATTGATTTGGTTCGAGAGTCTCAATACTCGGGTCACATGACGCCAGATAACACGAGACTTGGGGCAGTCGAAGAACAGGTGAACTAAATCTTCGATGCATCGATGAAAGCGCTTGCACCATGGCGGCACACCACAGATTTTGTTAGCCCTTGCATTGGACCAGATACCTTTATGCAAGATCTGCCACATGAGAACAGACTTTTTGACCTCAATTAGGGGGTGCCAAATAGACATGAATCTTAGTTCCCACCGTAGTTTGGTCCAAGAAAGGCACCATCTCTTGTTAAGAGTGTGGTGAACTTCTAAGTTCTCTTTGAAGTTGGGAGTTCTTGATAGCTTCTTACCATTGCTCCATTTGAGGCCCTCCAGGCAAGGAAGATCCTGACCGCAGAGAAGGCGGGTAGTTGAGCGGTCCCATGCTAAACACCTGCTTTGAAGAAGAGTCCATTCCTCAAGGGTAATTCTAAGTCGCAGATCCAATTCTTCAAACCTAATCCACTGGCTGGTCTCTTGTTTCCAGAGTTGTTTCCACTGTTTGAACCCCTTGTTCCATAATCGCTTTGCAGTTTGGAGGTTCCAAGACTCCACCCCCCTAATGCCGCAGATCCGGAACCAGATAGAGTCATTTTGTCTTATCCCAGCCGCCCACTTCCACTCATCACTGATTCTGATGAACTGTTTGGCCTTGTTCCAATTCTTCCAAAAAAAACACACGAGGCTAGATCCTTTAGGGGACACTGGGTGGGGGGAGAACAAAAGCGTGAGAATCCCTACGTCCTTCCAACCCGGAAGGCCAACTAAGGTAAGGTCTTCCGTGTTTCTAAATATCAATTTAGCCCAAGAGGACTCCCTATTGCTCCAGGCCTTGATAAGCCACTTCGCCGCCAGCTTGTCAGCCAACCCAACGATATCTAAAATTCCCAAACCCCCTGAGTCTTTAGGGCTAATGCAAGTTTCCCATTTGATTTTGGGAATCCCCCTCCTGTTGGGGTCCCAGTCCAAAGGAAGTTTCTGCAGATTCTTTCCACTTTGGCCAAGTCTTTGTCCTTAGGTCTCCAACACGAGATAAAGTAAATAATTGTAGACAACATGAATGTGCTAACAACCACAGCACGCCCTGCCAAATTGACTTGCATACCTTTCCAATGAATCAGCTTGCTATCCAGCTTGGATAGCACCCAGTTCCAGCGTTGGTCCATTGAGATGTCAAATCCCATCGGAATGCCAAGGAGACGAAAGACTTGACCACTAGGGATAACTTGACACCCCTGATCCACCAGCAATTGGGGAGTAGGTCCGCTGATTGCTCTAAAAGCAGTTTTAGCATGGTTGATTTTTGAACCCGACGCCACATAAAAAGTGTCGAGGCACCACCAAAACACCTCAATGCTATTTATATCGTTATGCACAAAAGCATTCATGTCATCAGCAAAGAGTCTCGCAATCATTTGGCCGTGGTTTAGAGGTAGGGAAAGAGCCTTGAGATTGCCAGCGTCCAAGTGATGCTTTAATAGGCGACTGAGCCCATTCGAGGCGATCGCGAAGAGTAAAGGAGCCAGAGGGCAGCCTTGCCTAATTGATCTTTTTAAACGAATGGGCTCAGAGAGCTTACCGTTGATATTTATTCTAGTTGAAGCGTTTCCAAGAAGAGTGGAAACCATCTTCGTGAACTTTTGGCTGCACCCAAGGTCTTTCAATGATTGAAGAATAAAGTCCCACTCCAATCTGTCATACGCTTTGTCGAAGTCGATCTTAATGAATACCAGATCCTGAGCAGACTCCTCAGCAAAAGCAAGACCTTCCCAAATATCGACAATTGCTTCAAGTATAGATCTACCCTTGATAAAACCTTTCTGGTCCTCAGACAGCCATGACTTTAAATGACAAGAGATTCTGTTGGCGATAACTTTTGCAATTATCTTGTGTCCTGTTTGGAGCATGGTAATCGGACGCCAGTTTTCAATTTTGTTCTTGTCTCCCCTTTTGTGGATTAGCTTGATGACGCCATTATTAAGACACTCAGGGAGGGCACCGAAGGAGAGAGCCTCTTGCCACACAAGACGCAGTGGGGTGGCCACCACATGTTTGAAGGACTTGAAAAACTCATTGGTGAGGCCATCCGGACCCAGACTTTTCCCATTGGGAAGGGCATCAATAACCTCGATAATTTCATTCTCGGAAATGTTAGCATCCAGCAGAGCAATCAGGTTCTGTGGGATACTAGATTGAGCAACCCTTGAGATGGTTGCCATGGAGTCGCGCCTTTGGGGGGAAGGAGGAGTCGAGACCCCGAGAAGATTGGTGAAGTGCTCGACGATGATAGATCTATTCTCAACTTCTGTGCAACATTCGGTTCCATTGTTGTCGACCAATAGGGGGATGGATTCCCTAGCTTGTTTCCTTTTGAGGATGTTACACATCTCTTTCGATGGTTTGTCGGCCTTCCCCGCCCACCAATCTTTGAAGAAAATTTGAAGATTTTTCCTTTGAACCTCCTCCTCTAATCTTAGCCTTCCCCTGATTTTCAAAAGACCTTGTTGGTAATGTAACTTACCTTTGTTCACCTCTTCTTCAAGCCGTAAGAGCCTCCGGTACACCGTTTCTCTTCTTTTTTTCCAAATATCTCTTATAGCCTTTTGAGTCCTGATCAAAATTTTCCGAGTCCTTTCCACCGTGCTTTTCCAATACTTAGCCGGTTCATTACAGTAGGCAAAGACTTCCGCCCACACTTCAAAAATTTCTTGGTGGACAGAGGGGAGGGAAAATGATGTCTGACAAGCATGAAACCAAGGGGCTTTCTGGGATATGGGAATCGGTTTGAAAGACAGAGTAATCGGGTAGTGGTCCGAGATAGTTAGGTCCATGTGTTGGGAAATTGAAGGAATACCCCACTCAAGGATGGTGTTCTGATCGATGTAACATCTATCAAGTCTTGCTTTCCTCTAAGAGTCCCCCGATTGGAGATTTGACGAGGAGAACCCCTTCGTGTCTTTCACCTCGACCAGGTCGAGATGGAGCTTGATTTTATCCCATATCTCTTTCTCTTGACCGTCAATAATTTAAGCCCAAGTATCCATTCTATCTGCTTCTCCATTAGGGGCATAAATTAAGACCACAATGAACTGGAAAGGGAACCCAATAGAGGCAGCAATCCAGCGATGATTCCGATCTTCAAAAGTCGAGGTCACATTGCCAGACAAGGAGTGACTGATATCGATAGCAGCACCCCTCGTCCCCCTAGGGTGAGAAGTGGAGAACCAAAGGTGGTTCGGAGAAATGCGCTTAAGCCGTTTCTGGAGATCCTCTCCGTCGATCTTGATCTCTTGTAAGCAAATAAAGTCAAGATTGAGGCACTTGTCTTTGAACCACTGGCCAAGAATCGCCGCTCTTGACGGGTCAGACAGACCCCTGACGTTTAGTGATGTGAATTTCATTAATGATGGTTGCCCTCTTTGAGGGGAGGGACCCGATCTTTTTTCTTCTTGTGGTCTTCTTTTTTCCTCCCAACTTCTTGACTTAGGATCCTGCTCTTGAGGGGGCTCTTCCAAGGCATGCCAGAAGGTTGTTTTCCTTTAAGCTTTGACTTTTGTTGCGGCAAGCTTGGAAAGCATACTAGAAGGGTACGACCAAGAAAGTAGCTTTCACTGTCGGGGTTGTCTTCATTGCTGGTAGTGAAGCCTTCCTCTTTACTCGTGGTGTAGCCTTCTTGGTTGTCCTCTTTGCTGGTAGAGCACCCAAGGGTATTATCAGTGGGGTCGACTTCCCAAGGGAGAACCTCTATGAAGTAGTCTCATCTGTTTATGTGCTTCTCTTTTTGTGGAGTAAATATGTGTGTGTGTGTGTGTGAAATTATGCAAGTATGTGCTCATGTCTTTCAAGGTTGCATTAGGCAGACAGACGTCCCTGTGCATAAGTATGTTCAAAGTATCCGTATTTATGTTCAGACACATACACTTTCCAAACTTATACACCCAGTGTACATATAAAAGAAAGTAGGTATATATGCACTCGTGTCTTTCAAGGGTGCACATAAGCAGACAGTCGGCTGCGTACATATGTGAGCAAAATGTCATCGTTTACTGTGCAAGTATGTACTCATGTCTTTCAAGGTTGCATTAGGCAGACAGACGTCCCTGTGCACAAGTATGTTCAAAGTATCCGTATTTATGTTCAGACACATACACTTTCCAAACTTATACACCCAGTGTACATATAAAAGAAAGTAGGTATATATGCACTCGTGTCTTTCAAGGGTGCACATAAGCAGACAGTCGGCTGTGTGCATATGTGAGCAAAATGTCATTGTTTACTGGGAATAGTAACATGAACATTATATACATTGAACTATGTGTGCATACACCCCTGCCTGGAGCTGCAAGTATGCATGGACACATGCATTTGATTGCTATTAGAGTGCACTAAACTTACGCATGACATCATGAGCATAAGCCTCCAAACAAACATGCCAAAATATAAGCATATACATGTTTACAGGGAATTTATATACATTCACAACTATGAAGCATCACATCAATATACATCCACGAGAAAACGTTTACTGTCTGCAAAGGTCTGCTGTTGAACACCTAAATGTATCATTGTACATGTAAGATTAGATATTATTCAATCACTGGCTTAACAGGCAATAAGTTTTCTATTTTAAGCATTTGACGCGAAATCAGCACATGGTGAAACACAATAAAACAGAAAAAATGTTTGAAAATTGTCACAGACAAAATGTGGAGCATGCGGTCATGGGCAGATTCCACAATAATAACAATATGTAGGAAGTGTGCATCATAATATATGATGCAGAATAATATCCTTTATGTAAGTTGAGATGCTGAAACCAAATGATCACATAATGCACACTGTGTTAGGCTGGAAAAATTAACAGCAAAGCAGACTTATTGGTGAGGTGAGGCCCTTGAACAGAATTTGTGAGACACGAAATTATGCATGTGAATCTATTATTCAAACATATATACAATTTGGAAACATACACATGCACGTACCTAGGAAGCGAAGTACATACTTGTGCATTCACGTCTCTTGAGATGTACATACAGATAGACTACTTTCCCTGCATATGATTTTGAGCAAAATGCAGCGGAATGCAACCCATACAGAGTCATGATGCTTGCACTTTACATGAAATAGGTCAGTGTTGCTCAAGAAGAGATAGGCATATAACAGCACTAGAGCCTTAATAACATTTACGGAGTTTGTACAGAGAGAAAGGGTGTTAAACATCCATACACCCTGTACATAAATACAACAAATAACACTGAACATGATGCGTTTGAACTTCAATGCTAAACTACAAAAATGTTAAAATGATTTAGTCCCACAAAAAGAAGAAGCAGCACGTAAACAGACGAGGGTAACTGTCAGAAATATATACACTTTTCAAACAAATACACAGTACATATATAAGTGAAATTATGCATGTATATACTCGTGTCTTTCAAGGTTGCATTAAGCAGACAGGCGTCCCTGTGCATGACTATATTCAAAGTATCTGTATCCATGTTCAGACACGTACACTTTCCAAACTTATACAGACGGTGTATATATAAAAGAAAGTAGGTATATATGCACTCATGTCTTTCGAGGGTGCACATAAGCAGACAGCCGTTCGTGAACATTTGTGAGCACAATACATTAGAATGCGATCACTTACGTAGAATAGGAACATGAATATTATATGCATTGAACTATGTGTGCATACATCACTGCCTGGAGCTGCAAGTACGCATAAACACATTTAATTGCAATTAGAGTGCATTACACTTATGCATGACATCATGAGCATAAGCCTCAAAACAAAAATGCCAAATTTAAGCATATACATCTTACAGGGAATTCATATACATTCACAACTGTAAAGCATCATATCAATATACATCCATAAGAATACGTTAACAGTGTAAGATTATCATTGTACATGTAAGATTAGAGATCATCCAAATCAGTGGCTTAACAGGTCGCAAGTTCAAAAAGATTCAGCAATCAACGCAAAGATTAGAGCATTGTGAAAGAGAATAAAACGGAAAAAGAGTTTGAAAATGGTCACTGACGACATGCGGAGCGTGTGGTTGTGGGCAGATTCCACAGTAACAACAATGTGTAGGGAATGTGCATCACAATATATGATGGACACTGAAATCCTTTATGTAAGTTGAGAACTGAAACCAAATGATCAAATAAATGCAGTGCGTTGGACCGGAAAAAATAAATGCGCAGCGACTTATTGGTGAGGTGAGGTCCTTGAATCAATCCAGGTGCGAACGTCTTCCAGAATACGTTCCCTGTTTTCAGGAAGTTCTGCTTGAAGAAGAGAGTGATAACAACCATCATACAGTTTGATAGTCTTGTCTGAGCTCTTGGCTTTGTCGTACAGCATCTGACTGCCAACTTGAGATGTGCATGTGTCTGCTGTGCCGTGCAAGACTAAGAAGGGTACCGAAACTTCTGCACATCTTTTCTTGAAAATATCAAGCATACGAGCCAGTTGACGCATGGTGCCAACCCTTGCTGGAAGCTTGTAGCGGCGGGGATTCATCAGTATTATTTTTGCTTTCTGCGGGTCGTGAAAGACGTTACCTTGAACATTATTTCGAGGCATGACAGGCCATTTTTCTGCATACCCGAGAAGAAGAGAATATCCAAATAGACGCAAGCGGGAGGGTGCGACGGCCTCATCCAGCACAAAAAATGGTGCGGAAAAAATGGCACCATCCCATCCGAGCGGATCCTGCAGAAGCATAAGGAAAGTAAGCCCGCCCCCCATGGACTCGCCAAAGAGAAACTTCTTTAGGTGCGCGTGCTCCGGGCGGTCTCTAACAGCCTTGTAGAAGCACAAGGCGGCCGAGGCTGTGATTTCGACATCCTCGATATATCCTGGGAGACCGTCAGACTGTCCATGGCCGAGAAGGTCGGCAGCGAATGCTGCATAGCCCCACTGAGCGAAGACAATGGGGATTGTCTGGAACATCCAGCTGATGTCGCTAGCGTATCCATGTGTGAAGAACACGACACCGCGTGGCGATACCGTGTCTCCTGCAGGATACCAAGCCTGCGTGAAGAGCCGTCCGTGAGGTGTGTCGAAGAAGGACTTGGTGTTGCGAACACCTGAAGCTGCATACCATTCTGCTTCCGGAATGTCGCCCCAAAAGTTCTGTGGGTTCGAGGCAGCAGCGATACTTTCGCGTTCCATGGGAGAATGATCTTCGCAGGTCAGAGCAGTACAGTTTTTATCTTTACCTTTCAGCCATCCCCAGCGGAGTAGTTGTAAGTGATTTGAATGGTAGAAGGTGGGAAATTTAGTAAATCAGTTCCAGAAAGCTGACAGTAGATGACGATTAGTGATGTCAGCACATAAGTGGTGGCAGTTGAAATTTTGTTTTTTTTTTCTTGGTATGGTCTCATTTAGGTTGGGTTCACACAGAACGGGCGGTACAAACACTAAAAAGTGTACTGTTCCAGGTGGAACAATGAGAAAATAATTAGTTCTACCGTTCATGTGTTCACACAAGAAGGTAGAACTGTGCAAAAGTTATTTTCGTGCCGCCTCCCTATGTGAACACAAAGGATGGCGGAACAAATACTTTTTTTTTACATAAATCTTTACAATTACATAAACAAACATATCTTATTACAATACATTGCATTAAAATGAACAAGACAATGTGATGATGATGATGATGTATCCATCTCGTCCACAACCCTTGCGAATCTCGCTCTCTAGATATTTGGTTTTCTCCTCCTGATCTACCTTCCCTTTTGCTTTCAGAAGGTATCTCGAGCATGAGAAAGTCTCACCTTAAAATGTTTTGCCTAAAGAAATTTGTACTTCATCCTCAGAATTACACAAGTGCAATCTTTCCATGCAAAGCCTCATAAATATTGTGGTTGATGACAAAACGTCTGTAAGATATTATGACATCATGACATTCAAATGTGAATATCTTGCTGTAAATTATCCACTTACTTAGTGCATTATGTATGTATATAAAATGTAGAAATTGTTACTGAATGTCCGTTTAGTTTTCATGCTAAACTAAGATCTTGGGTCCATCTTCTTATTGCAGCACATTGATTGATTTGAGATCATAGTTACTTCTTCACAAATGTTTGTATTCATAGAAAGTGTGCTTTGGAATGTTGAGAACTTCAGTTGGAACATACATCAGATTAAACTTGAGAATCTTCAATTTGAATAACGTTCGAATGTTTGATTTTATAAAGTTTTATCTTTAATTAAAAAGAACGTGGAACTTCTCGTTTTCTAATTTTAATAAAATATTATTGTCTGCTGACCTGAACATCTGTGCTGCTCAGGGAAGGGGTTTACCCCTCGGTATGTTTTTGCTTGGTCTGGGCCGTGCGCTGGCAGCTGAACTCAGAAAATGCCGCCGTGCTCTGTGAACAAAGACTACTACATGCCCTTCAGTGATTTGTGCAAAGAAGTAGCGCACTTCTGCTGCCGCCCTGTTTGAACTGGGCCTTAGTACACACCATCTTTCACTTGTCGAGTAATTTGGATGTATGTTTAACTAGCCAAAGCTATACATGTTCAGCCAGAAGCTTGAACCTTGGACCCCCTCAAGAGGTATGAACCAGTTGTAATGTTGTAACCTTGTTTAATCTCTGCTTTGTGGAATATGAGGGTCCCGCAGGTATTATGTTCATTCACTTGTACAATTGCATTTTCAAAGTTAAAGCTCACTTTCAAAGTTAAAGCTCACGGGAGTAGGCTTAGGTTAAACATCCAGTTTAAAAAAAAAAACTTGGACGTATGTTCTTCTTTGAACATACCACCTGTCATTTGTCCATCTCCTTAAGATAAAGGGAGTGGGTAGTAAAGTGGAACTCCTTATTGGAAAAAAAGACCCGGTAAAGTTACTCCATTTAGTGAAGCTTCACACAGATTTTGATAGAGCCTCAAAAGCATAACAAATCAGGATATGCATTATCTTCATATTAGTAAGCTTTTGCATGATGGTTATCACTTATTATAAAGACAATTTCTCTACAAAATTAGAGTTAAAGTATAGCAATGCCGCTTGTATGTCATCTTTTTCTTCAATGAAATCTTAGTAAAGCTTGTTACGAAAATATGAAAAAGAGGTGTTGTCATATACTCCCTAAACCAAACGTGTTCTTATCCTTTGCAATGATGTTTTCGGACCTAATCAATTTCCTCCGAGTGTTACCATACATGAGCAAGGATGTTAGGTCACCTCGCCCTAATGAACTCTTAAATGCGGTTCTTCCATTAATTATTGAATAATGTCAATATTGCATTTATTTAGCTGTTGTAGGGTTTTTAGATGGATTTTACATATATAGGAAAGCAAAACTCTTTATAATCATGGATTCGGCCTTCTTTTAATTTTCACATCCTCAATACATATGAAAAATGTTATGTGCCTCTTGAGCTTTTCTGCCTAGGTTATGCTTCCTTCTTCTACACATTGCTTTTTTAAAGGTAGTGCCATCTTGGGATTTACTCTTCTTAATAGCTGAAATTAGTTGAAAGTGCGATTTGAACAGAGCACCATGAGACCCTCCGAATCTCATACAAGAAGGAGTAAAATGCCTAGCACTTACTAGAAATGAACAAAAAAGCTCAAAGGCCTACAAAAGGTAGCAACTGCGAAGGGAAGAACCTAAATCCAGATGAAAAGATTGGTGTGAATTGAAGCCAACCCTACCACAACGAGCACGGCCCTTGTGACTATCTATATTGTCCACCGAGAGAGCCCCAAAGCCAATGATTCCCCAAAGGGAGCTAGATAAACTCCTATCATATCAGATGAGGAGGAGTGCCATGTTAGTGCAGCGAAGAGGACTTGAACCCCCACTGCCCTCAAGGGAGGTAAATGACTCATCCACTTGAGCTAAGAGTGCTGTAAATGACTCATCCACTTGAGCTAAGAGTGCTAGATAGGCAAATACTAATAGATGAGTAAACTAAAGTACAATCTCCTACACAACGCACCAAAGCAACCCGGATAGAAATACAAGGGGGGGGGGAGGGGTTGTCCCTTGACAATGTTATGGTTTTATTGCTTCTTCTAGAATATGGGGTTTGTGTTCTACTTTTCTATAAATTGCTTCTCTAGAATGTGGCAAGATAGACTTGTGGTACATTAAGAATTCCCAGTGCCATTTTGAGAGCTATATTTAGTACCTTCTGCATGGAAATATTCATGATCTAATGACTTGCAACATGTATTTCTTAGATAATTCTCCTTCGATTGCTAATAATGGATAATTTTCCTAGATAATAATGAATAATTGAGTCATTTCTTGCCAACCTGATTTTCTTTTCTTTTTTTTTTTTAAATGGAGGTTCAGCCAAGGCCTACTCCTCCAGGCTTTAAATTTGAAATTGCAACTGTACAAGGAAGGGCATAGTACCCATGGGACCCCCTTTATCCCACAAGAACAAGGGTTTACATAGCTGGGTTAGACTGTGGTCACATCTACCGCGTAGCAAGATAAACGGTGGCACATCAGTCACAATACAAGGTTTCCATGTTAATATGTCCCTTACATGTTGCCGGTGGAGGTTGAATCCTCGCCCCCGCCTCAAGAGGCGAAAAGCCCAACCACCCAACCAAGCGGCTTGATTTTCTTTTCTTATTATTAAGGAAAAATCACCTATTAATTGATCGTCTTATGCTTGCAAGCTCATGAATTCGGCTTCTTGAGTATTTGCTTTAGTCTTGATTCTTTTTCGATTACTTTAAGATTTTTTTTGTCTCGTACCATCGATTCTTTCCTCAATTCGATGTTCATTGTATTTCCTTGATGCAGCTCCTCTTTAAATCTAGACGGTGATTCACTTTGGAGCTTCATGATCTACTAAAAAATGCATCTCCTCTTCTTGATCCTATTGTATAAGAGTTTGTATAGTAGTTTGCACTTTGACTTGAATGTAGGAGATGATGATGATGATGAATTTGTTACATGGCTAAGAGCAGCCATGCCCTTTGTATTATGTCTAGGTGTAGACATACTTGAAGGCTGCTCCTCTTTTTTATCTTGTGATGGCATTGGTGTGTTATGTTCTTCTTCTATTGATCTTTGTCCTATCAACTTTGGAATTGGGATAGCTAGTACCTAGCGAAGCTCAAGAAAGTGGCAGTTCATAATGCCTTTAGGGATAGCTAGTACCTAGCGAAGCTCAAGAAAGTGGCATTCCATGGTAGTCCCTGCCACATTCTTGGTCTCTTAGCTACTCTACTCTTCTCCAAGCCTTCATCATTCTTGTGATCCCACTTTAGAGGCTAGTTTCCGTAACCTCAAAAATTCTTCATCGTTTGGTTCTTTTGTAGTGCTTTTTGTCTCCATCGAGCTTACCCTTTTTCAAAATCTTCTCCTCTCTTTGGTTATCTCTACAATTTGGCTTGCGTGCTCAAGGTTATAAAGAGCCTAGCTTCCCAATTATATTTGTTGTTCGTTTTTTACCCTCAATATCAATTATGAATCTCCTTGTAAATTATCAAGTCCTTTTCTTTTATGTATTCATTTTCAGCAACTTTTTCTTCTATGGCTAGGGAATTTCTCATGGTTATCTTGGCCCTAAGGAGGTACTAATAAAAATTGCATTTTGAATCAGATTTTGAATCAAGTTCTCATCAAGAGATAGAATAGAAAACTAAAGGAGGAGGAAACACAATCGAAAACCCAAAACGCAAGGGAAAAAACAATGAAGTAGTTGACTCCAAATCACGAGGTAAGAAAAATAAACTAGATGGTATCAATAAAATATTATTAGAAAAATTCAATAAAATATTATTAGAAAAATTCAAGGAATTGTAGGTAGAGGTTGCACCGGCCATGCAAAAGCAAGACAAGTGAAGAAAGTGAAAGCAAGACAGAGGTTGCATCGGCCATGCAAAAGCAACCAATGGAGCGCGATTGTGGAAATCCCTACTGTAATAATGAGTTTAAGGGATGATGATTCCTAAAAAATGTAAACACAAGTGAAGAAGGTGAAAACATTGGCGTTCCCACAAACATACCCAAAACAAGTATCATAATGGAGCTATCAACAAAACCAATGGTGTTGGAGTTTGAGGATTGCGAAAGCAGACGAACAACACAAGGAAGATGCACAAGCTTGGAGAACAACACAAGGAAGAAGCATAAGCTTGGAGAACAACACAACACTAATTGTATTACCAAGTGAATGTAGAAAGATAAGTGATTTGCTAGGGTTATAGATGAATATACAAATCTCCTAAAAAGAGAAGAAAGTGCTCCAAAAGTTTTTAGTGTATTTATACAAATCACTATTGAAATATATCAACAAATCCCCCTTGAGAGTGATATAGTGAGCAAAGAGCTGACACTCATTTTTAAGAAAGTGACAAGCTATGTGGAGTGAAATCAATCCACAAAAGGAAGCAAGCCCAAAGCTTTGTGAAAAGCTTCAAATTTTTCCCTAGGCAGAGCCTTTGTGAAAAGGTATGCAACATCATCATGCGTGGGCACATAGGCCATATTGATCTCTCTAGCAAAAGATTCTCTCCTTGACATAATGATAGTGCACCTCAATGTACTTTCTGTGGACATGGAACATAGGGTTCCTCACAACTAATAATGTGCCCTGAATGTTAGTAAAGACAATGGTGGTAGAAACCTGACCAACACCCAAATCAATCAAAAGGCATCTAAGCCACACACACTCAATAGTAGGTGTGAAAGTTGCCCTATACTTAGCCTCAGAACTAGAAGTGGCTACTGTTGATATATTTAGGTAGTGATGTGTGTGAACACTCTAGGACCGCCGGGGCACTTTTTTCCCTCTTTAGGAGGTTTTTTTCCCCCGGTTTGTATATACGCCTATTGCCCTAATGGGCTACTTATCTTTGTACATTCTCTAGTAATACATTCAGTATTGTGTGTTTGTGCTCCAAGCTTCTTCTTCTTCCTTGTGCTATTCGCGTGCTTCTGCAGACGTCTATCTCCAACAATTGGTATCAGAGCAGATCGTTGCTTCTTCTAGGGCGCCGTCGACACTCCTCCGTTTGTAGTCTCAGATTCGCACGAAATTTGGTGAGCATACTCAGGGTGTTTCCGAGATCAAAACGGCTTCGCTCTGTGGTGCCGAAATCGTGATCTGAGCTCGTTTCGGCCTTCGAACGCACTATCGCAGCGCTTGTGCAGGCTATTTCGTCCTTTTGTGCCAAAGGTATATACTAGTTTTTGTTCGCCAGTTTAAGCGTCTCAAAGTCTGCTACAGGTCTAGCAGAACTCGTCTGGGTACTTCCGTTCAACTTTTTGAGATACAGTCAATTTTCTGCATCAAGGTATTTTAGTCACCGGCCATGGCTGAAAGCAGTGATGTATTCCGTACGTTGGCTGTTGAGGATAAGTTGGATGGTACCAACTACCCATTATGGGCTTATATGATGCGACATGTACTGGTTGCAAAAGGATTGTGGAACATTGTGCAGGGTGTTGAAAGACGTCCTGTTACACCTGTAACGACAGGCACTGCAAATACAGGTGTTGGAGCTGATGAAGATGGTGTCGAAGATGATATTCCGCAGATTCCTGTTTGTGTTGCTGTTTCTGTTGCACCTACTGCAGAGCAGATTCGTTTGGATGGCAGATATGCCCAGACACATGCATTGATAGCTTTGTCTATCAAACGTGCCATTATTCCTCACATTCGCTCTTGCAGAACGGCAAAGGATGCTTGGGATACACTTACCACTTTGTACGAGGCTAGGAATGAGGCTCGTGTTGCTTACCTCCAAAAACAGTTGGAGAGTGAGCACATGAATGAAGGTGATTCTATGGACAGTTTTCTTACAAAGATCAAAGACCTGAAGGAACAATTGATTTTTGCTGATGAGGTTATACCAGATAGCTCACTTGTGCAGACCGTTCTGAATGGTCTTCCTGATTCATATCAGAGTTTTGCCTCTACTCTTCGGTTGATGATGAAAGGCAATCCGAATGCCTTGTCATTTGAGGAATTAGTCTCTGTTCTGTTGCAGGAAGATCAGTCTAGGCAGAACAGGTCCATTATGCGTGTTGCAGATCAAGCTTTCCTGGCTAGTCAGAAGGGCAAAGGAAAATGGAGCTCTTCTACTAGTAAGCAGAAATATGCAAATGCTGCACAATCAAAGAACCAGGATAAAGATGAGAAGAAATCAGAAAAGCAGAAATTGTTCTGCAAGTACTGTAAAGGAAATGATCATATTATAAAGAACTATCCAAAATTGGCTGCTAAAGAGGCAAAGAAGAAAGAGGCTGGAATGGTTGTTGCAGAGGCCTCTACACCAAAAACAGAGTCTGCAAATCTTGTGCAGGAAGAAGAATGGGCGTTTACTACTGTCTGCAGTTTTGACCCATCTTCTCATGATTAGTGCATGTCTGCAGTAGACTCAGATGTTTGGTACTTTGACACTGGGGCGACCAAACATATTACCTCCCAGCGTAGTTTCTTCTCTTCACTCGAGCCTGCCCCTACAGGGAATACTGTCACATGCGCCAATAACTCCTCTTATCCTGTTATGGGAGTTGGTAAGATCATTCTGACTACTGCTGATGGTAGTTCTTTCACTTTGTCAGATGCTTTATTTGTGCCAGGGATCAAAAAGAACCTGTTATCAGTTTCTGCATTAGCCAAGATTGGCTTGGTTGTGAAATTCGTTGATGACAGGTGTATAGTCCATGATCTCTCAAATGGCGATGTGATTATTGCTTCTGGCATTTTATGTCGTGGGTTGTATAAGCTCATAGACTATGAAAGATCTGTGAATGATTCGGCATGTGCAGTTCATGATTCTCAGGCTATGTCAGATGCAAAGCTTTGGCATGCACGCTTTGGTCATCTGAATTTTGCTAGTTTGTTACGCCTGCAGAAATCTGAAATGGTGTCCTCTTTGCCCAAACTTGAGGCACCTGGAAAACATGTTTGTGAAGGCTGTATTTTGGGCAAAATGCAGCGTTCTTCCTTTCCAAAAGATGGTTCAGTTCGGGCTACGCAGAAATTGCAGCTTGTACATAGTGATGTATGTGGTCCTATGCAGACACCCTCTTTTGGAAATTACCTTTACTTCGTGACTTTCATTGATGATTTTTCCAGGCATGCATGGGTATATCCACTCAAAGCAAAGTCCAAAGTGTTCATGTGCTTCAAACAGTTTTTGGTTTTGGCTGAAAATCTGTCAGCATGTAAAATGGGCACCCTCCATTCTGATCGAGGGGGGGAATATATGTCTTCAGATTTTAATGCATTTCTGGTTGAACGTGGGATAAAACACCAGTGTACACTGTCGTATACACCTCAACAGAATGGAGTTGCTGAACAAAAGAACAGGTCACTCATGGAGATGGCGAGGTGCATGGTCAAAAGTTAGGCTTTACCACATAGTTTCTGGCTTGAGGCTGTCATGTGTGCAGCATATGTACTGAACAGGTGTCCCACTAAAGCATTGCAGTCTATCACTCCATATGAGGCTTGGCATGATCGCAAGCCATCTGTTGCTCATCTGCGTGTTTTTGGTTGTTTGGCATATGCATTAGTGCCTGAACAACATCGCAGAAAATTGGATGATAAGGCAGTAAAATGTATTTTTGTTGGGTACAGTTCTAAAAGTAAAGGCTATGGTCTGTATCATCCACAGACTAAACGCATTCTGGTTAGCCGTGATGTTGTCTTTGTGGAAGATGCTATTCAGCCATTGCTTTCATGTACTAAGGAGACATCTGTTAGCTCCAAAGACATGTATGATACTTTGATGCCTCTTTTTACAGGTGGACATGCTAGTGCTGGTCCTAATGAGGCAACTTCTCAGCCTTTGCAGGTTTCATATGATGATGCAAATCATTCCATTTCTGATGCAGATTTACATGATGCACTTGTTGATGAGAGAGCTGATATTGAGCAGGCAAAAACTATGCCAAAATGGCTGGTGCAGACTTTGCGTGACAGCAAATTAGATGCACCTTTGTCATATCGTACTCGTTCAGGCTCTCATAGTGCCTCCTTTGCATCAAATTGCTATGCTATGGCTGCATCTAGTCTCTGTGATGAGAATGAGCTTGTTTCTTTTGATGAAGCACAAAATTCAGAAAATTGGATGGCTCCTATGCAATCTGAATATGATGCTATAATGAAGAATGGTACATGGTCTTTATGTGACTTGCCTCTTGGCAAGAAGGCCATTGGCACTAAGTGGGTATACAAGCTGAAGCGTAAACCTGATGGTATAGTTGACAGGTATAAGGCTAGGCTTGTTGCAAAGGGTCATGCACAGGAAAGAGGCATTGATTTTGATGAGACCTTTGCACCTACATGCCGTATGACTACTGTTCGGAGCATTTGTGCACTTGCAGCCCATCATGGTTGGAATGTACATCAGTTGGACATTAAAACAGCATTTCTGAATGGTGACTTGCATGAAGAAGTGTATGTTTTTCAGCCCCGTGGCTTTGTGCAGAAAGGGCATGAAAACCAGGTTTGCAGGTTAAAGAAGGCATTATATGGTTTAAAGCAAGCACCACGTGCTTGGTATGAGAAGATACATGCCTATCTGATTGCACATGGTTTTGAGAACAGTCCAACTGAAAGCACCTTATATGTTAAACGTGCTAATGATGTGCTTCTGATCATTGTTGTCTATGTTGATGACATGCTGCTCACTGGTCCTATTGAGACACATATTGCTCATTTTAAGGCTCATTTGCATGCCTCATTTGAGATGTCTGATTTGGGGCATTTGCATCACTATTTGGGCATTCAGTTTATGCACGTTGATGGTGGAATGGCTTTGTGTCAAACGAAATATATTGACACATTATTGCAGCATTTTGGCCTTGAAGACTGTAAGCCTATTGCCACTCCTATGGAGACATGTTTACGATTGAGTCTTCATGATGCTGGAGATGCATTTGATGCTGTTCTCTATCAGCAGGCTGTTGGATGCTTGATTTACTTATGCATTACTCGGCCAGATATTCAGTTTGCTGTCTCACAGATGAGCAGGTTTATGCATTGCCCAGGAGTCACGCATTGGAAAGCGGTTAAGCGCATCTTTCGCTACTTGAGTGGTACTCGGCTACTTGGGTTGTTTTATCCCAAGGGGGGATCACTACCGCCAGATTTGCATGCTTTTTCTGACTCAGATTGGGCTGGTTGCTATGACACTCGTGTGTCCACCAGTGGTTTTTGCTTCATGCTTGGTAGCTCATGTATATCTTGGTTGAGCAAGAAGCATCCTACTGTGGCCACTTCCAGTTGTGAGGCTGAGTATAGGGAAGCTTTCACAACGACTGTTGAGTGTGTGTGGCTCAGACGCCTTATGGCTGATTTGGGTGTTGGCTAGTCTTCTGCCACCACCATCTTCACTGACAGTCAGAGCGCATTGGCAGTTGCGAGGAACCCTGTATTCCATGCTCGCATTAAGCACATTGAGGTGCATTATCACTATGTCAGGGAGAGGTTCTCTACTGGGGAGATCAGCTTGGCATATGTGCCCACGCAGGAGAACATTGCAGACCTTTTCACGAAGGCTCTGCCTAGGGAGAAGTTTGAAGCTTTCCGCAAATCTTTGGGCTTACTTCCTTTTGTGGAGTGATTTCCACATAGCTTGGCACTTCCTTATACATGAGTGCCAGCTCCTTGTTCACCGCATCACTCCCAGGGGGGATTTGTTGATATATTTAGGTAGTGATGTGTGTGAACACTCTAGGACCGCCGGGGCACTTTTTTCCCTCTTTAGGAGGTTTTTTTCCCCCGGCTTGTATATACGCCTATTGCCCTAATGGGCTACTTATCTTTGTACATTCTCTAGTAATACATTCAGTATTGTGTGTTTGTGCTCCAAGCTTCTTCTTCTTCCTTGTGCTGTTTGCGTGCTTCCGCAGACGTCTATCTCCAACAGCTACAATAGGCTTCTTCTTGCTCAACCAAGATATGCATGAGCTACCAAGCATGAAGCAAAAAACATTGGTGGATGCACGAGTTTCATAGCAATCAACCCAACTTAAGTAAAAAATAAAAAACATGTAAATTCGGAAGTAATGATCCCCTTGGGATAAAATAATCCATGTGACTAGGTACCACTCAGATATCAAAAGATGTGCTTAACCATTTGCCAATGCTTGACACATGGATGATGCATAAACCTACTCATTTGAGAGTCAACAAACTGAATATCAAGTCGAGTTATGCAAATGTAAATCAAGCATCCAATCCTTTGTTGATAGAGAACAACATCAAATGGATCTCCAATATCATGAAGACTCAATCATAAACTTGTTGTTCATATATTTTGGTAGTGATCTATGTGAACACACTTAGAGATGTTGGGACACATTTTTCCCTCTTTAGGAGGTTTTTTCTCCTTAGCTTGTATATATGCCTTTAACCAAAATAGGTCACTTATCCTTGTACATTCACTTGGTAATACATTCTATATTGTGTTGTGATCCAAGCTTATTCTTCTTACTTGTGTCATTTGTGTGTTTTTGTAGACCTCAAACTTTGACAATTGGTATCAAAGTAGGTCGCCACTTCATCTAGGGCATGGTCGACACTCCTCCGATCACTGTCTTAGAATCACACAAAAATTGATGAGCATACTCAGGGCGATAAGGAGTTCAAAACATCTTTGCTCTATCGCATCCGAATTTTGATGTGAACTTGTTTCAGCCTTCGGATGCACTATCACAACAACAGTGCAAGCAATTTTGTTCTTTTGTGCCAAACATATAGACAAGTTTCACCTCACCTGGACAAGCATTTCAAAGTCTACTACAAGTTTGACATAGCTTGATAGGGTATTTTTGTTCAAATTTTTTAGATAGAGTCAATTATCTCCATCAAGGTATTTAGTCACTAACCATGCCTAAAACCAATGATATATTCTATATGTTGGTTGTTGAGGATAATTTGGATGGTACTAATTACCCATTGTGGGCATATATGATGTGTCATTTGCTGGTAGCAAAAGGGCTATGGAGTGTTGTGCAGGGTGTTGAAAAATGTCCTACTACATTGGCAAATACAATCATTGAAGGTGACAGAGATGGCATTGAAGATTACGATCTTCAATTTTATAGTCATGTTGCCGCTCTTGCTGCATCTACTACACAACAACTTCATTGGGATGGCAAAGATGCCAATGCACATGCATTGATGGCTTTGTCTATCAAACGTGCCATTATCCTTCACATTTGCTTCTACAAGATAGCAAAGGATGCTCTGGATAAACTTACAAGTTTATACCAGGTAGAAATGAGTCTCATGTTGCTTACCTCTGAAATTAGTTGGAGAGTGAAGGAGATTCTATGGATAGTTTTTTGGCAAATATTATATATGAATGAGTGTATATGCATGCATGTATATGTGTGTACATATATATGTGCATATGTATATGTGTGTTTATGTTATATGTATGTATATGTGTATATGTATGCATATATGTATGTGTATATGTTTGCATGTATATGTGTATATGTTTGCATGTATATGTGTATATGGGTATGTGTATGTGCATGTGTGTGTATATATGTGTATGTATTCTGATATTTTTTTTCTGTTGAGATTAAATTAACAGGAGATTTGTATGGTGGAAAAAAATAAGAGGCGACCTAACATACCACCTGAGACGTGGCTGTTTTTTTGTAGACAGCTACGTCTTCAGGAGTCATTTCCTCAGAAGAAGGTAAACAAATTAATAGTTTATATTTATACTTTTCATATATTTTAGTAATTTTTAACATTTAATATATGTATTTCTTTTTTCTTTAAATAATCAGGCTGCTGCAAAGAAGAGAGTTGAGTTGAGCCACATATCACACCTAGGCCAAATGGGCCATCATGGTTTTGTAGCTATATTTGTAAGTATATGTGTTATTGTGAGTATATTTTCTATTTTAGTTAAAATGCAAGAAACTAATCTTTTTTATTTGTGTCAATGTAGTGAAAGGATTATGGCCAATATCCTACGAAACATGAGATCGAGTATGCTACACATTTTGGATATCGGCGTTTGAGTGAGTATATGCGAGATCATCCGATGCCTTTGTGAGTATTATTGAATTTTATATAATTATTTTATTTTTATGGATGTTTTAATTGTTTTAATTATTTATGTTTGTTATATGTAATATAGGAGTATTATGGAGAGGCAAATATGGATGAGATGGAGAGATGGACATAGGAGGGATGATCTCGATCGTCACAGGGTGATCATGATGATGAGGATGAGGATGAAGATGATCATGATGCTGATAATGATGATCATGATGATGAGGATGAGGATGAAGATGATCATGATGCTGATAATGATGATCATGATGATGATGATTAGGATTCTTGATTATGACATTGGATATGTATTTACATTGATATATATATATATATATATATATATTATCTATATATTGTTCATTTCAGTTATCTTTTGAATTGTGTGTATGGTATTAAGTAATTGAAAGTTTTGTTCTATTGATTGTTATTATTTTTTATATTAAGCATGTGTTTTAGTACTTTGATTATATAATTCATTCATATGTGTGTACATATGTGCATGTATATGTGTGTAATGTGTGTGTGTACATATGTGCATGTATATGTGTGTAATATGTGTGTATGTATGTGCATGTATATGTGTGTAATATGTGTGTGTATATGAATGTATGTACATATGTATATGTGTATATGCATGCATGTGCATGTGCATGTGCATGTGTAAGTGTATATGTGTATGTCTGTGTATGTGCATGTGCATGTGTATGTGTGTGTATATGTATGTATGTGCATGTGCATGTGCATGTGTAAGTGTATATGTGTATGTATGTGTATGTACATGTGCATGTGAGAGAAAGAGGTAGAAAGAGAGAAACAAAGACAGAGAGAGACAATAAGATAGAGATTAGGCAAAACAACAATTCTGCATATACTTGTTTCAGCTTGTAAGCGCAGCGTAATTGTGAACATTGGAGAGCTCTTCGATCAGATGTGTGAACATGCCGATGGAAGAGCCTCCAACGTTTTAATATTTTTTGTCAATAGGCCGTCGTGTAAGCGATGGTAAGGCATTGTAAAAACCACTGCAATTGGCATCGCATAAGCGACGGTATTTACTCTCGCTTATGCGATGCAAAAAAGCATCGCTTATGCACTTTTTTAAACCGTTGCTTTAGCGATGCTCATTGCGAGCGTCGCACATCCCGTCGTGCCATACATCGAAAAAAATGTTGTTTTGATCATCCTTTAATCGATGGTCCGCACTCGACGCTTATTGCGATGCTTTTTGCAATTTTATAGCGACGAAATTGTGTCGCCTTAACCGTCGCTATGCGCCCGTATTCCTTGTAGTGCCTGCTACAACAAACATCAACAATTCAAACAAGACTCCATCTTTTAATAACCAAGGTAAGAATCCTACTCAAGTGGAAACCCAAAAGAGGCATCAACCCATTCATTGGCAACAAGTCCCTAATTTTATTGAGTGGGTGAAAAGAATCGGTTTATGTTTTCACTGTGAGAACAAGGATATTGGACATATGAATGGTCGAACAAGGCAATCTTTGGGCATGCACAGGGGAGGGGGATAAACAAAATTGAGAAAAGTACAATGATTGACAAAGCAAATGATGGAGGTAAATGCCCTAATTCTACCCTATGTTGCATGATGATTAGTTTTCCCAAGGGCTTTTTTAGTTACAATTTTGGGAGTGATTTTCATGTGCCTGAAATTGGTTAGCTCAAAACTGTACAACAATTGATTGTGAAAAAGAATAATCACTATGAGGAAATATGATGAATCTATCCACATTCTAGGTGATGAATGTAATTCTAAGCCTACTATCATTTCTACCATGCAGATAATTCGAGATATACATGATGGCTGCAAACCATGTGCATTATATATTAATAACATGCATGGGGAAAACAATGAGGAAAAGCTTAGAATTATGTGAAAAACCTTCTTAAAAATATGCATATGTATTTCCTAAAGATCTTTCTGGTATACCTCCACTTATGCAGATTAAGCACATTCTAGACCTATATTCGAGGGGTGAACCATATTCTAGAGCACCCTATAGATTTAACATAGACAAATAAAAGAGCTCAAGATTCAATTAGATGAACTTTTGAAGAAAGGTTTAATAAGACTGACTGTTTCACCTTGGGGAGCACCTGTTTTATTTCAAAAGAAGAAATATGGTTCTTATAGACTATGCATTTGTCGATATATTTTGATAGTGATGTGTGTGAACATAGTTAAGATGGTGGGGGCACTTTTTTCCCTCTTTATGACATCCCCCCCCCCCCCCCCAACTTGTAAATATTCATATAAACCTAATGGGTCACTTATCTTTGCACACTCACTTGGTAATACAAGCTTCTTCTTCTTCCTTGTGTTGTTTGTATCCTACCATAATCCTTAAACTCCAACAATTGATATCATAACAAGTCATTGCATCATCGAGGATGTTGTTGATACCCCTCTAGTCACAATCTCAAAATCGTACAAAAATTGGTGGGCATACTTGGCCTTCAAATGCACTATCACAGGAACTATGTAGGCAATTTCATCCCTTTGAGTCAAACATATATACAATATTTAGTTCTCCAATACAAGTGCATCAAAGTCTACTAAACGTTTAGGAGAGCTCAACATGGTGTTTTTGTTGAAGATAAGTTGGATGGTACTAACTACCCATTGTGGGCATATATGATGCATCATGTATTGGTAGAAAAGGGTTGTGAAATATTGTGCAAGGTTTCGAAAAATTCCTACTACACCTATAAATACAATTATGTTGATATATTTAGGTAGTGATGTGTGTGAACACACTAGGACCACCAGGGCACTTTTTTCCCTCTTTAGGAGGTTTTTTTTCCCCCGGCTTGTATATACGCCTATTGCCCTAATGGGCTACTCATCTTTGTACATTCTCTAGTAATACATTTAGTATTGTGTGTTTGTTCTCCAAGCTTCTTCTTCTTCCTTGTGCTGTTCGTGTGCTTCCGCAGACGTCTAACTCCAACAACTGGTATCAGAGTAGGTCGTTGCTTCATCTAGGGTGCTGTCAACACTCCTCCGTTTGCAGTCTCAGAATCGTACGAATTTTGGTGAGCATACTCAGGGTGTTTTCGAGCACACTATCATAGCACCTGTGTATGCTACTTTGTCTTTTTGTGCCAAAGGTATAGACTAGTTTCTATTCGCCAGTTTAAGCATCTCAAAGTCTGCTACAGGTCTAGCAGAACTCGTCTGGGCAGTTCTGTTCAACTTTTTGAGATACAGTCAATTTTCTGCATCAAGGTATTTTAGTCACCGGCCATGGATGAAAGCACTGATGTATTCCATATGTTGGTTGTTGAGGATAAGTTGGATGGTACCAACTACCCATTATGGGCTGATATGATGTGACATGTATTGGTTGCAAAAGGATTGTGGAACATTGTGCAGGGTGTTGAAAGACGTCTTGTTACACATGTAACAACAGGTACTGCAAACACAGGTGCTGGAGCTGATGAAGATGGTGTCGAAGATGATATTGTGCAGATTCCTGTTCGTGCTGCTGTTTCTGCTGCACCTATTGCAGAGCAGATTCGTTGGGATGGCAGAGATGCCCAGACACATGCATTGATAGCTTTGTCTGTCAAACGTGCCATTATTCCTCATATTCGCTCTTGCAGAACATCTAAGGATGCTTGGGATACACTTACCACATTGTACCAAGCTAGGAATGAGGCTCGTGTTGCTTACCTCCGAAAACAGTTGGAGAGTGAGCACATGAATGAAGGTGATTCTATGGGCAGTTTCCTAACAAAGATCAAAGACTTGAAGGAACAGTTGATTTCTGCTGATGAGGTTATACCAGATAGCTCACTTGTGCAGACCGTTCTGAATGGTCTTCCTGATTCATATCAGAGTTTTGCTTCTACTCTTCGGTTGATGATGAAAGGCAATCCAAATGCCTTGTCATTTGAGGAGTTAGTCTTTGTTCTGTTGCAGGAAGATCAGTCCAGGTAGAACAGGTCCATTATGCGTGTTGGAGATCAAGCTTTCCTGGCTAGTCAGAAGGGCAAAGGAAAATGGAGCTCTTCTACTAGTAAGCAGAAATCTGCAAATGCTGCACATTCGAAGAACTAGGATAAAGATGAGAAGAAATCAGAAAAGCAGAAATTGTTTTGCAAGTATTGTAAAGGGAATGATCATATCATAAAGAATTGTCCAAAACTGGTTGCAAAAGAGGCAAAGAAAAAGGAGGCTGGAATGGTTGTTGCAGAAGCCTCTACACCAAAAATAGAGTCTGCTAATCTTATGCAGGAAGAAGAATGGGCGTTTACTACTGTTTGCAGTTTTGATCCATCTTCTCATGAGCAGTGCATGTCTGTAGTGGACTCAGATGTTTGGTTCTTTGATAGTGGGGCGACCAAACATATTACCTCGCAGCGCAGTTTCTTCTCTTCACTCAAGCCTGCCCCTACAAGGAATACTGTCACATGTGCCAACAACTCCTCTTATCCTGTTATGGGAGTTGGTAACATCATTCTAACTACTGCTAATGGTAGTTCTTTCACCTTGTCAGATGTGCCAAGGATCAAGAAGAATTTGTTATCAGTTTCTGCATTAACCAAGATTGGCTTGGTTGTGAAATTTGTTGATGACAGATGTACAGTTCATGATCTGTCAAATGGCAATGTTATTATTGCTTCTGAAATTTTATGTCGTGGGCTATATAAGCTCATAGACTATGAAAGATCCGTGAATGATTCGGCATGTGCAGTTCATGATTCTCAGGCTATGTCAGATGCAAAGCTTTGGCATGCATGCTTTGGTCATCTGAATTTTGCTAGTTTTCTACGCCTGCAGAAATCTGAAATGGTGTCCTCTTTGCCCAAACTTGAGGCACCTGGAAAACATGTTTGTGAAGGCTTTATTTTGGGCAAAATGCAGCGTTCCTCCTTTCCAAAAGATGGTTCAGTTCGGGCTACACAGAAATTGCAACTTGTACATAGTGATGTCTGTGGTCCTATGCAGACACCTTCTTTTGGAAATTATCTTTACTTCGTGACTTTCATTGATGATTTTTCCAGGCATGCATGGGTATATCCGTTGAAGGCAAAGTCCAAAGTGTTCATGTGCTTCAAACAATTTTTGGTTTTGGCTGAAAATTTGTCAGCATGTAAAATGGGCACCTCTGTTCTGATCGAGGGGGGGGGGATATATGTCTTCTGATTTTAATGCATTTCTGGCTGAATGTGGGATAAAACACCAGTGTACAGTGCCGTATACACCTCAACACAATGGATTTGCTGAACGGAAGATCAGGTCTCTCATGGAGATGGCGAGGTGTATGGTCAAGAGTCAGGCTTTACCTCATAGTTTTTGGCTTGAGGTTGTCATGTGTGCAGCATATGTACTGAACAGGTGTCCCACTAAAGCGCTGCAGTTTATCACTCCATATGAGGCTTGGCATGACCGCAAGCCATCTGTTGCTCATCTGCGTGTTTTTGGTTGTTTGGCATATGCACTAGTGCCTGAACAACATCGCAGAAAATTGGATGATAAGGCAGTAAAATGTATTTTTGCTGGGTACAGTTCTGAAAGTAAAGGCTATCGTGTGTATCGTCCACAGACTAAACACATTCTGGTTAGCCATGATGTTGTCTTTGTGGAAGATGCTATTCAACCATTGCTTTCATGTACTAAGGAGACATCAGTTAGCTCTAAAGACATGTATGATACTTTGATGCCTCTTTTTACAGGTGGACAGTCTAGTGCTGGTCCTAATGAGGCAACTTCTCAGCCTTTGCAGGTTTCATATGATGATGCAGATCATTCCATTTTTGATGTAGATTTACATGATGCACTTGTTGATGAGAGAGCTGATATTGAGCAGGCAAAAACTATGCCAAAATGGCAGGTGCAGACTTTGCGTGACATCAAATTAGATGCACCTTTGTCACATCGTACTCGTTCAGGCTCTCATAGTGCCTCCTTTGCATCGGATTGCTATGCTATGGCTGCGTCCAGTCTCTGTGATGAGAATGAGCGTGTTTCTTTTGATGAAGCACAGAATTAAGAAAATTGGATGGCTGCTATGCAAGCTGAATATGATGCTATAATGAAGAATGGTACATGTTCTTTATGTGACTTGCCTCCTGGCAAGAAGGCCATTGGCACTAAGTGGGTATACAAGCTGAAGCGTTAACCTGATGGTACAGTTGACAGGTATAAGGCTAGGCTCGTTGCAAAGGGTTATGCGTAGGGAAGAGGCATTGATTTTGATGAGACCTTTGCACCTACATGCCGTATGACTACTGTTCGGAGCATTTGTGCACTTGCAGCCCATCATAGTTGGAATGTACATCAGTTGGACATTAAAACAACATTTTTGAATGGTGACTTGCATGAAGAAGTGTATGTTTTTCAGCCCCGAGGCTTTGTGCAGAAAGGGCATGAAAACCAGGTGTGCAGGTTAAAGAAGGCATTATATGGTTTAAAGCAAGCACCACGTGCTTGGTATGAGAAGATACATGCCTATCTGGTTGCACATGGTTTTGAGAACAATCCAACTGAAAGCACCTTATATGTTAAGCGTGCTAATGATGTGCTTCTGATCATTGTTGTCTATGTTGATGACATGCTGCTCACTGGTCCTATTGAGAAGCATATTGCTGATTTCAAGGCTGATTTGCATGCCTCATTTGAGATGTCTGATTTGGGGCATTCGCATCACTATTTGGGCATTCAGTTTATGCAAGTTGATGGTGGAATGGCTTTGTGTCAAACGAAATATTTTGACACATTATTGCAACGTTTTGGCCTTGAAGACTGTAAGCCTATTGCCACTCCTATGGAGACAGGTTTACGATTGATTCTTCATGATGCTGGAGATGCATTTGATGCTGTTCTCTATCAGCAGGCTGTTGGATGCTTGATTTACTTATGCATTACTCGGCCAGATATTTAGTTTGCTGTTTCACAGATGAGCAGGTTTATGCATTGCCGAGGAGTCACGCATTGGAAGGCGGTTAAGCACATCTTTCGCTACTTGAGTGGTACTCGGCTACTTGGGTTGTTTCATCCCAAGGGGGGATCACTACTGCCAGATTTGCATGCTTTTTCTGACTCAGATTGGGCTGGTTGCTATGACACTCGTGTGTCCACCAGTGGTTTTTTCTTCATGCTTGGTAGCTCATGTATATCTTGGTTGAGCCTACTGTGGCCACTTCCAATTGTGAGGCTGAGTATAGGGAAGCTTTCATAGGGACTGTTGAGTGTGTGTGGCTCAGACGCCTTATGGCTGATTTGGGTGTTGGCCAGTCTTCTGCCACCACCATCTTCACTGACAGTCAGAGCGCATTGGCAGTTGCGAGGAACCCTGTGTTCCATGCTCGCACTAAGCACATTGAGGTGCATTATCACTATGTCAGGGAGAGGTTCTCTGCTGGGGAGATCAGCTTGGCATATGTGCCCACACAGGAGAACATAGCAGACCTTTTTACGAAGGCTGTGCCTAGGGAGAAGTTTGAAGCTTTCCGCAAAGCTTTGGGCTTACTTCCTTTTGTGGAGTGATTTCCACATAGCTTGGCACTTCCTTATACATGAGTGCCAGCTCCTTGTTCACTCTCCCAGGAGGGATTTGTTGATATATTTAGGTAGTGATGTGTGTGAACACACTAGGACCGCCGGGGCACTTTTTTCCCTCTTTAGGAGATTTTTTCCCCCGGCTTGTATATACGCCTATTGCCCTAATGGGCTACTCATCTTCGTACATTCTCTAGTGTGTGTTTGTTCTCCAAGCTTCTTCTTCTTCCTTGTGATGTTCGCGTGCTTCCGCAAATGTCTAACTCCAACAAATTATTGAAGGTGATCCAGATGGTGTCGAAGATTATGATCATCAATTTCTTGGTTGTGCTATGGTTCCTGCTATAACTCCTATATAGAAACCTCATTTGGATGGTAGAAATGCTCAGGTACATGCATTGATAGCTTTGTCTGTCAAATGTGCAATTATCCCTCACATTCTCTCTTGGAAAACAATCAAGGATGCTTGGGATACACTTACAAATTTATAACAAGCAAGAAATGAGGCTCGTGTTGCTTATGTCTGAAAATAGTTGGAGAGTGAGTATACGAATGAAGGAGATTGTATGGACATTTTTTTTACAAAGTTTGAAGAAATTTTTGCTTCTACTCTTTGATTGACGATGAAAGGCAATCCAAATGCCTTAACATTTGAGCATTTAGTCTTTGTTTTGTTGAAGGAAGTTCAGTCCAAGCAGAGTAGGTCAATTATGTGTGTTACGGATCAAGTTTTCTTAGCTAGTCACAATGGAAAAGGTAAATAGAGCTCATCTACTAGTAAATAGAAATGTGCTAATGTTGCATAGTCAAAGAAAAAATAAAAAGGTGGTAAGAAAACAATTTTACAAGTAATTTAAGGCAAACAATCATGTCATAAAGAGTTTTCCTAAACTATCCACAAAAGAGGCAAAGAAGAAAGAGGCTTGACTGATTGTTACAGAGGCCTCTACACCTAAAATAGAGTCTACTAATCTTGTTCAGAAGGAGGAATGGGCATTTACTATTGTTTCCAACTATGACCCATCTTCACATGAGTAGTGTATATGTGCAATAGACTCAGAGGTTCGGTACTTTGACAGTGGTGCAACCAAACATATTACCTCATAGCAAAGTTTCTTCGCTTCACTTGAGTGCATCCCTATAGGAAATACTATCACATGTGCTAGCAACTCCTCTTATCTTGTAATGGGAGTTGGAAATATCATTTTGACTATTGTTGATGGGATTTCCTTCACAATTTTAGATGCTTTATATGTTTGAGAGATCAAGAAAAATCTATTTTCAGTTTTAACATTAGATAAGATTGGCTTGGTTCTCAAATTTCTTGGTGAAAAATATATAGTTCATGATCTATCAAATGGCAATGTTATTATTGCTTTTGGCATTATATGTCGTGGGCTACATAATCTCATTGACTATGCAAAATATGTGAATGATTTAGCATGTGTGGTTCAAGATTCTCAAGGTATCTCATATGCAAATCTTTGGCATGCATGCTTTGTTCATTTGAATTTTGCTAGTTTGCTTCACCTAGTGAAATCTGAAATGATGTCCTTTGTTCCCAAACTTGAGGAATCTTGTAAGCATGTCTGTGAGGGCTATATTTTGGGAAAAATTTAGCATTAAGCCTTCCTAAAAGATGGTTTAGTTTGAGCTGCTCATAAGTTGTAGCTTGTTCATAATGATGTTTGTGGTCCTATGCATACACCTTCATTTTGGAGCTACCTATACTTTGTCATTTTTATTGATGCTTTCTCTTGCATGCATGGGTCTATCAATTGAAAGAAAATTCTGAAGTGCTTATGCGCTTTAAACAATTCCAGTTTATAGCTGAAAATCTATCAGCATGTAAATTGGGCACCCTCGATTCTAATTGAGGGGGGAATACATGTCTTCTAATTTTAATGCATTTGTGGCTGAGTCTGAGATAAAACATCAATGTACAGTGATGTATAGACCTCAACAAAATGGTTTTGTAGAAAGAAATAATGAGTTTCTCATGGAACTGGCAAGGTCAATGGTCAAAAATTAGGATTTACCACATAACTTTTGGCTTGAGCATGTTATGTGTGCAATACATATCATAATATGTGTTCCACCAAAGCACTGCAATTGATAACTCCATATGAGGCTTGGCATGGTTGCAAGCCATCTCTTTGCTCATCTGCATGTCTTTTGTTGTCTAGCATATACACTAGTCCATGGACAACCATGCAAAAATTGGATGATAAAGCACTGAAATGTAATTTCGCTAGGTATAAATCTAAGAGCAAAGGCTACCGACTATATCATCCATAGACTAAACACATTTTGGTTAGTTATAATGTTTTTTTGTTGAAGATGAAATTCAAACCTTACTTTCATGTACCAAGGAGAAAACATTTAGCTCTAAAATCCATCACAACAACATCCAAGAAATCAATACATTCATATCCTTTCACATGATAATGAAATTCCTCTTGAATCCCTTTTATAAACTTTCTCCTAAGCATCTACGCTAACCTCAAATTACATATTTGTGAAGATGCAAAAACTTCTCTTTATACTCTTCCATAGACAAGCTATGTTTGACACCCTCATACTATCAAAAATTATATAACTCCATATGAGAATGTGGAGAATAGTAACATTCTAGTGCTTGGTCCGTAAATTCCTTCCATAGAACTGGACCAAAAAGCCCCCTAGCCTGCATATAGGACTTCCACCATAGCTTTGTGAGGCCACACACATGTAAGATCCCAACCTTTGCCATGGACTCCTTACAAAACTATTGAAGATCAAAGAATTCATCTAGCTCTTCAATTTGCACCTCTGGATCTTCATCGCTCTTCTCACCATCAAATTCATTCAATTCTCCCTTCTTAAAGACTTGGTGGAGAGAAAACTCACCAACCTCCATATCTTCATGATTGTGTTTCTCTCTTGTTGTAGGCATGCTAGATGTTCTAAAATCTTCATTAACTTCATCATTGAGTTCCATAAAAAAATTGATAGTGCCCTCCGGTTGCTTTCTGCCACATTCTCTACAAAATTCTTTGAGAAACTCCCGAATAATCTCTTCCTATTCACGAACCTTTTTTCTCGAATCCTCCATAGTTTCCAAGGTTTGATTGTGCTCTAATACCACTTTTAATGATTCCATAATTAGAAGCTCCCAATTAATTGCTCTTGGGGCAAAACACTCTTCCACATCTCTCATAGGACTTGAACCCAATACCTCTTCCTTCTCATCCATATGACTTAACCACTAGCCAGGCACCTTTTCTTGTCTAGAGAGCATAAGCACCTTTGCTTAAGTCTACTCAAGACTTCTGCCCAATACTTGAGTGAGAAAATAATGTCTGATCTCAGATCCATTTGAACCTGTAGACCCTCATGTCATAAGCTTCCTTTATGACATTATTTCCCCCTTGGAAAACATTTTCATCCTCAAAAATAGATTCATATAAATACTCTAGGCCCCCAAGCTTCACGTATAAATTGTACATGATCATCTCTATGTGTTGTTTCCTTGTATCCTTCCCCTTAAGAAGTCTCATATGAGATAATCTTCAAGATGGGAAACCATATGCGTGGTGCCTACTACGTCTATGGAGTAATAATATGAAAAACAAATACAAGTGCCAAGCTATATAAGCTTGACCACACCTCAATGGAGATAATAAACCATGAAATCCTCAAAATATAGAGCAAAACCCCATAAGAAAATTGACTCCAAACCCTTCTAAATCTAAGATGATAGACTTGCCCTCATGTCTCTCAAGGTATTCATATCCTTGAGTGTGGTCACAATTGATAGTTTTTACCTAAACCATCCTTGTGATCTATATAAATCCATCATTCTAGTTCCCATAGAAAAAATCCTTGGTAGTAGTAATATCTCTATATCCCACTAGCCAATAAGTCTTTGGTTTGTCATCCATAAGCTTGGACTAATTTCGATTGGAAGAGCATATATTAGCACTAATGCAAACTCTATCATTTTCTCTTCCATCTAGTTTTCCATATGAATGAAAAAAGCATTCCATCCTCAAATTCAGATAATCCATAAGGATCCATCCTCCTTATTGATGCTCAATCATCATCCTCATGATGAAGCAACAACCAAGATTTTGGTAACACAAAAGGTCAGATTTATCCCTATCTCCTAGAAACTCTAAAGAAAAGATTCATTACTGTGTTCCTAGTCTCACTAATGTTAGTAACTAGATCATCTCATCTAGTCAAGGACCATTACTGGAAATAACATAACTACTTCTCTCTAGAGTTTGCATATGATACTCAATCTAACCACCATTATTAATTGTTCTCCCTATTGTCTTTGATACAAGAGTGCCACTACTATCTACACAATCTAAAAATGAGAAAGTGAAACACTCTCTTTCTAATCTCATCTAAGGAAAAGAGCTCCAGACATGGAATCTATTCCACTTTCACTTTCACTTTGAAAGAGATTTTGTTGAATCCAAATGCCCTATTCATCCAAAATTGAGAAGGTGCACCTAAGTTCTCCATTTTTTTCCTTACAAAATAGTGGAGAATCAAACTCCCATGCGAAGGAAAATTATAGAGTAAATGAACTCCTTTTAACATATAAACTAAAATATGTTTTCTAAACACCTCTTCTCAATCTCTAAGCTAAATCCCACTTTCTCCTTCCCTTAAAAGAGAGATGCATGAACTCATTTTCTCCTCTCTTCCATAAATTAATATGTAATCCCTCCTTTACATATATTCCTATAATAATGGAGAACCAATCTCCCATAAATAATGAAGGTGTATGTAGTGAAGAGTGGAGAAAATAAATTCCTTCCAAGGGTCAAAGCCCTCTAATAAAGTGGTCAACAATGATAGGACATGATACCATATGAAAAGATGTGTATCCATACTAAAGAAACTATATGTGTCAATCATCCTATGTGCATGGAGCTATATGATCCATCCACACTTATGGAATTATCCTTCCTAAGAACTATTAAGTGAGTATGTGATATCAATGGTGATAAAACCGCCCATGGAATTCTATATTGGAAGAATAAATCTTCCCTAAACTATGAAGGATAACTCCCAATCCTAAAGATATATCTACTAAGAGCTCTCCTATGATCTAGTGAGATATGCACCCATGAATGATGAGTGTTTTTCTCCATGGCCATAGAAGAAGAGTGCTCAAAGGGAAGTCCTTTCCACCATCTCATACCAATGGAACCTTCTTCCAATTCATGGTGTCATATCTACACTAAACTTGATGTATGTTCCATATATATAATGGAATATGTAGGTAGACTCTAATGAATCCCATGTCCTTGAACTAGTTTAGTTATGTTCTAGTCAACATGTGATAGTGGATATCCCTTTCTATTCCAAACTAACTTGTTCCTAGGTATTAAGATTGAGTCTAAGTACCTCTCTCTAGATCCCAATGTACATATATGTATTGGGTACCCCAAATACTCCTCACTGAATGATCTATGCTCTAAATCATAGAGCTAATGCCATCACTATGACCTTCCTAACCATCACTCGAATCACATTAACACTCATCGATGCTCTCTCATGAACTCATCTCCATGATCCCATCCAATTAGTTTCCTTTGTAGTTTAGAAAAAAATGCTTCACTACTTACGTGATAGTGAAATTAGTCACTTTTTGGGTATTCTTCATGATACATGATATTTTCTTAATCATATTGTGAGACTCTTTTGAAGGGAAGTAATCTTCAGTACATTAGAGATGATCATAAATGTATCTCTCATAATCCCATATGCAACTTCCTGAAACCTATAGGGTTGCTTGTGCACATTCCTTATGATGAAGGTCTATCTCCGTCCCCTTAGCAATCCTATAGTCTAAATCCATAAGGATTATATATAGGGATCCAATTATTACTAAATTTGCCTTATCTATGATATGTTGATGGTCATAAGCCCATCAAGTACATGCTTACAATCATGCTTACACCTATTTCCCCAAGGAAATGGAATTCTAAAAATTTTTAGCCATAAGATGAAACATAAGGCCTTGTGGGCCAATGGTACACAGTCCATTCACTATGACATAGGGCTTGGCAAGCCCATGACATACAAGCCATATACTCATATATGAACTCCATAACCTGCAAAAACATAAAATGCTAGCAACACCATATTTGTCGCATAACTTTGTACTTCATGTAATCATCTTTCTTGCAAACCATCAAAAAGTGTATTCATAACAAGTTGATTCATAATTTAGACTTAAAACAATGACCAACTTTGATGCATGCATTTCAATTATATTTTTTATGCATGTAAATACAAACATGGCAAAGCATAAAATCACTAAACATATCATATACCTAGTTCATGTTATTAAGATGGAACTCTCATATATCCTATTAGGTGAATTCTCATGAATCCCATATGCTATAACTTCCTATCTGAGTGGAATCCATTGTTCATAAGTGAGCTAAGGTCAGTACTAAGACCTAGGTGAGTCGTATGAGCATGAATTAATGCTCCTTGTGAAACCCATAAGCGAGGTCAAACACTCTAAATGGTTTCCATCTAGGCTATGCTTGTAATATCAAGTGACTACATTACCTTCTAAGAAATCAAAATACGACTCCATGTGGGTATTTCCCTCAACACCCCATAGCCTCTAGTACTAAGAGACTTTCTTTGAATGTTCCTTAACTTCACTAACTATAGAGTTAACTTACTACCTCTTTGGGATCCTATAATATGTGCCCCTTAGTCTCCATGAAATAATCCATGAGACTCTAATGAAGATTGAATGATCTTCTCTTTTATTTTAAATGAATAGGATTATATCTCATCATATAAAATTAAATTTTGGATATCAACTAATATCCCTCTACTTAATAAGGGTGTATGCTATTTCTTTTTTTTTTCCTTATTTTCAAAATTAGCATACCATGGGTAACATTGCAAAGATGCATGGGAGTTGATATGGATGTTGTTCCTTTCTTTCCTTAAATGAAGATGTGTAATCTTTCACTAATGCCTAAATGAAGAGAATTTAAACATTCCTATGATTCATCTTCACAACCATGCATATGTAATGAACTATGCATCATGCAACAAAGTCAAATGAGAGGAAACAAGGCATGAAGAGCCTTCAAGGTCTCCATGGAATCTTCAAGCTCTGATACCAATGCAACATTAGGATGACCTACACAAAGAGATGAGTCTCTTTTTCCTCCCAACCATATGCCATTATATAGCTCTCTCCAAGGGACTACCCATTATAGCAAGTGGATAGTAACCATCCAAGTGTTGACCATGTAACAAAATATGGACCAAGTGTCCTAGTTAACTCAAGTGGATGCTTCTAGAAGGCTCTAGAGCTCATAAGGAAAAACACTCTTCCACATCTCTTGAACCCAAGACCTCTTCCTTCTCATCCATATGACTTAACCACTACGCCAAACACCTTTGCTTGTCTAGAGAGAATAAGCACCTTTGCTTAAGTCTACTCTCGAGACTTCTGCCCAACACTTGAATGACCATACCATTTGAACCTCTTGGGCCCTCATTTCATACGCTTCCTTTATGATAGGAAAATATTCAATCCAATTATCTTTTATTTCATTCACACATGTATGGAACATATTTCAGGTATCTGATCAACCCTCTTACTTTCCCCATTAGTCTTTGGATGGAAATTTAAGTTGATTACCACTTGACTCAAATTTTGCTTTCTAGAAGTTTGATTGAACCTAGAATCTAATAGAAATTATGTTTTTAGGCCTTCCATGCAATCTATTTTTTTTTTTACGAATACAGTGTCAAAATTACTCTTGATCATAGGCAATTTAATGATAAAGTCCATAGAAATAAACTCTATATTCTCTAATATCATGCTTCATACATGGCCAAAAATAAGAATATTTCATCTTAATATAGGTCCTAGAATAACCAAGATGTGCAGAAAAAGGTGCATCATGACAATCATGTAATATTTGAATTTTTAATGGAGATTAAGAAGACATTCATAATCAATTGCTACAATATAAAAATCCTGTCTGAAAATGAAATTTATTTTGATATATCAATCCCCTATTTGTATGCAAAAAAATCAAAATAGATGCATAAAAGAATCATATTTCAATTCTTCTTGAATCTAATTAAGAAAATCAAAATCTATTACACAAATGAGATTACCTCCCTAGCATAATGATAATGATAGTGCACCTCAATGTCCTTGGTGCGAGCATGGAACACAAGGTTCCCCACAACTACTAGTGTGCTTTCACCATGTGGTAGAAGATTAACCAACACCCAAATCAACCAAAAGGCATCTAAGCCACACACACTCAAGAGTTGTTGTGAAAGCTACCCTATACTCCACCTTACAACTAGAAATGGCAACAATAGGCTGCTTCTTGCTCAATCAAGATATGTACGAGCTACCAAGCATGAAGAAAAAACCACTAGTGGACACATGAATGCCGTAGCAACCACCTAGTCTGAGTAAAAAAAAAAAACATGTAAATTTGGCATTAATGATCCCCCCTTGGGATAAAACAATCTAAGTTGTTAGGTAGTACTCAAGTAGCAAAAGATGCACATAACCACCTACCAATACTTAACACCTAGGCAATTCATAAACCTACTCATCTAAGAGACAACAAACTCAATAACGAGCCACATTATGCACAAGTAAATCAAGCATTCAATAGCATGTTGATAGAGAAAAACATCAAATGTATCTATAGCATCATGAAAACTCAATCATAAACCTATTTCCATGGAAATGGTAATATTTTTGCAATCTTCAAGGCCAAAATGCTACAATAATGTGTTAATATATTTTGTCTGACACAAAGCTATTCCTCCATCAACTTGCATTTATAGATGCCCAAATAATGATGCAAATGCCCCAAATCTGACATTTAGAAAGAGGCACGAAAATCAACCTTAAATTTAGCAATGTGCTCATATGAAGTTCTCTCAGTTGGATTGCTCTCAAAACCATATGCAATCAAGTAGGCATGTATCTTTTTATACCAAGCATGTGATGCTTGTTAAACTTGACATTTCTTGTCCTTTCTGCACGGCTTCAGCCAATTGATCTCTAGTTTCCTTTAACAAATCTCCTAGGGCTATGCGGGCATCCTCTTTATCTTTAACTATCTGCCATAATTGAAGAATTTCTGCATCAGCAGCGCATAATAACTCATCTTTGATTCTGACTTCGGCCAAGGCAGCATCTCTTTGATTGATAATTGTCTCCTATTCGGTAAGGCGAGCCTGTAACTGTTGAATTTGGAAGTGCAGATCATGATTCTCTGCCTTCATTGCCTCTACCTCTTCCTATAACAGAATAATATCCGCTTCTAAAACATCAACTTTATGTTGTAATTCGTGTTTGAGATTATCAGTAATCTCGTCATCTGTTGTGGTAGTTGTTGTGACAGATGGATCAACATATGACCCATTGATGGGAGCTCATTAAACATAGGTAGTGAAGGAAATAGAAGAGAAGGACGTGGTTGAGATGAAGAAGTGGTCAGGAGTTGATGGGAATTAGGCGGAGAATAATTCGGTGAAGATGATGAAGCGGTAGGCTCTTCAATACGCTTCATGGGTATAATGGGGTCGACCAGAGGTATGGGTGGAGGAGTGGGTTGCAGAGTGTTAGTGACCAGCAATGTTTCGGTATGTTGCTGCTTAGTCACTTCAAGTTGGGCAATTGCAGATTCTACTACTGTAATCAACTCTGCCAAAACTTCTTCAACAATAACTTTCGTATCTTCTTGCTCCTCTTATTTGGATTGCTGCTGGGATCCTTCCTTATCAGATTTGTCTTCAGAATCAGCAGTAACACTCTGATCCTGTTGCTGGTTTGGAGATGACTGAGCTCATGAATCATATGAATCATGGTGCATGGAGGTGACTGTATCGTGGAAAGTCTCTTCTTCATTGTTGTCTGCTTTATTTCCAGCGGCGGAACCCTGTACTTGACTATCAGAAGAGCTTATCTCGATTCGTTTTCGGCGGAGGAGCTGGAAGAGTTCTTCATCATCTTCTTCATCGTCTTCCAGTATCTGAGCAGATTCCTCATGATATAAAATTGGACCTCTGGGTGGTGGTTGCGCTGCTTGGAGTGCCGGAAACAAAAAAGTGAGTATGTGTGGGAGACAGGAACGCGGCAGATCGCCTTTGTTAACCTGCTTAATGATCGCAACGCATTCACGGCGAATGCACCAAAAATAATAGGATGCAAAATTGATAGGCTCTCGAGCAGCCATATCAATCACCGAGTAGAATGGGCGAGATATCCCATAAGTTCGTTTTTGTAAGTTCAGGATAGCGACTAGAAACTGTAACGCTGTTCTTTCTGGTTCAGGGCGACAGAGTATGGCATACTCATTTGAAGAGTGCCTGGGAAACAATTGATTCATCGTAGCAATTGGTAGGTTGGGTCCATTCTCTCGTCCTTGCAGAGAGAGTCGAAAAGCGGCAGCAAACGACTGCATGGTGATTACGACAGGAGAGGGGAAACACGTAATAGGCCAACTCTGCTCGGTAGCAGGTGTGGTGGCAATAGCAGCAATTATCTGAGCATAGAATGGATGGAACTCCACTGAATGCTAGGGCAATTCAGCGAAGTTGGACAAACCTCGGACACGCAAGAATTCACTCACGTCTAGAGGAATTCCCTCACAGAAGGTAGCAAAGTTTGCTAGAGCTTCCATGATCGCACACAAAAAGC
Organism: Ceratopteris richardii; assembly: GCA_020310875.1. Lineage (NCBI taxonomy): Eukaryota > Viridiplantae > Streptophyta > Polypodiopsida > Polypodiales > Pteridaceae > Ceratopteris > Ceratopteris richardii. The sequence continues at coordinate 101,627,650 of CM035421.1, read as the reverse complement.
ACGAATACACAGGGTTTACAGAGAGCACAAAGCACACAGAACACGCAGACACAATAGCGACTAACAGCGGAAAGCAAAAGATTAAGTAGATACTTGGTAACGGGAGGCGATCAAAAATGCTAATCATCACGCGATGTTGAGATGATAACCTTCATAACTACTGTGTGCATGCATGAGCAGAATCAATAACAAAAGGTGGCTATTATTCATGGTAATGTAGCAAAACGAGGAGTTTATGATTTTTAAGCAACTAACACGCAAAACTAAAAAGGAAAAGAAAAGAAAAGAAAAAATAGACGGGCAACCGCAGAACACTTCAGTGCGAGTCAGGCGCTTGATGATACGGCCGCAACTTTGAAGCATTTATCACTTTTGGAAGAGGAATTCCGGTCAAAGTAGTCAACCGAAAAGTAGCTGGGCCCACTTGTTCAGTAATCTAGTAAGGACCAAACCATCGTAATTTGAATTTTCTAGCAAAATGATTTGATTTTGCATTATAAAACAGCACAAGTTGTCCTACCATAAAAATTGGAGTTTTAAGATATCGATCATGTGTACGAGCTTGCCGCAACTGCACTTCTTGAAGAGTCAGAAAACTTTCCCAGCGATGCTCATCTAATTCTCTGAGTGTGTCCAACCAAATTGGTAAAGACTCTTCAGGTAACAATTTCTGAGAGATGGCCACACGTAAGCTTGGCACGACAAGTTCCATTGGTGCAATTGCCTCCATTCCATATGCAAGTTTGAAAGGAGTCAGTCCGGTTGCTACTTTGTAGGTAGTTCGGTATGCCCATAATACTGCAGGTAGTAACTGATCCCATCTTTCTGATGATTCCACAATCAATTTTCGAAGCATAGTCAACAATGTTTTGTTTGTACTTTCAGCTAAGCCATTAGCACGAGGATAATACGGTGAACTGAATTTATGCAAAATCTGAAAAGTGTGCGTTCCTTGATCTGTTACAAGTTCCAAAGGTAATCCATATCGTGGGAATACATCCTTCATTAGACATTTTGCCATCGAAACAGCTGTGGCGGACCGTAAAGCCCAAGCTTCTGCACATCTGGTAGCATAATCTGTGCATGTTAGAATTGATCGGTTGTTGCTAAGTATTGTTGGAGGCGTAATTGGTCCAATAAAATCAAGACCCCATTTTGAAAAGGTTCTAAAGGTAATATAGGCTGTAGAGGAAAGAAATGACGTTGTAAAGGCTGTCCAAATCGTTGACAATTGTCACACTGCTGCACAAACTACGATATATATTTGTACATAGTAGGCCACCAGAGCCCACTTTGCAGAATTTTTCGGTGTGTTAAATCTGCTGCAAAATGTCCACCAGAGGGTATTGAATGTGCCAGAGCGATTACTGAGTTTACTTCATGTGGAGGAATACAACGAAGTAAAACCCCAGTGTTATCCATATAGTACAACTGTCTGGCAATCAACCGGAATCTGCGACTGTCAACTGCAATATTCTGACGTATTGCAGGAGAAGTTTGAGGAGGAAGACATCCATCAGTAAGAAAGGTTAATAAATGATCATAGTAAGTAAGTGTCACAGGAGGTTGTGCAGATTCATCACTAGTCGTTTCAGTAACATAAATTGTTGGTGTGGTGTCATCAACACCGATCGGAGCTTCACCGGAATCCAATCGAGAGAGAAAATCTGCTAATGCATGTGCAGTGCCGGGTCGATGAATTACTTCATAATCGAATTCCTGTAACAATAGAACCCAACGTGCCAAACGACCACCTAAATGTTGCTGTCTAACCAGATACACCAGCGCAACATGATCTACATGAAAGATGAGTTTTCGGCCTAGCAAATACTGCCGGAATTTCTTTACAGAACACACCAAACCAAGACATTCTCTTTCAGTGACTGAATAATTCTTTTCAGCAGGAGCAAGCTGTTGACTTGCATAATAGACAGGCCGAAACCATTTATCAATTTGCTGCATTAAAACACTTCCAATGGTTATATCAGATGCATCTACAAAAACATGAAATGGTCGTTCCCAATCAGGAGGTTGTAGAATTGGAACCTGCGTTAATAAAACTTTTAGACGATCAAATGCAATTTGACATTCTGGGTTCCAATCAAACTGTCGAGGAGTACTAGTTATTAGACGATTTAGGGGTATTGCCAAATGGGCAAGCCATCGTAAATGTCGACCTGCCACCTGACTTGACCCATGAATTGCATTACTTCTTTCGGTGTAGTAGGCACAAGAGCTTCTAACACGGTTGCAATTTTGTCTGGATCAACTTGTATGCCCTGTGCAGATACAATGTGGCCAAGGAGTTTACCACAGGAAACCGCAAAGACAGATTTGGTTGGATTAAAACAGAGTTGGTATTCACGACATTTCTCAAAGCAACACCGTAAATGATACAGGTGTGCTACCATCTTACCGAAAAATGAGAAATCATCTAGATATACTTGCATAAAAGAAGTAAGGTAAGGTGAAAAGATTTCTTGCATACACCGCTGAAAAGTGCTAGGAGCATTCCTCAACCCAAACCACATGACTGTACAAGGAAAAACACCCCAATTCGTAATAAACGCTATTTTTGGTATATCTTGCTCAGCCATTCGGACTTGGTTATAACCACTGTAACCATCAAGAAATGAATACATTTCATGCCCAGCCACTCTGCCTAGCATTGTATCAAGAAATGGAAGAGGAAATGGATCAGGTACGGTGGCTGCATTCAATTTTCGGTAATCGACACATATTCGGAGCTGCTTGTTTTTCTTTGGTACGATTACAATCGGGGAGATCCATTCAGCGTGCTCAATGGGTACAATGAATCCTACCTTTAATAGGCGATCAAGTTCTGCTTTGACCTGTGCTGCATAGTTAGGGTTCATACGGTAGCTGGGTTGTTTAATCGGCTTTGCTTCTGGTTTGAGCACGACCCGATGTTGATAGATGCGAGGATCCAAACCTTTCATATCACGATAATCCCATGCAAACACATAAGAGAACTCACGAAGAAGCTGGATCAAATCTGCTTGAAACGCTTCAGACAATCCTTCTTTTATCTTGACAGGTCGCGGATTTTCTTCATCTCCCAAACTGTAGGTGATTAACTGATCTTCGGGAACATAGAATTGACAAGATTTGCCTAGATCATCAGCTAACTGTAAAAGTTGTTGGAGAGCAGCTTCATCCATAGCAACAGTAACTTCAGTCTTCACTTCTTCGGTCACAGGCACCACCGTACAGGTTGCCGAACTCCAGTTGTCTACAATAGATTGCAGATCTACAGTACCTAAAGAAATCAGATCTTCATTGTTCTTCAGAAAGGCTTCTTCTTCATCGTCAGACAAGCCATCCAACATGTGGACTGGCTTTGCTACATATGGCCTGGCATGAAGTTCACAAGGCTGAATGGCATCCAATTTGACAATATATTTATGATGATTATCTTTAAATGTTAGTTCTTGTGCTGACCAATCCTGTATAACCTTAGCCTATTTTAGCCAGGGTCGACCAAAAAGGAGATTATAGTCAAGACTAGACTCCGGTAGTTCTAAGACTACAAAAGTCATCTTAAACGTTGTACCCTGCAAAGTTATCGGAACATTTCTGACAAGTCCTACCGGATGAACTCTGGATTGGTCGGCCATTCTTACAAAAACCTGGACAGGCTCGATTTGCGTCCATCCCAACTTCTTACAAAGTGCTGCAGTGGCAATGTTTACACCAGACCCACCATCAATTAGTACTTGAGTAATTTTGTGATTTTTGTACCATACCGTAATTAAAGGGACCGAATGATCCATCGTAGAATCAGCTTCCGGTTGTACTGTTGCTGTCGCTGGAATGCAGGAAGATCTAGGACTGAGCTGTTGCTGGATTTGCTGCCAAACTCCCGGTACTACTGCAAGTAACTGTCCAAGAGGGAGAGTAATGGATACCTTAGATAAAATTTCCCATGCCTGATCTGCTTGAATTGTACTTTTCACCGATTCTGAAGCTGATGCGCCTGTTACAGAGGTAGATTCCTGTGATCCTTCCTTTGGCAGCGGAACTTGGGTTACCAAAATGGGATCTGGAAACACTGTAGGTTCTTTGGTGGTCCATTGACTAGCTTTGTCATACATTCTCTGTTGTTCATGGATGCCAGGTTCAAACACTTCTGCTGCTGGTTGTAACTGTTTACCAGATCTTGTTTGAATCATTGCTGCTTGAGTTTCTACTGGTGAAATATATACCATATTGGTCATAGGGTTCTGACGTTCTTTCTTCCTCTGATCATATTCAGCTGCATCTTTACAGAATCTGCATATGTGGCCTAACTCACCGCAAAAATGACAGCAAGGGGGTGGCAAAGAATTATTTTCCTGTGATGTTCCTGTCTGCCAACGATTTGTATTGTAATTTGTATTCCGCTGTCCTCAATAATTTCTGTATCCTTGCTGCTGATTATTTCTCATCTGAGGTGGAATATAATGGGTGGTCGGCTGCCCTGGTTCTTGTATAATGGCATTGACAGTTGCTGGTCCCTGCACTTTGGCGTTATAAGCACAATTTTTGGTGGAATGTCCGGTTGTATTGCAGATATCACAATACATCTGATTAAGGGCACATGTGGCACTGGTATGCCCTAGATTCTTGCATTTGGTGCAGTACATTTGTCTAGCCGGATCCTCTGCGATATTTTTACTGGCTTTCAACCACTCCAGGTCTTCGGTAAAGCCTCCAACCTTATGTTCGAGCTGCAAGGCCATTGCAATAACCGCATCTAGTGTCATAGCTCCCACACAACGGATTATCATAATTTGTTGGAGCTGCGGAGTCAACCCATTAATAAACCACTGAGTGATGACATCATCTGGTAAATTGGCATGTGCCGGAGGTAGTTGTCTCAAATGAGTTCTGAATAGGGTGGCATATTCCTGCACGGTTTGAATCAACGTCTGTCTATTTTTCTGCAAGTAATCAAAATTTCGGCAGGGTTCTTCTTTAGCCGAAATCTCTGCAAAAACGCATCCCTTACCGCTTCATAGGTGCCGAAATGGTTGATATCATACTCTGTAAGCCACCTTGCTACTTCATTAACTAATGTTGACTGATATACTATGGCTTTGTATGCCGAATCAGGTGGATGGTTTAGTACTGCATAACTTATTTCAAAAGTGCGTACATGAGCATCAAGATCATCACCTGGAAATCCACCAAATTTGGTGTAAGTTACTCCCATTGGAACTGGTCGAGGTGGAAGTAGCTGTTGCTGTTGTTGTTGTTGTTGTTGTTGTTGTTGTTGTTTTTGCCCACTCATGGTGCTAGTGACGGTACTGTTACTATTTCCTGAGTTCTGAGAATGTGTTTCCGGTTCTTCAGAGTCTGTATGATTAGACTGCTCTCCTTCTGGTTCGAGAATAGCACTCAACCTCTTACGAATTTCTAATTCGAATAGCCTATCCTCTTCTGCAGTGCCAAACGTAGGCAAACTTGCCCCGAACAGTGGTGTCCGGAATGAAGATTCACCGGGAAGTATAACACTATCACCGGAAAATTGTAAATTTTCTACAACCGGGACCGAACTGCCATCGGAATTGGTGGAACTTTCCCCAATCCAGGGTATTCTTTCACCTTCAATGACCTCTCTGGATAACACACCTCTATCCGCAAAAAAGTTTGAATCTTGACCAGACGGTGTCGGATCAACTGCACAATGCGTTCCTGTAGACTCCGAAGTTACTGTATCTTCTGCAGACTGTGCCGAAATTACACTAAAATCTACCGGAATTGTAGTATGTTCTATCGGAATGCTACCGGAATCACTGCTAACGCGCTTCGTTTCTTCAACGACTGGACTTAACCAATCTGTGCTTCTGCCTCCTGAGGATGTTCCTAATAAATTTGATATCTCCCAAGGCTGTCGGTCTCGCCTATACTTCGGATATGAATCACCGGACCGAGTAACCGGCATATAGCACCTTTGCTACACTTGCATACTACTCTACCTTACTGTCGATTCACAATCTATGGTTACCTTCCCACAATCACTTTGCAACACTCTATTGCTACCTTCCGATAATCACTTTGCAACACTCTGTTGCCACTTTCCCACAGACGGTGCCAATGTTAAACGCGCGTTTGCCGTCAAAGACGCGTTTTAGCTCTTTTCGGGTTCTTGGGAGTGGAAGGGGTCTGAATAAATAGAGGCCCTATACTAGATTTTCCCAATTAACCACCCACACCATAGTACCTTAATGTCTAAATCTTTGTTAATATGAATTACTACCAATACCCGATGGGTTCTCTCACAGACTTCCGACTCATACACGAATTAATACTTTCTCACTACAGGGCGCACAAGGTAAACACTACCGTAGTATAGACTTATAGTAATTAACTTAACAGAACAATGATTCAATACTTAACTTACTGTAAACATTATCGCAATCCAGTCTTTAACGTACAGGTGCAAATAATCAAACAAAGATAGAAAGACACAATTTACTCAGAATTCTCAAAACACACACAACGGAACTACATAGACGTATCGCCCAGACAGACAGTCTGGCGACCCTTATGGTTGTTACCGAAGCGTCTTTTCATTGATTTATAAATGAGTACAACTTTACGCCACGACCTTTCGGTTCGTGCAGAATATGAAAAGGAAAAGATTTACAGATGCCAATCCGACGGCTTACATACCATTCTTAATAATAGCATCATATTCTAATTGCATCACAACCACCTAATTTTTTGAATTTTGTGCTTCATCAAAAGAAACATTCTCATTCTCATCAAAGGCTAGAGACTACCATTGCATAGCAATCGGATGCAAAGGAAGCACTATGAGATCTTGAATGAGTACCATAGGTCAATGATGTATCTAATTTGCTATCTCTCTAGGTCTACACCAGCCACAGTTTTTGCCTCCTCTATGTCAACCCTCTCACCAACAAGTGCATCTTGTAAGTCTGCATTAAAAATAGAATTATTTGAAATTTGGCCCAACACTTGATTGTCCACATGTGAAAAGAGGAAGCAAAGTGTCATACAAATCTTTAGAGTTAAATGATATCTCCTTGGTACATGAAAGTAATGTTTGAATTGCATCTTCCACAAAAACAACATCACATCTAACCAAAATGTGTTTACTATGTGGATGATGGTTGCCTTTGCATTTCAAATTGTACCAAAAACAAAAAATCTCACTCCTTTATCATCAAATTTCCTCCATTTTTATTCAATCATGAATATATATGCCAAACAACGAAAGGCACACAGATGAGCAACATATGGATTAAAACCATGCCAAACCTCTTATGGAGTGATCGATTGTAGAGCTTTGATGGGACACCTATTAAGTACATATGTTGCACACATAAGAGCCTCAAGCCAGAAGCTATGTGGTAAAGCCTAACTTTTGACCATGCACCTCACCATATCCATGAGAGGCCTATTCTTTCTTTTAACAACTCCATTTTGCTGAGGTGTATATGACATTGCATAGTGATGTTTTATCCCATGCTCATCCAGAAATGCATTAAAATCAGAAGACATGTATTCCTCCATCAATCATAATGGAGGGTGCCTAACTTACATGTTGGCAAATTTTCAGCCATAACTACGAATTGTTTCAAGCACATAAACACTTTGGACTTTTCTTTCAATGGATAAACCCATGAATTCCTAGAGAAATCATCAAAGTCACGATGTATCAGTACCTCACAACTGAATGTGTTTGCATTGGACCACATATATCATGAAGAACAAGCTACAATTTATGAGGAGCTTGAACTGAACAGTCTTTTGGGAAGGAGGAATGTTGCATCTTGCCAAAATACAACCTTCACAGGCATGTTTACAAGGTTCCATAATTTTGGGTAGAGAGGACACCATTTCAAATTTCTACAGGCAAAGCAAAGTAGTACTATTAAGATGACTAAAGCAGACATGCCAAAGCTTTGCATCTGAGATAGCATAAGCATCTTGAACTGCACATGTTGAATCATTCACATATTTTTCATAGTCTATGAGCTTATACAACCCATAACATAAAATGCCATAAGCAATAATAACATCACCATTTGAGATATCATTAACTGTATATTTGTCATCAAAAAATTTGACAATGTCCAAGCCAATCTTGGCTAATGAGAAATCGACAATAGATTTTTATTGATCTGTGGTACACATAAAGCATTTGATCATGTGACAGAACTACCATTAATAGTAGTCAAAATGATCTTATCAACTCCCATTACAGGATAAGAGGATTTCTGGCATGCTCAAGGAATTGAAGAAACTGCACTGCAAGGTAATATATTTGGTTGCCCCACTATCAAAGTACTAAATATTCAAGTCTACTACAGACATACATTGCTCATGAGAAGATGGGTCACAACCAAAAATAATAGTAAATGCCCATGTTTCATTGTGAATAAGATTAGCAGATTCCGTTTTAGGTGTAGAGGCCTCTACAACAACCATTCCAGCCTCTTTCTTCTTTGCCTCTTTTGCAGCCACTTTAGGAAAACTCTTTATGACATGATCATTTCCCTTACAATATTTGCAAAATTGTTTCTATTTTTTTTGTTTTCTTCTCATCTTTGTATTCCTTCTTTGACTGTGCAACATTAGCTAATTTTTTCTTACTAGTAGATGAGTTCCATTTACCTTTGCCCTTCTGACTACCTAAGAAAGTTTGATATGCAACACACATGATTGACCTATTCTGCTTGGACTGATCTTCCTCCAAAAAAACAGAGACTAACTCCTCAAATGGTAAGGCATTTGGATTGCCTTTCATCATCAATCAAAGAGTACAGGAAAAAATCCAATATGAATGGAAGATTGTTAATAACACTCTATGCAAGTGAACTATCTAGCAAGACTTCATCAACAGAAGTCAGCTTCTCCTTCAAATTTTTTTCTTTGTCAAAAAATTATCCATAGAATCTCCTTCATTCATATGTTCACTCTCCAACTGTTTTTGGAGGTAAGCAACATGAGACTCATTTCTTGCGTGGTATAAAGTTGTAAGTTTATCCCAAGCATCCCTTGCTATCTTGTAGGAGTGAATGTGAGGGATAATGGCATGTTTGAGAGACAAAACTATCAATGCATGTGCCTGAGCGTCTTTGCCATCCCAATGAAGTTGCTCTATAGTAGACGTAGCAGGAACTGTAGCACGACCAAGAAATTGAAGATCATCATCTTCAATGCCATCTTCGTCACCTTCAATGATAGTATTTGCCAATGTAGTAGGAGATTTTTCAACACCGTGCACAATACCGCATAGCCCTTTTACTGCCAACATATGATGCATCATATATGCCCACAATGGGTAACTAGTACCATCCAACTTATCATCACCAACCAACATACAAAATATATCATTGGTTTAAGCCATGGCTAATGATTAAATACCCTAACACAAATAATTGACTATATCGAAAAGAGTTGATCAGAAACACCCTATCAAGCTCTATCAAACTTGTAGTGGACTTTGCTTGTCCTAGAGCTCTAAAACATGTATATATGTTTGGCACAAAAGGATGAAATTACCTGCATTTTGGTTGCGATAGTTTGTTTGAAGGCTGAAACAAGCTCATGTCAAAATTTGATGCTAGAGAGCGAAGATGTTTCGAACTCCTAATTGCCTAGAGTATACTCACCAATTTTTGTGTGATTCTAAGACTGTGATCACAAGGGTGTCGATGATGCCATAGATGAAGTAGTGACCTGCTTTGATACCAATTGTCAAAGTTTGAGGTCTATCAAAGCACAACACAATAAAGAATGTATTACCAAGTAAATGTACAAAGATAAGCGACCCATTCGAGTTAGAGGCATGTGTACAAGTTGAGGGAAAAGACCTCCTAAAGAGGGAAAAAGTGTCACACAATTCTACGTGTGTTCACACACATCACTACCAAAATATATCACCAACAATTTTATGATTAAGTCTTCATGATATTGGGGATCCATTTGATGTTGTTCTCTATCAACAAATGATTGGATGCTTGATTTACATTTTCATAACTCAGCTTGATATTCACTTTGTTGGCTCTCAAATGAGTAGGTTTATGCATCACTTATGTGTCAAGCATTGGCAAATGGTAAGCACATATTTGATATCTAATTTTTACCTGGCCACATGGATTATTTTATTGCAAGAGGGGTCATTAATTCCAAATTTACATGCCTTTTTTTTACTTAAGGTATTTGGTTGCTATGAAACTCATGTGTCCATCAATGTTTTTTGCTTCACGCTTAGTAGCTCACGCATATATTGGATGAGCAAGAAGAAGCCTATTGTGGCCACTTCTAGTTTTGAGACTAAGTATAGGGTAGATTTCACACTTTTTTTTGGGTTTGTGTGGCTTAGACACCTTTTGGTTGATTTGGGCATTGATCAGTTGTGTTCCATGCCCATGCAAAGCACATTGAGGTGCACTATCATTATGTCAAGGAGAGACTCTTTGCTAGAGAGATCAGTTTGGCCTACCTGCCCATGCAAGATAATGTTGCTTACCTTATCACAAAGGTTGTGCCTAGGGAGAAGTTTGAAGCTTTTCACAAAGCATTGGGCTTACTTCCTTTTGTGGATTGATTTCATTCCATGTAGCTTGTCACTTTCTTAAAAATGAGTGTTAGCTCCTTGACTCTCAAGGGGGATTTATTGATATAATTTAGTAGTGATTTGTATAAACACACTTAGGACTTTTGGGAAACTTTTTTATCTTTTTAGGAGTTTTTTCTTCTCACTTGTATAAACACCTATAAGCCTAACAAGTCACTTATCCTTGTACATTCACTTGGTAATACAATCAGTGTTGTGTTTTTCTCCAAGCTTATTCTTCTTCCTTGTGTTGTTTGTGTGCTTTCACAATACTCGAACTTCAACATCATTAGTTTTGTTGATATCCCCATCATGATACTTGATTTGGGAATCTTTGTGGGAAATCCAATGTTTTCATTGTCTTGACTTGTATTTATCATTCCTAAAACTCATGATTGTAGTAGCGATTTCCATAATCATGCTCCATTCATTGATATACAACTGCTTTTGCATGGCCGTGCAACCACTACCTACAATTCCTTTAAATTTCTTAATAATATTTTATTGACACCATCTACTTTATTTTTCTTACCTCATGATTTGGAGTCAATTTCTTCATTGTTTTTGTCCTTGCCCCTTGTGTTTTTTATTGTGTTTCTCCCTTCTTTAGTTTTCCATTCTATCTTTTGATCATAACTTGATTCAAAATCTGATTCAAATGCATTTCGGATGTCAAATACGTTGTTAGTATTAGTACCTCCTTAGGGCCAAGATAACAATGAGAAATTCCCTATTCACAGAAGAAAAAGTTGTTGAAAATGAATAGATAAAAGAAAAGGACTTGATAATTTACATGGAGATTCATAATTGATATTGCAAAACGAATAGAATTGGGAAACTAGGCTCTTTAGAACCTTGATTCTCTAAATTGTAGATTTCCTTAGGTCAATCACAAGAAGATATACATAATCGTCACAAGCAAATGCACGAGCATGCAAGCCAAATTGTAGAGAAAACCAAAGAGAGGAGGAGATTTTGAAAAAGGGTAAGCTCAATGGAGACAAAAAACACTAAAAAAGAACCAAACGATGAAGAATTTTTAAGTCACAAAAACTAGCCTCTAAGGTGGGATCACAAGAATGATGAAGGTTTGGAGAAGAGTAGAGTAGCTAAGAGACCAAGAATGTGGTAGGGACTACCATGGAATGCCACTTTCTTGAGCTTTGCTAGGTACTAGCTATCCCTAAAGGCATCATGTTTATGAGCACACCCATCATGACAACTATTCGAGATATCCCAATTCCAAAGTTGAAAGGACAAAACATTAGTAGACGAAAAACATAACACACCAATGCCATCACAAGATAAGCAAGAGGAGTATCCTTCAAGCATGTATACACCTAGACATAATACAAAAGGCATGCCTACTCTCAACCATGTAACAAATTCATCATCATCATCTCCTACATTCAACATTCAAGTCAAAGTGCAAACTACTATACAAACTATTATACAATAGGATCAAGAAGAGGGTATGCATTGTTTAGCAGATCACGAATCTCCAAAGTGAATTAACCATCTAGAATTAAAGATGGACTACATCAAGCAAATACAATGAACATCCAATTGAGGAAAGAATCGATGGAGACCAAAAAATCTTCAAGTAATTGAAAACGAATTAGAACTAAAGCAAATACTCAAGAAGCCGAATTCATGAGCTTGCAAGCACAAAATGTTCAATTCATAGGTGATTTTCCTTTATAATAAAAAAAAGAAAATCAGGTTGGAAAGAAATGTCTCAATTGTCCATTATTATCTAAGAAAATAATCCATTTTTAGCAATCGAAGGAAAACTATCAAAGAAATATATGTTGCAAGTCATTTAGATCATGAATATTTCCATGGAGAAGGTACTAAATATAGCTCTCAAAATGACATTGGGAATTCTTAATGTATCTTAACATGCCCATCAACATTTTTCCCTTTAGCTTTAGCATTCTTTAATGCATAGCAATCTTTCTTCATGTGTCCTTTCTTATGACAATAATGGCATTCGATATCCCTCTTCCTTGATTTACTTCTATACTTATTTTATTGACCATTCTTTTCCTTGTTCTTAATCCTACCACATTGCTGATTCTTTCCTTGGAAAGAATCACAAACATTATATGCATCTCCACTTTGAGTGCCAACCATACATTTTCTACAATCTCCTCACTCAAGATTTCTCCACATATGTCATCATAAACGAGCTTACCACCAGGTGAAATATTGCTAATAGCAATGCAAAATGTATCCCATGATGATGAAAAGGTGCATAACAACAAGACTGCTTTCATTTCATTATCCATGTCCATTTTTTGAGCTTGTACCTGAGAGAATATAGCTTTAAACTCTTTCAGATTAGCAACAACACTATCTATGTCCTTCATGCGAAGGCCATATAAGTTTCTCATCATATACACAACATATCTTCAAGTACCTGATTAGCCCTCTTGGTTTCCCCATCAATGTATGCATGGAAATCTATACTCATACAAAGTTGAGTACCAATTGGTTCAAATTTTGCTTTCGAAAAATTTGATGTGAACCTAGAGTC